>OZ020516.1:9740810-9903751 GCA_963971425.1 Bryoerythrophyllum caledonicum | reverse complement strand
CAGGCCCCCTCCACGAACGCGCCCAGTCTTCCTCCACGAACGCGCGCAGCCCTTCTATGAACGCGCGAGACCTTGGCCGGACGCACCAGCCCCTCCAAGTATGCGCCCGGTCCTTCACCGCGCGCGCCCGGCAACTTGCGGTACGCGCACGGTCCTCCCTACACGCGCCCAGCCCCTCACGGTACGCGCCCGGTCCACCCTTGTACGCGCCCGGCCCAACACGGTACGTGCCTGGTCCTCCCCTGTATGCACCCGGCCCCTTTAGTGCACGCCCGGCCCATATCCGCACGCGCCCGGCCCCTTCAATATGCGTCCAACCCATCTCCGTACGCGCCCGACCCCTTCACGCGCCGCCCCCCTGTCTGCACGCGCGCGACCCTGTTGACGACGTGTCAGCCACGTAGTCGCCTTCGTGGCAGTGGGTAAATTGATTTACCTCCAGTCATGGTCAACCTAGAGTTGACCCTTATCGGACGGGCAACAGCCTCTACCGGACGGATGGACACTACCGGACGGACGGCCGAACAACCCTGGCCATCTTCCATGAGCACTGCATGTGGAACTTTAATCATGAAATGAAATAATTCCCCTTCGTAAATCACTTCTACAAAATCCTTTGTAGAGCGTCGATCTGTAAGCATAAAAACATGTTTTGACTTTTGGCCTCCAGCAAATGCGCCCCAAATCATCAAGGAAGTCCGTCCACTTTTTAAAATAGGAATTATACAATTTGATGAATACCGCTCATATGCAGTTCTCCAAACACGAACTTGTCTCAAATTCTTCCAATTTCAAAGGTAGATTCATCTGTCCAAAAAATACGCTTCCAATCTTCTGCGCTCCATCCACAGTTGTCGTAGTACGTGTTGGCAACTATTCACATCTTAACACAAAGATACCCTTAAGGTAATCGTTCCCATAGAGAATCACCGAGAACTACAACGACTAACAATCCGTTTATATGTACACAATGTTACCTATATCACAATAACTACATCAAAGGAAAGAAAGGAAAAGGGTTAGATTATAACACCTGAGCGTTATCTACATCCACCACCCCGTTCTTCGTACGAGTGTTTTTCCCCGGGTAGGAGCCTACTTGGCTCAGAGGTAGGGACCTTCGGGTGGGATCCTACTTTGCTCGGAAGGTAGGGACCTTCAGATAGGATCCTACTTGGCTCGGAAGGTAGGGACCTTTGGGTAGGAGCCTACTTCGCTCGGAAGGTAGGAACCCTCGGGTAGGAGCCTATTTGGCTCGGAAGGTAGAAACCCTCGGGTAGGAGCCTATTTGGCTCGGAAGGTAGGGACCTTCGGGTAGGATCCTACTTTGCGCGGAAAGTAGGAACCCTCGGATAGGAACCTACTTCGTCCGAAGTCCCGATTAAGAGAAGGGAGGAGGGTTATCTTTACACTATGCACACTATAAAACGTCCGGAGTACACGAGTACCCGGATGAAGAGTATATTACCACGGACGGTAGTCCGTGGACTCACAAAGATTCTAGCGTTTGACACAAGTAACAGTTACACTTCCTCCCGTTCTCTCCTTCTAACTCTAGACACTCCCTTGGATGGTTATGATGTCACTAGGACCCCCCTTGCAGGGGTGTTAGGCCCGTGTTTCTGAGACTACGAGTGGCGTAATGTAAGTGAGCAAGGGACCTACCCGCCCACTATCCGTCCTCCTCTCAGTCTTCCTCCACATCCGATGCGGCTGGAGGTAGGATATTTCAGGGAATGGTACGAGTCTTCACAACCGACACCAATCGGTACGCCAAAAGGGCACTCAAGACTCGCTAGGACCCTCATACATTCGTCACTCCCCCCTCGTCCTCCTCTAGACACATACAATCTCACCTGTTATTCCCATCCATCCCTGCTAATCTATTTGATGGAACAAGGAAACAATTGTATGATTAGAGTTGGAGTCACGCCCCTACTAGCTATCGTCTCACTTCACCTGTTATTCCCATCCATCCCAACTAATCTACTTGATGAAACAAGGAAACAATGATTAGACAATTAGTATAGACTTGAGGAGTGGACTACTTGAAATGGCACTCACAGTCATGTATGCAATCCGAGCTCTCCAACCATCGAAGGTCTTCTCAGAGCGTAGGTTTAGAATTAAACTGAAAGCAAATATACACATCAAGTAGTGAAGAGAGAGGCCACAAGACTCCTCTCTTATACTGCCAAGGACTCACACAAGAGTCCAAACTCAAACGATACCTTCTAACTAAAAACGGTGACATTAACTACTCTTGGCGGCGGTGCTGCCACTCCCCACAACATGCACCGTCAGAGGTCGCTTATTACACAAAACCCAAGGCAAAACCAAGTCAAAACCAAAGTCAACCAAGGGCCAAATCCCGGACTGAACAGTGACCTACGAACCACGATCCTGGCCTACTTTCGGGCCAACTCCTCGAGTCTCTTCCGCTCCTCTCTTCTCTTGCGCTTCCGGGAACCCCGGCTTGAAGTCGGGGTGGCTACGGCTGCCGCAAGCGTCACCAAGGGTGCAAATACATCCGTAGAAGGCGTGGATTGGACCGCCGGTGCCCTCTACAAGGTTTCCCTTGAGGGCAATGCGGTATCCGGGCCATCCGGGGTGGGTGGCACGGTAGTCATGCTCGGGTGAAGCCCAGATTGTGTCTGGGAAACCGATACCTGACTCGGAGTCCCCATGGTGCCTTCTTGGCCGGATGTCGGTCCTGGGGTGTACAAGTAAGAAGAACTCTCACTGCCAGTCTTCCCATGGTGAGGTCTTCTCTACAACGGAACCACACCCGGTGTAGTGTGAGAAGGATCCCTGCGTGGCAGCTGGTGAGGGGGTACGGGGAGTGGTGGCTCCATCGCCACCCCCGTGCGCTCCTTTCCACCACTCAGCACCTAGGTGGTGACCTCCGAAGGAGGTGGTCCTATCAGAACACTCGAACTCGGATATTGAGGGGGCAAATCTGGGCTATCAAGGTCCACCACTTCCTTCTCCTTCCGGAGACCGTGCTCACCTAGGCCTCGCTCCTCCGGATTGGTCTCCGAACCCGAGTCTCCATCCTTATCGGAGCCGTCAAAATCTTCCACGAACTTGGGTAAGATGTGAGTGAGATTGCTCACCAATAACCTCATGTTTGGATAAGCCATCTCAACCTTCACGGTTTGCTCCATCATGAAAGCAATTACTCTCTTGCTGGAAATATGGTCATCCCTCTCCAATCGCGCATCGAACATCTTGGCCTTCAATACTACATCTGCGGAAAAGCGTAAGGCCTCGTCGACCTGCTGTAATGCTGCCGCTGAGGCATTAGCTTGAAGAAGAGCTACCTTGCAACTCCTCTCCGCCTCGGACACCCGGCTCTTCACCTTCGCCATGTCGAGTGTGAGTCGGTTGACCTTCTGCTCCATGGTTAGTATAATTATTTGTGTCATTGCATCTATATTTTTAGGAATATTTATGAATCCAATTATTAATTTACTTCAAAACTTTTTTAATTTAAATAGTTTTATTTAAACTTTTTATTAGTGCGGAGATCCCCAGCTCCTCCAACCTTCTCCTTGATTGCCACTATCAACCCTTCACGTGGAGGGTTGCCTACCAACCCGCTCACTTGTCCCAAAGTCCGATCTGTGTCTTCCACATATCCTCAAAGGGCTTCTATTAGCTCTGAGGCCGGATAAGACTTGCCTCCAAGTTGTGCCGGTCCGGTGGCTGCGGCACGGATGGCTGCACGGGTGCGGGTGGAGGGTGCTCCTCCCGGCTTCTGTCTCTGGCGCTTGGGAAGTGGTAGAACATCCTCCTCACATGGTGAAGAGTTGCTCCCTCCCTCAGATCCCGTCTCAGACTCAGACTCCATCCCCTCAAACTTCTTCATCATGAGGTGAGTCCCAAAGGCCATGGCTTCCTCTGCGGTAGTCTCCTTGAAATGATGATAGAGGTGGACCAAGAATGGAGCAAGAGGGGATCGTTTAGTGCTGTGGATACTGTTGATCAAACGGAGAACTACATCCTTCACAATGATCGCCCAATTTACCACTCGTTCTCCAAGATAAGAGCCATACACCATATTAGCGAGGGTGATGGTGAACCGGGTTGGTTTCTCCGGATGCAGGATTGGTACGAGGAAGGAAAAGACCCGTTTGGCCCGTAAGTCTACGCAATCACTTACCGCATACCCATTCTTGGCGTCCTTGGTGCCGAAACGTCCCTTCGCATATTCTTCCTTCTTCAAACTTGTCCAATCCGCTCCCTGTCGTGGGAATCCATACACCTCTTGTGACCTTCCCATTGTCCATCGGTCCGGGCAAGCGCGGATGCTATCACCTTCCGGTATCGGCAAAGAGTTTTGCCGTAATTCCTGTATAGTGGATTCTACACGAAAACTCCAACAGAAATCTAGAAGGGATAGGCAACCCATGCGAAGGTCTTCTTGGAGTTCTGTTAACTCCTGAGGGTCCTTGGGGATAGCCGGGGATATGTCTTTGGCCATGGGGTCCGTTGGGTGGGAAGCCGCCATTCTTCTTGGTCGGACGATGCTTCTTTATCCACGGTTTACACAAGGTTACCTTAACTAGCACAGGCTTCCCTCAGATTCTCTCGTCTTCTCCCAAGCTCACTCGATCCTCTCGTTCTTGGTTCTCTCAACTGCTCTCGGGTTCTCACCAGTTTTCGGGCTCTCACCAGCTCTCAGGCTCTCACCGGCTGGATCAACTCGGAACTCACTAGCTCGGACCAGCTTTCGGGCTCTCACCAGCTCTCAGGCTCTCAACTACTCTCGGGCTCTCACAGGCTGGATCAACTCGGAACTCACCAGCTCGGACCCTCACAGGCTGGATCAGCTCGGAACTCACAGCCTCACCAGCTCGGACCCTCATAGGCTGAATCAGCTCGGACCCTCTCGGTACTCACCAGCTCTCGCGCTCTTGCTCTCGGCTCTTGCTTGGATCAGCTTTGTAGTCCCTGGTTGGGCCGGATGGTTGCTTTCTAAGTACTTTCCGGGACTTCTTCTTTGACCCTTCCTTCCTTGTGCCGAGCTGCCCTTATCCGAGCTCCTCCTATCCAAGCTGTCCCTATCCGAGCTCGTCCTATCCGAGCTGCCCCTATCCGAGCTCTTCCTATCTGAGCTGCCCCTATCCAAGCTGCCCCTATCCGAGCTGGGCCCGGGTTCAAGGCTCGGGTTTGAGGCCCCTCCTTATGTTGTTTAAGGGATCACCTAGTTCCCTTATTCTATCTACGTTATTTCTACCTATATGCCAATTCTAGTTTACATCAAAGCACAATTTTAATCAGTTTATCTAATTATATCATTCTCCACTACCTAACTAAAAAAAATTTAAAATTCATGATACGACATTGATACTTCTGAGCAAAAACCAGCCTTTAATATATGTCACGAGGTGTCAAAAAAGGTTTTTTGACTGCAATTCGACTGAAAATGTTACTTATATGTAAGAGCCTTTGAATCGTACGTCCACACACTGGAGTAAGGCATACACTAGCAATCTCTGATACTCATGCGCAACGGATGTTTTTTGAGAAACGCAAAATACTACGCACATCTCTATCACTAAGTTTTATAGTGTGACTTCCACCACATGGTTCGTGCTTGAAAGTTCCATTTTCTCTAAATCTTTTCACCAACCTCTTAACTGTTCTAACGGAAACTTTGATAGTGGCTGCAATTTGAACTTGAGTACTCCCTCTCTGGGAGTCTAAAACTCCCACTTGGTCGCCCCTACCAAATAAATTAGTTAAAATAGGGTTTTTAATATTAGTTAACTAGAAAAGTAGTTAGTATTGTGTGAAATGAGATTAGATAGTGAATAGAGAAAATAGGAAATGCTTAAGTAGTTAATTAGGTTTATAGTGGTGATAAAATCGGGTCTTAAAATCACTAATTTAGGTCCCGGGAAACAATTTCGAAAGAGTCCCGGGAAAGATCCAGGGACGTAAGTCTAAAATCACCACTAAAATCTAAATTAACTAGTTAAGTTTAGAAGGTAGTTAGAAGTAGTTGAAATCTAGATATTAATTCTTGTTTGAATTAGTAGTAGTGGTAGAGAAAAGAAAAGAGAAGACGAGAAAATAAAAGAAAAGACAAAAAAAAAAAAAAAAAAAAAAAAAAATCAAAAAAATATATAAAAAATTAAAAAATTAAAAAATACATATCCGGGTATCAATCCGAGTATGAACTAGCCCGGGTACCAACCCGGGTATGGGATGATACCCGGGCAGCAGCCCGGGTAGCTCCAGCAGTCATGGTCGACCTCTCTCTCCCCGAAATTTGATCTCTCTTCTCCAGAAACTCTTCCCCCCTCCAAAACTCTTCTCTCTCTCTCCCTCCTTCTCTAAATTCTACCCCCCCCCTCAAATTTTCTCCTCTATCTCCCTATCTAGTTCTCTCTCTCTCATAGGTTCTTCCTCTCTCTCTATTTAGTCTTTGTTTGGAGTTGGAGTTTGAAGAAGTAGTTGAAGAAGTGAAAAGGAGAGAGATGCAACTAGGTTTCAAGAAGAGGAGGTTTGGTGGAAGAGGTGCGCGAGTTAAGGTTTGGTGGAAGAGGTGGGCAAGCTAGGGTTTGGTGGAGATTTCTAGGGTTTGTGGATGTGGAGTAGATTTGTGGCCGAAGCGAGAAGATAAAAGAGACAAAGGAAGGAAGTTGCGGGTGCTACAACAAAGGTGACTCTTGCCCATGTTGGGTTTCTTTTGTATGTGCAAAATTCTTGTTTGTGAGTCTTTTCCTCTCTTGTCTACCGGGGTGACTCCCCGGTAATATCCTCCCCGGTCTAGAGAAAAAGTCCCCCGGGGAACTCCATCCAGACCTTATTGTGTTGTTTACATGTGTAGTTGTCGATTGTCTTAGCCTTGTGGCAAGTTGTTATTTTGAGTTGTCTCCCTCCTCCTATCATTCTAGCTCTTGCCCACAATTCCTATATTTTTTCTGGTCTTCCCGGTCAACCGGGAAGAACCTTTTTCTAAGTCCTTGTCTCCAAAGTCCTCTCCTAGTTACGATTATATATACCCTTGTGTTGTTAGTATGTTGTTAGATGTGTTAGACACCTATATCCACATATTCTAGCAAAGTGTTCTGGAGTTGTTTACCAGTTGACCGGTAGACTTGTGTTTCCGGGCCGAACCGGAGTTTGTGACAAGTTAATAGGGAGATTGGTGGAAGTACAGGCATTTTGAGGATTTTGTACACCCGGGACAACATGGCTCTCCGGTGAGTCGGGTGGATTTCTCATCCTTCAAGGAGTGGGGCTTGAAGGTCTATGAGAGAAAAATAAGCCTCCCGGTAACTTCTACCGGGAAGGAACCGGTAGACCTCCCTTTCTCAACCCCGGAGTCCTTGGTGGAGTCCTCTGTGGCTATACTAATCGAGCGTAAAGAGACTCCGCATGTATCTATAGATACATCCAACCTTCCGGTGGATATTCCCAATCCACCGGTAAACCCCCCGGTTGAGACATCCGACCTCCCGGGGGATTCTCTTGACCATGTTGGTACTTCCAGACGTAGTGACAATCCCTATATGTCTCAATCGGAAGAGTCTTCCGGTTGAGTCCTTGTTATATGTTATGTGTTGATTTACCTCACCGGTTGGTGGGATGTTGTTTTAAGTTGCTAGAATTAAACACTAGGGTGGGAGTAGTGATGTCGATGGAGCCCCATTGCGCACCCGATCACTACCACTTGAGTGGTTTCTCCGGCTACTTATTTTTATTAGGATATGGTTCACTGGTTCCGAGACCGCCGAACCGGGAGTCTTCCAGTTTACCGGTCTACCGGTAATCCGCCGGTGACTAGGCTACCCTTGATTTTAGGATCTAGATGTCGTTTTGTTCTTTTGCGGTCTACTTTTGGAGGGTAGCTATTGACTTTAGTGCACCTCCTAGATGCCGTTTTGTCCTTTTGCGGTCTAGTTTTGGAGCGTAGCTATTGACTTTAGTGTATTCTTTAGATGCCATTTCCACCTTTTGGGGATCTAGTTTTGGAGGGTAGCTAGTGGCCTTTGTGTACTTAAAGGTCTTGGGCTCTTGTGTTATGTACTCTTCTCTTTGTTGATCTCCTCGTGTCTTGCCTTCATTGCTTGTGTCTAGAGCCTTTGTTGAGCTTGTGTGAGTGGACCGGGAGAGAGTTGAGTCCTCCTAGTGTGTCTTTGCTAGGTGTGCAAGGTTGTAACTTGTTGTGTGTTAAGTGATTGAGTGTGAGTAGAGACAACCCGAGGGGCTAGGATATCCGGGTTAGATAGGTAGAGTGAGGTCCGGGACTTATGCTCTAGACTTTTCACCAGTGGGACCGTGAAAAGTTGCTTTACCGGATGGGATCCGGGGAGCCCACGGCTATTTACGATAGCCTCCTTTAAGTGGGAAGTGTTCGGATTGGTGGGGAGTAGGGGGTGACATCCCCCTTCTCTCGATACACCGGGAGACATCCCGGCTAAGCTTGAGTCCGGTGAATTCCGAGATTATTATCCTTGGAGTGGATGAGTTCCGACGATCCCCATGGAAGGTTGTTTTGCTCATATGATTTGTTTAGTACTAACTTGTTGTGAGTCTTGTATCTTCTTGCTTTGATTCATTGGGTGTGGTTGTAGTTGGAACCTGAGCTTGCGTGATCCGTTTACCGGGACAAGTTCCCAGTAGATTGTGAAGACCGGTAAACCGGCTGCGACCTTTATAACTCTTTCAAGGTGTAGGGTTAGATTGTGGATATTGTGGCCTCTAGACTGCGAGAAAGGAGGGCAGTGACTTTCCGGGCACTGTAAAAACTTGCCGGAAATCTACTCTAACGCTCAATAGAGTTTAACTGAAACACATGTGGTTACTTGTTACCGGTTACTAAGGTACCGGGGAAGCCATCCTCCGGAATGTGCCGAGGTATTACGTGTGAATTTTTGTTAAGATTTAAAGAGTTTGATCCACGATAAAAATCCCTGGAAACGATCTGGTAAGGTGGACTTACTTAAGGTTAATTTCGATTAATTTTGAGAATAACAAACCATTAGACTACGAGACCCTCCCTCACTCATACCTATAATACGTCCACGAATTTCATCGGAAATTGCCATCTAAAATATGTTGAACTTTCTTTTACTAGGCTAACAGAACCTCAAACTCTCATTAACAACATTAACAGTTTTATACAGAATCAGTCACTCAATCATAGCATTTAGTCCATTAGGCATAACCACATGCACATCATTTAGCCTAGTAAGAATAACCACATACACATCACTCAACATGCATAAGCAAACATGACTAAATTACTCATGCATCACATCACTCATACAATACATCACTCCATGTCTCACACATAACACATTCTTTCTCTCTGCTCTCACCATTACTCCAACATCCAATCATCACAAATCACATGCAACATTCCCTTAAGTTTACACAATAGTGCTCAATTGATATTTAGAGGGGGAAACTTTGTCATGCGTGTATGATGCAAGTGGTTTCCTCTTGATGTGACAACTTCACACTTCTACATTTGGATGTTACTGATTTTTCTTAGATGAATTTATGATTAGGCATTGTGTCAAATGGATAAGTTCAATGAGGAAGCATGAGGTGTCAAAGATATTTCAATATTTTCACCATGTCCTTGAATTGGTTATTGTCATTACACACGTTGGTAGATTTAAAATAACTATTTTTTTGTGTATTTTTTGGCCTTGAAAATTTTTATACATGTGATCAACATCATAAAGATCATGTGACAAAAATTTTGTATTGAAATAACAGATTCTCAGCCCTAGGGAGGCTGTCAAAGTTGGAAGTTGTGAAACGATTCTCCCCTTTGTTTCTCACAACTACACCTATTGGTAGATTTGGAATATCATTTTTTGTGGGTCTTTTGGACTTGAATTTTTTCAATGTGTAAACAACATAAATGTATTTCTACTCCAATAATTTCATGTGAAAAAAAACATTCTTCAATCCTTGGGAGGGTGTCAAAGTTGGCAGTTGTAAAACATTTCTTACAGCTACCCCTTGTTAGTAAATCTTGAATATCTTTTTTTTATCAATCTTCTAGCTTTGAAATTTGGTACACATTTTGTCAACATAACAGTGACTTTGTGTCTAAAATTTCATGTATAAATAACAATTTTCCAGCGCACAGGAGGGTGTCAAAGTTGGCAGCAGTGTGGGCACTATCCCTGGAATTGCACAAGGTGCCAATTTGGGTGTCACCCCACTGTACTTTCCATTTAAGTTTTTGCAGATAATTTTTAACCATCAAAAGTCTCTTTGCCATAAGGACCATAAGATGGTTGCTCTATAAACAAGTCTTGTCTAATTTGGAGTGATGGATGTTAGATAAAAGGGTTCTTTGAAATTTAGTTATTTCTTTTTATTTCTTAAGTCTTATATTATTTTGTAAGCTGCCATATTTTATGAAAATGCTTTCTTACTTTGGGTTGTAAAAGAATGTTCTCTATTACTTGTTTTTATGAAAATCTAAACTTACATTAGTTTGCCATCAAAGATGATTCTTTGTAGTGACCAAGGTCATTTTCAATGTGTATTTTCCTATATGGAGTTGTTATCAATGAATATTCCTTATTGTAGCAAAGGTCATTATTAGAAGGTCTTTCCAATATTGAATTGATATCAAAGGATGTTCTTTATAGTGGCCAAGGGTATTTTAAAACAATGTATTTCTTTTAACATATTTAGTTTTGAACATGCTTCATAGTGGATTGTTTCATGAGAATGTATTGTTTCACTTGGATATTACCAAAGAATATTCTTTACAATGGATTACATTAAAATATGATTTCTAATATTCTTATTTCAAGAGTATATATACAAAAGACTGCATTTTATTTTGGCGTCATTTTACATTAATATTTTATTTTTGTAAAAGTTGACAAAATCATTTCTTTTTTGATTGAATAGTTTCTTTCAAGAGTATGTTCTTTCAAAATAGGTCACTATTAAATAATGTTTCTTATAAGAGCATATTTCAAAAAAATAATTCATGACATTGGATGATGGATTCTAAAGAAAATATTCTTTATTGTAGCTTATTAGAAAAGGTCATACTTTGTATCAACGTACCATAAGAGAGTATTCAAGTTGTAGCAACTAGTATTTAAAGAATGTTTTATTGAGTCCTTGGCTTGTTATAAGAAAATGTTCTCCATAGTAACTTACTTTTGGAAACCTATTTTTTTACATTGGATTATCATGAAAGAATATTCCTTCTACTAAATAAGTAATATTGGACTTTGACTTGGCTGGGTAAAATTGGCACCGAACCAAGTGACAATCAATACTATTAACACCATTGGATATATTGGTCATTACACAAATTCCATAGTACCGACACATATTCAGGAAATATGTGTAATATTTAAAATATCTCGTTCAGATGCATTTTGGACAACTCGTTCCAATTACCAATTCTAACTAATACTATTGTTCATATCCAACTAATACGCCAATTTGATAGAAATAACAATTGAAGAAGAACTAGCAAACAAAATACAATTTAGTTAACAAGATAAAATTGGCTAGTAATAGCCCTATTCGTCACGATTGTCCAACTTCTGGGCCTAGTTCCACTCGATTGTCAAACGAATCCCTGCGCACAACACATCCCTGCGAATAAATTGCATTATACAAAACTAACTTATCATATAAATATGAAACACTTCCTCCGATAGTACACTGCTTCGCCTCTACTGCTTGCAATATACTTGACAAATTCCTGAATCGCACGGGCCCCTCAGATGAGAGTTCCTTACGACTCTCCAGGGACCTATATGGAAGCTATATGGAATATATCAAGTATACTCCATTGTATTCCCACAGTATTGATTGCAGACTAACTGTGATGAACTGTTCGTTTTGTACATGAAGACGTTGAGGCATCATTTCTGTGTCACCAAACAAGTGAATGCAGGCTTGAAGGATGAGCCTGTGATGGTTTAAGTTGACCCTATGCTCGATGCCCGCACGCTAGGGTTGCAAACATCGTTATTTAACCCCTAAAGGACCACGACCACTTTCGCTCTAAAACCAGTCCAAAACTGCCACTGCCAGAAAGAGACATAAAAATCACATATTAAAGTTAATTTTGGATTTTCAACCGTAAGATCTTAAAATATACTTCTATATAAACATGCCTAAAATTTTTGGTTGCAATCCACCGCACGGATTGATAGATTTTAGTGTTTAAAGTCAAAACAATGGTTCATTTTCTTCCCTGCGTTGAGTAGATCATCAGACTTTGACTTCACTTTGCATCAATTTTTTGCATTGTACAAGGTCTAAATCTCTTACCATTGTCTTAAGCATGATGTTATTTCCCTACACATCAATTTTTAGAGGTAAAAAAGGGGTGTAGCATATTTAAAACAAGTGTGCAAGGAGTGGAGGTTCAAAAATTGCCATTTCACATTTTTATTTTTTTTGTCAACTACGTATGTATTTGAATGATAATCCAAACGGTCAACAAGAAGGTTTTCACCAGATATTGTTGTTGAAAAAATAAAAAGTGAAAAATATGAAGATTTCTAGGTTTTATGTAGAAAATATGAATTTGTTTTCCCCCATTGCCCGACAATGTGTGAAAATGTTTGACTTGGAATAAAATGCCTTTTTACACTAAAGACAAGAGTTTTTTTTTGAAAATTTCCAAAGAAGGAAATATTCTTTATATGTGAGAAAAATCTCAATGTCAATAGAAACTTTTGTCAAAAATTTTGGAGGTGCCCGGAATCCCCACTTTTGGCTTTAAGTGGTACTAACTTTTAGACCACAAATCCAAAAAATAAAATAAAAATATCTCCACCAAGCTCTTATCAGAGAAAATCTAGAATAAAAATTTCAGAGAAAAAAGATTTTTTTTCGAATTTTAGGAACCTATCCAAAATCAGAAATCCCCCGAAGGAGACTCGGTCCTTTAGGGGTTAAGTTGACGATGAAGTCAAATTGCCATTCGGCGATGGCAGAACCAAGAGACGTAAACCCGGTGACGAAGATGTGGGAGAAGGTTGATGCTAAGCCGCTTATCTGAGTTTTTTAAACTCGCTAACATTGTCATTTGTACAATGCTCAGAAGTATTGAAGACGAACGGACCTTCTCCACTCTGGGATTTATGAAATCCAAAGTGCGGAACCGCTTGGGCGGTCATCTGGACACATGTGTGAAGCTCTTTGTGCAACCATTCTATGATCAGGAATCGTTTCCATACTCGGCGGCCATCACATAGTGGAGTGAAGCTCGCCAACGGTTTGGTGTAGACATGTGATCCTAACCTCTGTTTCCATGGTGTAAGCAAGTTTTGGCGGCTTGGGATTTTATTTACAGTTACTAACTGGGTGTGGGGTGGGGGGATTGATCGCTGCGACGGGCAGGGCCTTTTTGGCCGAGGCTTGATTCCTTCAATTAATATGGTTGCATGACACACTTGTTTGCATGATTGTTGTTCTTTGCATGTTTGCATCTTGAGCAACTTTGTGTTCTCTAAGTTCTATCAATGTGTCTTGTTTGTATGATAGAGCACTATGTTGTTTGAATTGGAGAAACTTGTATGATGATGGTCATATGTTGCCACAATGGCACATGTTATCTTCAACCACATCGCCAAAACAGAGATCATTTGTTCAAGAAAGTCGCCACATGAGCTATCGTGGAGCATGGAAGGAGCCTAACAAATTCACTATTCAACTGACAGATGAAAAATTAGTGTCGCCACTGTAGTATCTACGTATTCACGATGGGAGCCACAGTTCCTTATCGCACATTCACAATGAATCGCCCAACATCATCAAACGGTTGGTTGGTGTATAGCCACTGGCGCTACAGATGGTTTAATGAAAAAAAATCGCTGGTTGGTTCTCGTGGAGGTTCCCAATCAGTACAATTTGCAGACCACTGTAGCATAACGCTTGAAAAAATCACCAGGATTATCAGAAATCAGGCATGCAGAAGGGTAACTTTGCACCAAATAGTAGTAGTGTCGGCTCCTACAGAATTACATTTGTGCATTCTACTTGCACCTCGATCGGCTATCTTTGAGCTTTCACATTCCGCATGGAAACTGTTCATTTAAACTTGATCACTGACGCCGCAAAGGACTCAAAGCGGCAGAAACATTATTTGAAGGTCACCACGCAACAGTACAGTATACTGTAGTCACTTCTCCTCTGTGTGGCTCGTGTTTCATATATCTGTGCTTGTTTTGGCACACATTTAATCAAGAGTTAAATGCTTCAGAGGTAACACGCAAATAGACGAACATGCGCGCCAGAACCGGCCACTCAAGAGACTCGTGTGTCTGCAATAAGTCAACCCCGGTTTTATCTGTGCCCCAAAACAACAAAAAGAGGGTGTTGGCATCTGTAATTCCAAATGGGTCGGCATCTGTAACCAAATGGGGCGGGAGTGACAGGCGCTCGAATTAGAGTAGAAAGTGGCCGAGCCAACAGAATCATGCAAAATTACCATGCTGGAGTGTCCTGGCCACTCTTCCAAGCTGTCTACCGGTATTGTAGTGCAACATCTCGATCGTATCGAAGTCAGTGTTTTTATTTCTGCCGATGATATTCCTGACCGTGCTACTACATACTGCAAATAACCATGCCCACTACACAGCACAGTGCGCGGAGTTTAGACTTGGCGCTGAGGATAAGCATCGTTCCCTGGACCCACAAGGACCCCTGTGTGAGTTCTTAACAGTCCGCACTGGGCTTTCTCTGCAGCTCACCTCTCATTCAACACATCCTCCTGAACGTCTGAAATGAGCGGATCAGGACTGGACTGTTGCAATGATGAGCAAGCTCGCGCTGCTCCTGGCCTTGGCCATTGGAGGACTCGCCCTGTGCAACGGCCAAGAAGGTACGTGTGTTGGTCCTCGAGTTGCCTCGCCGTCACCTGTGGAACTACTTCTGTCTGAGATCGGGACGATGTCCGCCTGCTTCGGTCACGTTTATTGCCGGAGTTGGCCGTCACTGTGCGTTGCGCACTACCGATGTCCATTACTTTGGTACTGTTTTGTGCGACTGTCTGCCTGTGGTCCTGTGGTGTCAAGGTCGATCTTGCTTAAAACTGTGCTTGATCATGATCGTTTCATTGTGAGCAGATCTTCCTTCAACCTTGTACACCTGCCCTGGAGGCGGCGTCGCTTATGAGGGCAACAACAGTCAGGATATTGTTCCAACCTGCCTCGGTGGGTCCATCTTATGCCGAACAGATGGTCTAGATGGGCAGGGTCGGGATTGTCCCGGGGGAGGTGCTTTGTGTATAGCTACCTGTGACGATGGCAGTGTCTTTGGCAGATATCTATATCTTAGTGATGAAAACGGCACAGTCACCGTTAGGTCTGAGAATGGGACGGTGGTGGAAGTCAAGTCTGGTATCTACGTGGGTTTCGGCTCTTGCGACAGCGCCTACTGTAATGTCTCCGAGGACGACATACCGACTACACCCCAGAGTGTCTCGAGTGGCCTGTCTTGTACCTTGGGCCATGCGACCTTCTGCTACACTCCTGGTGGCCTATTCCCTCCTCCGCTTCCTCCCTCACCTCCGCCTCCTACTCCCTCACCTCCGCCTCCTACTCCCTCACCTCCGCCTCCTACTCCCTCACCCCCGCCTCCAACTCCCTCACCCCCGCCTCCAACTCCCTCACCCCCGCCTCCAACTCCCTCACCCCCGCCTCCAACTCCCTCACCCCCGCCTCCAACTCCCTCACCCCCGCCTCCAACTCCCTCACCCCCGCCTCCAACTCCCTCACCCCCGCCTCCAACTCCCTCACCCCCGCCTCCAACACGGAGATCCTTGATGATGGATGTCTGGGACAAGTGATGCGTGAGCTGGATCTCAAGCATCGCCAGCGACACGAATGGCAGCGCCTCCTCGTTCAGTCTCCCACGCTCGATCTGGAGCGCCAAGCAGACGAGCCCTAGCATCAGCAGCACGATCCGCCCCAGATCTCGATTCTCCGCTGCCTGTCAACCTCGACGTCGACAGGATGCTTAGAGTAAGGGCAAAAGACGCTTCGTTCAAGAGGTTCGAAGTAGAGCGGATCACTCCTCTCGCGCTTGCTGCGGATGTGATATCGTAAAACCCGGTCCCAGTTCCAGCTCGAGTGCAGCGCTGGCAACTGCAGTGTGATCGAGATGGCGTAGACCTCCGGAGTCAACGAATTCAAGGAACGGGTGTGGTACGCAAACGTGTCGTTGTCCAACCGTATCGTGTTCACAATCGAGGGCGCAAGGATCCTCATGCGCTCATCGTTTAGCGATGGGGGCCAAGAATAATTGGAGAACACATACTTGTAGGAGCAGCCGACCAAGTGCATTTTCCCAGTGGCGGGGAAGTAGACGCCCTCGGCAAGAATCTCGTTCTCCGGCTCCTCCATTCGCCAAAGCAGCTGGCGGAGCCTGACGAGCACGTTGCAGGATCGAGGGTTGTCTGATCGGGTGAGAACGTCAAGCTTCATCACCCATCGTTGCGAGCAGAGTTCGTACTGTTGGAACCCCATCCAAATGCTGCGCTCTCTCGCGCAAGAGTCCACGGCGACGATCTCGACATGGTCATAGTTGAGCGTGCCCCACCATGGTCACATGGGAACTGCCATGTGAGTCGATCCCCAACCAGCGCGCTTTGCAAATAGCAGCCATCCGTCGATGGTGTAAAATCTGGAAACGTTCCTGGCACGTGAACGCTCAACAGAGGCGACACGCCCTCGTGCAGCGCTTCCGCCTTCGCCGTGGCGATACGCGTCTCATTGTGCACGTATAAGTACTTCCCGATCTCTACATGGAGGTCGACCACGACCGGCTTTTCGTTCTAATCAAGGCGGAACATGCCGCGATCATGTGAAGTAGGATGATCAGCCAGACGCAAACCCTAATGCCCATGGCTCCACACTCTCCACTCACACTACAATTGTAGCTCCGGAAACATGATCGATACTATCTAGTACGCCGGATTCTAGTTGACAGCAGCAGACATTAAAAACTTTTTGGGGTCTCCAAAAGTCCTTGCAAGGGCGATTCGGGCAGGTCATATCTGGTACTGTTGACGCATGGGCAGCAATTACGAGGCTGCGGGCAGAGTCACTGCCATCATGAGCAAGCATGATGTACCAAATGCATGTACATGGACATTGTACATCGTGTGGCACATGCCACATACATCAAGGCCATGTTGGCAATTTTGGCCATCGTGGCAGCAATCAGCTAACTCTATTTTATTTGTGAGTAGGGTTTGTCTTGTCCTCCCTCAAAATAATATAATCAGACGGTCATGAGTTGTACTTCCCAAAAACAATTTTTAACTTCAAAGTCAACCTACTATACTAAGTGAAAGTTAATTAAATATGTCAACTAGGCATCTGTGTACTAGGTAACTATTAGTATAATATGCCAACAAGGCATTAGGAGGGCGGAAAGGAGATAAATAAAATGGCGAGAAGCCTTGTGAGGTGTGGCATGTGGCATGTTTTATCATGCGCCAAGTCTTTCTCAGTTATCTCTTTGAATTTTGCTGTTGCAGTCTCTTTGAAATGTTGTGTGATTTTACATGGTATTATGTGTCCTAGCCTCATTCTCCAATGAAACTTTCTTGTGGACTTTAGAAGTGCACCTTTCTCTTATGTCCCTTCAACATGGCACTGAGAGACGTTACAAATACTTATATTCCCAATGTGAGGTTGAGCTCTAGATATGCTCTAGTTATCAAGAGAGGTGTGCTCTTAAATGATCAAAGTAGCATTAGAGAAGTTTTGGGGTCATTGAGAGGCCCTTTAAGGGAGTTTCGGGCATGGTATCTTTGAGCATATTCTTGCTTGGGCAGTGGTACGTTAAGCCTGCCCCGGCTGTTGGTCGTCCCTATCGTCCAACCGAAGGACCAGCCACCCAAGCAAAACGGCATGATTATCCTTTCACGGTCTGTGATGTGGCATGCTCAAATCCGAGATGGCATGCTTAAACAATAATAGATCATGCCAGTGTGATCACCGCACTTTCTAGCTCACAGATTTTTTAATTTTTTGCCATCGTTTCACGTTGAAAGAAAAACCATTTAGTATCACATGTACCAAACAACTACATCAATAAAATATGCAAATGAGGCTTTACTGTACCAGCTCACAAATAGTATAAAATGACTTGTACTATAAAATCTTTTAAATATTCATGCCACTTTAGCTTTAGTAGGGCGGGAAGGGGCAAAATAAATTGGCGGGAAGATGTGTGGTTTATGGCATGTGGCATGTTTGGTATGCGCCAAGTTTTTGTCAACCCTGTCTTCGACCTTTGATGTAGCAAAATCTTTTTAATTGTTTCCCTAAATTCTGCTGTAGCACAATGTTTTTGCAATGACATGATTTGACGTTTAGTATCACGTGTCCTAGATTCACTTTCCAATGATACTTTCTTGTCAGATTGGTAAACAACATTGATTTTAACGTTGCATCAGCATGGCACTTAGAGATGTTACAAATACTTATACTCTTGCTGTCAAGTTGAGTTCTAGCTATGGTCCAGTTATGAAGAGAGGCACGCTCTTGCATGATCAAGTCAGTCGTTTAACCTTTGCGGCTAGGAGGGCAGCTGGTGAAATTCACATTGACCTCTGGGTTGATGGTGGTTTATATCCAGTGGATCCAGCTACCAATTCACCTCCAAGCTTCCGTACTACGAAAGAATATCTAGAATTTTTGTGCCACGGCGAGCAGGGTTTGCTTGGATACATTAAGCGCGTGAGCGGTGTTCAAGAAATATTGAACTTGCAGTCTACGGTTCGAGATTTAGAGCAGGAATATGAGGTCCAGCGAGGTGTAGTTGAAAGTTTGTCAAACACTACAACTATGCTTGTTCATGAACGTGCGCAGTTGCAAATCAAAGTGGAAAACTCAGAAGCTACATGTGAAGCATTAAGGATGTCAGCTATTGCAGGAGCTCAAGCAAGCCAAGAGACGATCAGTGCTTTGAAGTTGGATTTGTTAAAATCTAAGGCAGCAGACGAGAAGTTACAAGCACAGATCAAATCCATGGTGGAAACTCCAAGAGGACTCCGCAAACGTATTCGCGTCCAAAGCATCAAGAACGTCGATGAACTTGCACGAGGTTCTTAAGTGGCTCATGTTTAAGTCGTGATCGTACTGTATAGTTGACCCATGCATGTTCTTTTTTGTCTTTGGGCCAGTTCAATGCTTAATGAAATTATGAATCTGAAGATGAATTCCATGGATATTCGATGGTGATTTTCTATGCTTGGATTTGGTATTTCTATTGGCTTTGCAGGATCGGGGAATGCTAAACGGCGGCGCACTATATTACGAGCGCATATTCAACCGCAGCTTGTCAGTCAGTTGCAGCGATCAAATAAAGCACGCAGAGAGAGGAAACGATGGGTTGGAGCAAAAGATTCTCAGATTGCTACAGCACGTGCTATTGCAAGTGTTTTGTCTGCAGGTGAGGCTCTAAGGCTGGGGGAGCAACCTAGAATGAGTCAAGCTAGTGCGGCAGCAACCCAGACTGCTTTTAAGAAGATACAGAAGGAGTTGAGTGGGGAGGTAATGTTGGGAGTGTGTGATGGCAACAATATAACACATAGAGGATACTATGCACTGTGCAAGGTTATCAAGCATCGAGTCACATCTGTAGCACTTGAGCTGAAGCATGGTCTTTTGCCCTCTAGTACAAGGTTGGCAATATTGAGAAGAAAAATGAACAGCAAGCTTCCGTAGTTTATTGGAGAGTACTTCCATATTGATGGCCGGCGAGTGATTCCAGAAGTGAGGGTCAATAAAAAGGTGGTTAGGAATTCGAAAGAGGTCATTCTCAACGACAAAAATAATCTCTTTGCAAATATCGAAGTTGTTCAACGATCGATGGTGTTGTTCTATAACATCACAGTTGAAGGTGAGTCTTGAAAAGTACCTTAAGTCGGAAGCATTTGCTGCAGTAGTCTAGTGAACTTTATTTCAATAACCTCAATTCCTTACAGAATGCAACGGTGGGCCGCTGATATTTGTGCTGAAGCTGGACGAGGCGGAGGTGATCCATGGGAAGAAGTTTGAAAGAGTGAGCCTGACACTCATGAATCGAGCTCTAGACCCGAATATTCAAAAAAACAATGAGAGGTATTTTTCAATTCAATCAGAGCAAGAGATTTGGCCAGTGGGTTGCTTCCAAGTGGAGAAAGAATTGTATGACATCCTCCAGTGGGTGTTTCAACAAACTGACTTCCCGGCAATTATCAAAGCACAATCTGATGGGCAACATCTAGAAGTTCCGGGCCAAGGGAGTTTTCTAGTGGAGTGGCACTTAAGCGCGGATATGAAAACGATCAAGTGTATGTACGGCCTACACCATGGACCGGCCTGCAAAATGAATTGCATATATTGCGAGCAATAACACAAACGTTTAAGGACTTGCACTGCGGCTGAAGCAGAACGAACAACCTCTTCTCGTGGAAAAGGTTCATGGCAAGGAGGATTGTTTGGACCTAGCATTCGAGGTCCACCATGTGACATTGAGACACATCCTCGATGGAAGCCAATCCTACCAATTCCCCTTAGCAAAACTCATATATGCACTTTGCATGCGTTGGTCCGCATCACTGAAAAAGTTCTCCATCTCCACTACATGTTTGTTTGGAATATGTAAGATGAAGAGAGGAGATCGATTGCTATAGATGCTATGGAGAAAACTATGTCTGCAATTGGAGTGGAGGGATCTAACTGTGTGTTGAAGCAGGACCCGAAGCTATCTGGCAGAACAGGGAATGTGGTTCAGAAGCCTAGCATAGGAGGAGTATTAGCGAGCAAATTGTTTTGAACCAAGTTCATGGTCTGGGAATGATCGGGTCTGGAAGGATGTGCTTGCTTCAGAGTCGAACAACCTGGAGAACGGTCAAGCAAGGGTGAAATGCAGACGAGTGTGGGAGACCCTAGAGGCGCTGCAGCCATACTTCACAGGGTTGGTTCTAACAGATGAGCAAAGGAGGAACTGTAAATTGGTCATTGAGGGTTTTGGAAGGGCTTTTATTGCTGCCCATGGTGAGGGTCATGTGACATACTACATTGTAAGTCATCCCTTGACCCAGGCTTGAGTAGCGATTGTTGTTGTAGCAAAGATCTACAAGTTTAGACATAGCCTCCATGTATTTGTTGCTGCAACAAAACCTCCATTACATATAGTATATTAAACTTTTAATAAAGTGTTTGTTTGTGCTCTCAATGCTTGCAGCATGTACTGGTGAAGCACGAACCCTGGTTTGTGGAAAAATATGGGAGTTTGTCTGTTTGGAACTGTCAAGGGATGGAGAAATCGCACCATGCTGCTAAAGCATCTAGCCAGTACCATGGACAACATGGAGGGACAAGAGCTAGGACAAGTGTTATTGTGCAGCAGTATGAGTTCTGGTATAAAAACATACAACACAGATATGCTGCGAAGTTGCAAAAGAGGATTCTTGAATCTGAGCACACATTGCCTGATCCAACAATCGTTGCAGGTATGGCTCGTAGGCGTGACGCGTGGCATGCGTCTGGGGCAGGAGCTGCCAGTCAAACATGGCGTAAGGGTCGTATCCGTCAGGGTAGTAGATATGTGTTTGTTGAGGCATCAGATTTAGATGAGCCTGTTTATAGTACTGAAGCAGGCTGTAGTGACTCTCAAACTAGCGTAGAGGACGTGACTGATATCATTTGAGTTTTAATGGAGAATTCTCATTCAAAAATACAATTGCTAAGGATTCTTATTCACAAGATGACTTCCACCTGAATACCAATAAATAAGAACTGGTTGGAAAGCCAAGCAGAGCACACCACCATCGAAGATTAATTGTGTAGTTGCATGTCCACCAACTATATTATGTTTGTTATACCTTCATGCCTAAGTGCTTATAGATATTGACATTCATAGCATACATAAATATGCCAACAAAGGTGTTTTTTGCTTCTATTGCACTAAAAAGTTACATGATGTGCACATGGCAGTGTGCTGAAGAGTCTATTGCTGATTGATCTTCTAGCTGCTACAAGTCTTCCAAGTCTATATATGCCAGTCTTAAACTAGCTTAATGAACATGGTTGCTTCATGTGGCAGTAGTGGGATCCGCTTCTACTGCTGCAGCATTTGCAATGTTAAGGATCTCTCCATAATCTAAAGGTCTAACTTCAGGTAAAATTTCAACCACTAGCTCTCGCTCTGCATAGTTAGGTGACGTTGGGCTGGATGTTGCAATGTGGTGGCCTCCTAAGTTGACACTGGCTTCCACATCGTCCCCATCTGCTACATCCTTGACAACATCATTCGCAGCAACAACTCCTGTCTCACCACCAGCTGCTACAACCGTAGTGCCACTTGCTACGTCGTCGCCAACTTCCAGCTCCAACTCAGTGTGACCAATTACCTTGCAAGGCATTGCTCCAAAGTTGACAATCTATACAACAACGGTTGCTATAATATCAGCTGCCGCAACGATGTCGCCAGCAGCCTCAACGTCGGATGCAGTCGCCTTGTGTAATGGGTGACATGCTCGCTTGGAGGAGGAAAAATCAGATGATGGCGCTTCGATCTTCCGTTTGGTATTCTGCAGCTTTGTCTCAATGCCACTCAATGGAGGTGCCCATCTTTCTTTGTTCACCGCTGCAGCGGCAGCCTCTTCTGAAGCAATGTCGAATTTAAAGCCCCATTGTCCCATCCAGCCTCCAGATGGCTTGACATTGCAGCCAGGACAACAAGGTTTGGAGGATAGAGCAACCTGAAACAAACAAATAGGGTGAAGAAGATATCCGCAAGGGAGGTTCGCTAAAGCCATCTCTGCCCAATAGCGTCCGCATCCTACGCATGGGAGGTGTTGCTTCAACGGTACCATTTCCTCACGGGTCACAGGAAATGCTGAATAAAATTGGTGTGGGCGGATACAACTCTCTTGAACAATCATGACGTCAATTTTGGCAGTAATGTTGTTAATGGAATCCTGCAGCGGAAGAAATTGGGCTCGCAAATCGACAGCGACTGCAGTCCAGTGCTTAATTTCAGGGTCCAAAGTTGACAACTTGGTAGACACAGCAACTGCATCGTCCATGAGAGATCGCAAGCGCATATCTACCACCTTTTTGGAGCGGTCGTCCAAGACCATATCTTGTTTTGACTGTTGGATCCCTGCAAACTCCTCCCACTTTGTTTGTTCAGTGCGTGCCAACTCTTGCCTCTTAGTCTCTCGCATCGCCAACGATATTTCTGCATGCTCTAGCTGATCTCTGATTTTCAGCAGCTCCGCCTCTTTCTTCTCACGTTGCTTCATCAACTGTGCAGCTCCCTAGAGTATCGGCTTCTGGAGTGCGGCTTCTGGTTGTGTCTCAAAGAGCTTCTTCTCACGTGTTGTCAATGTTGCAGCAGGCCTAGGCGGTGACTGGTGGAGTGGTGCTCCAGTTGGACCCTTCAATACTATAGTAGGCTTCAATGGTGATTTGCGGAGCGGTGCTTCCATGACAGTCTGTGGAGCGCATGGCTGACGCACAATACCGCCGGAACGCGGCACACCTCCCTCGGATATTGTCTTCATTGCCGCATTTTTCTCCCGTATGACCTTGTCGACTACTGTCCTAAACACACGTGCAACATGGCTTGGATTTGCTCCCGCAAGCATGGTGGAGTGAGCTTGGCTAGATTGATACTAGGATTTTTGAGGCGGCTCTGCATAAGCATCAACAATTATCAAACAATGCTAAAAAGACTGCAAATGAACAAGTTAGAGCAAAGGATCAAGACTTGGAATCAACAAAAGTAAGCAAATACTTTAATGGACTAGCAATTTGTGCTCAAAGTCTCTGCTACAAAAAGTTGGAACTTACCTTTGCTATCTCAACAGCACCTTCAGCCCAATTTATCTTCCACTTCTTGGCGTCAAGCATCAAGCCTCTCACAAAAGCAGTCCCAAATTCCCCATTGTCTGGGATCGTAGCCCCATAAACGCGTTGATACATCCTCAGTGCTCTAGCAGCAACTTCTTCCTCCATATGCCTAAGCAGATGGCGGTTCTCATTCCTATTCAGGGGGTAGGTGCCAACAATTGCCTCCATAGGGAGATTATGTTCTTCCTTCAAGCGCTTGAGTGGGACACCCTTCATCGAAAGTCCACCTACCTCATGGAAGAACTCCAAGCTGTAGTATGCGGCGTCACCAAGCAAAAATGGAGCTACAGTGGTTAGCTGCTTCCTCAAATTCTCTCCTACTCCTCGAAGATCAAAAGCCTCAGCCCAAATAGAAGGATTTAGTAATGCAGAAGTGAGAGGAGTTTTATCGCTGCTAGTCTCACTAGAAATCTCATCGACTTGAGGCAGAGCCACTCTGTGTTTGGACCTAGTTTTTCCCATTGTCACGGCTTGCTACAGCAAAGGTGGGAAGGACGTAGATGTCAACTGTGGTGTGCATCAACAAAGGCGTAGAGGTTGAAAACAGCAAGTTCGGGAATGGCACTTATGGCTTGAAGTCCATGTCCCTAGATGCTAGTTAGTAAGATATATTATTAATGCTTAAACATCAAGATAAGTCAACAAAATGTACTATTGATGTGGTAAGTTCAATCAATGAATCATAGTGGATAATTTCATAACCTCTCCCACGACCCAACCATGGATCATAATGATTCATCTTGGTACGCATCTTTCATCCATCATGGTTTCTGTAGGGTTAGAAAATGTACTCATGTACAACAATATGGTACACCTTGATTGAGAAGAGGAGGTTACTGGACCCAAAAAATATATGTGGGGTGTAACTTTTGGCCTTGCTAATTGGACATGAGCAATTTTATTTTTTAGGCATCTGTCAATTCTCTCCCATTCATTCCTTATTTTGAAAGCAGGCCAAGTATTGCTGCATGTAAGGAAAACTCGGATTGCTAGGAGTCTCTTGTCCTTAGATGTTCTTAGTAAAATATTTGATTAATGCTTACCACATCGAGGCAAGTCAACACATGTATTGCTGATGAAGAAAGTTCACTCAATGAATCGTAGTGGATAATTTTCAACCCTTAATCTCTAAAGACCCAAGGCATTTTTGCGACAAAAATACTTCAAAACTGCTCCGTTCTAGTACAATGCTTAAGAAGGGAGACAAAACTTTTTATTTTCTACATCTAACCGTAGGATCTCAATTAAGACTTCTTTATGAATGAACAATCAAAATTTCATGAACTTTGACCACAAGGATTGAACGATTAGAGTGTTTGAAGTCAAGCAAATGGTTCATTTTCTTCCCTGCATTTGGTGAATAGCAGATTTTAC
Source organism: Bryoerythrophyllum caledonicum (assembly GCA_963971425.1). Taxonomy (NCBI): domain Eukaryota; kingdom Viridiplantae; phylum Streptophyta; class Bryopsida; order Pottiales; family Pottiaceae; genus Bryoerythrophyllum; species Bryoerythrophyllum caledonicum. Next base: position 9,878,489 of record OZ020516.1, on the reverse strand, counting down.
TACACTAAAATTATTGCACTACATAAGGTCTAAATCCATGACCATTGTGCTCAGGATAATGTTAGTTCTGTATAAACCAATTTTTAGAGGTAGAAAATGGGTGTAGCTTATTCAAGTCAACTGTGCTAGTAGTAGAGGTTCAAATATTGCTAATTCAAGTTTAAGTTTTTTACAAACCCAATATGTTTTAAAGTTGATAATCCAAACGGTCAGTTTAAAGGTTTACACCACATATTGTTGTGGTAAAAATTAAAAGTAAAAAAATGAGCAATCAAAAATGCAAGATTGCTAGTTTTCCCACTAAATGTCAAACAATATATTTTTTTGTAGTCACATATTAACTATATAAGGATTAACTTAGATTGACATTAAACCCTAAACCCTAAATCCTAAACACCTAACGAGCCCCTTCTTGGCCTCTTGTACAATGCTCACACATGCAGTTGTAGTATTTTATTTATTCTTTGTGTTCTGTTTATTCCACGAAAATGATGAATAGTGTCTTTTTTATAACACTAGAATTGATAAATAGTGTCTTTTTTACACCACACAAAGAATAATAAATTGATTGTCCTTTTTCATTACACTACAATGATGAATAGTGTCTTTTTTACACCACACTAAGAATGATAAAATGATTGTCCTTTTTCATTACACTAAAATGATGAATAGTGTCCTAGAAGGAAAGAGGGGCAGTCAAAACACGACCGTGAAAAAAGTACAAAGAGGGAGAAATGAGAAATAGTGGGACCCTAAAAACCCTAAATCCCAAAAACCCTAGACCTAAGAACCCCCCCAAAAAAAAATTAAAAAATTAAAAAATTAAAAAAAATAATGAACAATGGAGACAATGAGGAAATCAGTGCGAGAGCCTGAGAAGGACAATCTCAAATAAATTAAGAGGGAGGGGAGAGAGAGAGAACAAGTGAGTGACAATCTAAAATAAATCAAGAGAGAGGGAGGGAGGGGGTGTGTGATGGGACAATCTAAAATAAATGTTAATTACCCTACTAATGTAGCAAAAATTGATAAACAGTGTATTTTTTACATCACACGCCGAATGATAAATATTGTTTGTTTTCGTTACACTAGAATTGATAAATAGTGTCTTTTTTACATCACACTAAAAATGATAAATATTGTCCTTTCCCATTACACTAGAATTGATAAATAGTGTCTTTTTTACACCACACAAAGAATAATAAATTGATTGTCCTTTTTCATTACACTAAAATGATGAATAGTGTCTTTTTTACATCACAAGAAGAATGATAAAATGATTGTCCTTTTTCATTACACTAAAATGATGAATAGTGTCCTAGAAGGAAAGAGGGGCAGTCAAAACACGACCTTGAAAAAAGTACAAAGAGGGAGAAATGAGAAATAGTGGGACCCTAAAAACCCTAAACCCCAAAAACCCTAGACCCTAGAACCCCTCCCCCCAAAAAAAGAAAACAAAAAATAAAATAAAATAAAATAATGAACAATGGAGACAATGGGGAAATAAGTGCGAGAGGGAGAAGGACAATCTAAAATAAATTAAAGAGAGGAGAAAGAGAGAGAACCAGTGAGTGACAATCTAAAATAAATCAAGAGAGAGGGAGGGACGGGGTGTGTTATGGGACAATCTAAAATAAATGTTAATTACCCTACTAATGTAGCAAAAAATAAGTATGAACTTCAACATCACTTGCCAATCATATGGTGGCTTTTGGCCATAATAAAATTTTACACGTTGATATTTGGTGTTAAATTTCACAAAGATGAGTAGAAGTGGCGGCATACTAAAGTGGTGTAGTGATACCCATGTGATGCCAGGGTCAAACTTATGTACTATCTATAACACATGATTTGGCTCTTTTTTTACAAAAGCACTACTTCAAAAAGGATACTTTTGCATTTACTAGCTTTTTTTGATGTTGAAGGTTCATTTTCCAAAATTATTATTTCACAAAAGTTTCATCTTTCTAAAGCATTATTTTCAAAAAGTTTCATTTTTGTTGAGTTTTACTTTTGCTAACTTTCATTTTAGAAAATTTCCATTAATGTATATTGATAGAATGCTTAAGAATACCCGTATAACCGGTCTTGAAACTACACATGAATTAGTAAGCTGGATGTTACCACGGTTGCTGTAGCAGCCAAGGTAGGTATTACACGGTAAGGTACCAGGTATCATGTGCACCATAGTATGAACTGGGTCATATCATCTGGGTCCTTCATCAGCAGCACGTAAGAAACATTCATCGGTCAACGGTCACGATCAACGGTCAAGATGTACAAGGTGCATGGCGCCCACTTACAAGTTGGGGCATTGTCCCATATTGTTTGTCGACGCTGCGGGAAACTTCAATATAATGGAGTACACTTTCATTGTCTTTCGAATAACCGGGCCTTGGTATACCCGGCTTGTGTAGGCTACTAGCTTAAGTTGACGTGGCGGCCCCTGGGGTGGTGTGCCGGACTTAAGCCCCCTACACGGCCTGTTGTACCACGCTCAAGCTGACATACAGGTACATGGTGTTTTTGTTTCGATGGATCTACAGGTACATGTTTGCAGGTGGAGATTTTTGACGGATATACCTGTGTAATTTTTTAATCAAGGACAATATTGTATCACTTTTTCTCTTTGTAAGGTTTTTTTTTTGGATTTTAGGAACTATCCAAAATCGAAAACGCCTCTCAAAGAAGACTTTGATCCTTTACGGGTTATGTTTGCACATTGAGACATATAATATTTCATTGTCATACAAAATTGATGTTGTTGGTCATCCACAAATGTCAGAAAATTAAGCCAGAAATTGGCTGCTTCGTAGTCTAAGGGTGAAGCTGCTAATATTCTAGACTGCACTAGGCTTGAACCCACAGTGTCATGAGTTACTGAAAAAAATGTTAGAGACTCCACAGCATCAACAAACTTGCGACAGCAGAACCTATGAACGAAGGTAGGGTCAAACTGGTTTAGGGAGTACTTTAAGATTTCCCTGGCTATTGCCTACAATGACCCGAGTGTCTCCATTGCGAAGGAGACAGAGATCATTGTCTTCTTCAAGTTGCTTGAGGACATTAGCAAAGAAGTTGCACTCCTCAAGGCCGTGCTTGTCCAATTCTCTGCCAAATTGCGCTACCCACGTGGGAGCAAGGTGGACAGGTGATGAAGCAAGGTGCACATCCTTGCAGCGCCTACACCGAAAATTTTTGCTAGCAATTAACTCAGCAACACAAGTACAATGAAGAAAACAACCACAACTACACAGGACTGCAGCCTTTGCTACAAATCCAAGATTACAGTAAGCACAAATTTGGAGAGTAGGGATGCCTAAAGGGGGAACAGACTCTGAATGAGGATAATCAAAGACGTGCTTTGGCTTCATTGTCATATCATGTCGTGTTGCTCGATGATGTGTTGTCTGAGCACCCCACAATGATACAAGCGCCTCGTTGTGCTTCCTCCGGAGCTCCAGTAAAGATGCTTTTAGATCACACCTCTCCTGACGCGCAACATCTTTTGTAACGCGGTTTGAAGTGATCTTGTTTTGGAATGCCCTTGCTTCACTCGCTTTAGCAAGATACTCGTCATCGGAGACTGTGAGATCTTGAGCAAGGCATCATGCCTCCTTCGAGGTGGCAGCGTACGCAGCTTCCCAGTCCTTTACCTCCACATCCTTCTCATCTGCAAGTTGATAGGCAAGTTGAAGTTTGCGTGACGCCTCCTCCACATTTGCAGCTGCCGCGTCCGCATTTGCTGCAGCTTCCGCCACATTTGCTGCAGAAACATCCACTACCGCCAATCGTAACCTCGCTGTGGATTCCGCACCGTCAACAGGATTACTGGATACAGTAGACATCGCAGCGAGGTGCTTGATGATGTTGCACAACCCCAGCACTTGGGCGTGCGTCGCGATGGGCCCAAGTTTCTGAGGATTGAGGTGTTTCCGAACAGTCCGTTTCTTGAGTCGCGTCAGCGCTTCCGCCACCCAATTCACTGGTAGCTTGTACACAATGTGAGCAAAACAAGCTTTGAGGAATCGCATTGAAAAATAGCCGTTATCAGGCTTATTGCCATAAACCTTGTAGTATTGCGTACCAAAATTGAGGGCTTGCTCCGCGGACGCAGAATTTGCGATTTCATAGCAGTTAGGCAAACCGCCCTCCTTCAACACCTCCTTCACGACGTCCTCCTTGACTTGCGGGTACTGCTTGGAGACATCGTCCACGAGAGGACCCTCGTCACAAAGTCCAACATGCACCTCGAAGAACTCAGTTCCGTAGACAGCACCGCGCCCCAACAACATTGGCGCTGCTGCAAACATACGCGCTCGAACATCGTCCTGGATCTCAGTGAGGTCGACAGCTTCATCAAACTCCCCAACCCACTTTTGTGCTTCCCGAACAGGTGCTTGAAGCAAAGGAGTGGTCAAAGGACTTCGAAGCTCAACGTCGTTGGTGCGGTGGTCTTCACTGGAGCTGACCGCCACAAACTTGCGTTTCCTCGGCATAGATCCTGGTTTCCGGGGACTTACGTTCCTCCCAGCTATCATTGTGGCTAAAAATTTTTAGTTCAGTAAAATAGGCAGACTGAACAGCTAGTAACATGTGAGAAAAGATGCGCAATACTAAAATAATCCTGCTTGAATGAGTTGGGCGTTGCGACAAAATTGAACTTGTGAACCAACACTTGTATTGCAGTAATCATTGTTGAAGCATAAATGACGTTGCTCTGGAAGGGACTACTTGGGTTGAGGCTACCGTTCATATGGCATTTAATTCATGAAGTGTAGTTGCGATGCTAACCTTTAGCCTTGTAGTCTTTATTTGAAGTCAAGTTCAACGTTATGTGAAATCTCGGTTTGATTCAAGTATACACTGTAGTCTTCAATTTATTGATGACTGTAATGATAAATCAGAGTTCAAGCTTAAAAATAAGCGTAAATAACAATGTTTTGAAAGGCTCAAACTTGGACGAATGTGGTATGCATATTCAGCAAAGTCGTTGACATGGCTGATTGAACAAGTCTAGCGCATACAAATGCAAAATGTCGCTGACATGGCTGACTTGAACAGTGTGTACCATACAACACTCGGCGCTCAATAAAAGCCAGGCTGAAACTGGAGTTTGGGAATTCTGGGGCTCAAAAACTAATATGTCCAGTGATCTATTCAAGGTTTATAGTAAAACTGTGCTAGTGGAGTCGGCGACCCTGGCTTTTCCCATTTACAGGTCAGACTCTTGAGGATTTTGGGTAAAGTTTGCGGATCATCCGTATTGACAAAGGTTTATAGACATACTAGTCTACAATGCGTACATATTAAGTTTACTATGTACACTATATACTAAATTATACTACATACCACTGGATAACACAATATTTGTGAAAACGTCACTTGGCATATGAACTTTCTCACAAATTACGTTTTCCCAAATACCAAAGAGGCCAACCAAAATGTAAATTCTGCATGCCTTTTTATCTTTTGCTTTCCAAGATGCATGTATCTTTTCATCATAGAACTAAGTTGTATCTATTTGCACAAGTGTCAATTATATTATTTATACTATGTATCAATTACACTAAATATTACATTATGTACCAATCATACTAATTATGTTCTTGCTCTAATTATACTAAATACTCATTGTACTATTCATTCTGTTTATACTATATATAAAATGATAATAATCATACTATTTACACTATATACTAACTATAAAATTGTTTGTACGAAGTACTACTTAAACCTTTCATATTATGTACCAATTAAACCTTTTATATTATGCACAATTTACATGATATGTACTATGTACAAAATATATAAAGTGTCCTAAATAATCTATCTACAGTAAATACTAATTAATCCTAATATTCCCATATATCAATCATATTATTTATCCTATGTATCCTTTACACTATTTACACTATTTATATATCATATACAAGTTGTAACTTGTAATATGCATATACTATGTACTAGTTACACTATTTATAATATGTATCAAATATAATAATAACCATAGTGTATAATCATACACTATATACCAATCATACCATTTATACTATGTATTCATCACACCATATGTACATCATCTTGAAATATGTTCTTAAATTATTGAAGAACTAATCAAACTCATTGTACTAAGTACTAATTAAACCTATCATACTATGTATCATTGTAAGGCTACTCATTAACCCCTAAAGGACTAAAAGGACCAAAACGGGCCTCTGGTGAATTTGGGCAGGTACCTATGATTCGAAAAAAAATCCTTTTTAATTGGAATTTTTTTTCAAGATAGGATCTGATAAGAGCTTCATGGAGATATTTATTTATTTATTTTTGGATTTGTGGTTTGAAAGTAAGTACCACTTAAGCCAAAAGTGGGGACTCCGGGCACCTCCAAAATTTTTGACAAAAGTTTCTATTGACATTGAGATTTTCACACATATAAAGAATATTTCCTTCTTTAGATATTTTCCAAAAAAAAATCTTGTCTTTAGTGTAAAAAGGCATTTTATTCCAAGTCAAACATTTTCACACATTGTCGGGCAACGGGGGAAAACAAATTCATCTTTTCTACATAAAACCTAGAGATCTTCATATTTTTCACTTTTATGTTTTCAACAACAATATGTGGTGAAAACCTTCTTATTGACCGTTTGGATTATCATTTGAATACATACGTAGTTCACAAAAAAATAAAACGTGAAATGGCAATTTTTGAACCTCCACTCCTTGCACACTTGTTTTGAATATGCTACACCTCTTTTTTACCTTTAAAAATTGGTGTGTTGGGAAATAACATCATGCTTAAGACAATGGTAAAAGATTTAGACCTTGTACAGTAGGGTGACATTCAAATTGGCGTTTGGGCAATTCCAGGGATGGTGTCCCACACTGCTGCCAACTTTGACGCCCTCCACAGGGCTGAAAAATTGTTCTTTTACCCTGAAATTTTGGAAATAGCATCACCTCTATGTTAAAAACATGCATATCAAATTTCAAGTCCAGAGGACTTATAAAACAAAAGATATTTAAAATTAACCACCATGGGGTAGCTGTGAGAAAAGTTTCTCAACCGCCAACTTTGACACCATCCCAAGGATTGAGGAAATTTTTTTTGCCCATGGAATTTTTGGAGTGAGAACACCTTTATGTTGATTACATGTGTGGAAATTTTCAAGTCCAAAAAATGCACAAAAAAAATCACATCCCAAATCTACCAACATGTGTAATTGTGAGAAAAAAAGGGAAAAACCATTTTACTGCTTCCAACTTTGACACCCTCCTTAGGATTGAGGGTTTGTCATTTCAACATGAAATTTTTGACACATGGTAACCTTTATGTTGATAACATGTGGGAAAATTTTCAAGGCCAAAAAATGTATTCAAAAGAAGATATTCAAAATCTACTAACATGGGGGTTAGTTGTGAGAAAAGTTTCACAGCTGCCCACTTTGACACCCTCCCAAGAATTCAAAAAAATTTATTTGTCCATGAAATTTTGGGTATGAAGTCACCTTCACGCCAAATACAAGTGTGGAAAATTTCAAAATCCAAAGATTTACACAAAAAACATATACCAACTCTACCGACATGTATTGTTGTGACAAACAAAGGGAAAAGTTTACCACTACTTCCAACTTCAACACCCTTCCTAGGATTGAGTTTTTGTTGATACATAATGAAATTTTGGCCACAAGATCATCTCTATATTGGTAACATATGAGATAGATTTCAAAGCCAAAAGATGTATATACAAAAAAAAATTATTCCATATCTACCAATGTGTATGTCCTCCATTAGCATCAATCACCGCTTGTAACCTTGAGGGCATAGAATGACATAGTTGAAGGAGCTTTGTACCACTAACCAAATTCCACTCTTTTTCAAGAACTACCTTCATCACTTCTAAGTTTCTAGGGCATTCCTTGCCATGTTGCACAACATCTTTTAGCATCCTCCAGACGTTTTCGATTGGATTGAGATCGGGAGAGTTTGCAGGCCAATTGAGCTTTTCGAGTTGGTGGATTTGTCTCCATTCTTCACATGTTTTGCTACAATGAACAGGTGCACCATCTTCCATTAGCACTCCTTCTGGAAGTTTACTCAAGAAATGAATCAATTCGCCATCGTAGACCACTTCAACAAAATCTTTAGCAGAACGTTGAGTTTTTGGCATAAAGACAAGTTGTGACTTTTGTCCTCCAACAAATGCACCCCAAATCATCAAAGATGTCCGTCCACTTTTAAAAGTAGGAACTATACAACTTGATGAATAACGCTCATTTGCACTTCTCCAAACATGAATTTGCCGAGAACTTTTTCGAATCTCAAAAGTAGATTCATCTGCCCAAACAATACGCTCCCACTCTTTTGGACTCCATCCATGGTACTTCTGAGCAAAAGCTAACCGTTGAGACATGTGATGGGATGTCATGAAAGGTTTTTTGACTGCAATTCGACTAAAAATACCACTTTTATGTAATACCCTTTGAATAGTACGTCTACACACTTGAGTACGGCACATATTAGTAATCTCTGAGACCGAGGAATGACGATGAGTTTTTGCATAACGCACAATATTATTCACATCTCTCTCACTAAGTTTTTTAGCATGACTTCCACCGCAAGGTTTGCGCTTATAAGTTCCATCTTCTTTAAACGTTTTTACTAACCTCTGAACTGTTCTAACAGAAACTCCAGTAACGGCTGCAATTTGAACTCCTGTATTTCCTCCCTCACTCAAACCTATAATGCGAGCACGGATTTCATCTGAAATTGCCATTATAGACTATTTTTTATGATGTTGATACAATATTAAATGATCTTCAATAAGTAATCAATATAACACTCAATCTATAGCAATGGGATTATATAATTCAGTAAACACAAAGGACTCAGCTTATGGCACGTGCACTAAATAAATCAATCAACAACATAACACTCACATTGGCATGTGCATTAGGTGATAACCACGGCATGTGCATCAATTGAGTGAACCAAAAAATACTCTTGGACATACTCATGTCACATGTGATTCGTCAACACTCAGTAAACTAGTCAACAACACTCAAAAAATATATATATATATATATTCACTCAATAAATCAGCCCATATATGATATGCCCACTCAATGGATCAGCCCATATGTGATATGCCCACTCAATGGATCAGCCCATATGTGATTTGTCTACTCAATCAGTCAACAACACTCAGCCCATATCTAATATGTCCACTCAATACCATCTCAACATTCACTCTCAATACCATCTCAACATTCACTCTATTACAAATCACATGACAAAATACACACAACATTTCCTTTACATAGTGCTCAACAGATATTTGGAGGAGAAAACTCGTCATACGTGCATAATGCACACCAAACCTTATGACAAGTGTATTCTTCTACACAAAACAACTCTGCAATTCTACATGTAGATTTCATTGATCTTTTCAAGATGCATTTATGTTTGGTACCTTAGTCACATGAATAAAATCAATGAAGAGTACGAGGTGTCAAAGATAATTTGACATTCTCAATATGCCCCTTCAATATAGTTTCTCATTGTTACAAACATTGGTAGATATGGAATAATTTTTTTTTGTATATACATCTTTTGGCTTTGAAATCTATCTCATATGTTACCAATATAGAGATGATCTTGTGGCCAAAATTTCATTATGTATCAACAAAAACTCAATCCTAGGAAGGGTGTTGAAGTTGGAAGTAGTGGTAAACTTTTCCCTTTGTTTGTCACAACAATACATGTCGGTAGAGTTGGTATATGTTTTTTGTGTAAATCTTTGGATTTTGAAATTTTCCACACTTGTATTTGGCGTGAAGGTGACTTCATACCCAAAATTTCATGGACAAATAAATTTTTTTGAATTCTTGGGAGGGTGTCAAAGTGGGCAGCTGTGAAACTTTTCTCACAACTAACCCCCATGTTAGTAGATTTTGAATATCTTCTTTTGAATTCATTTTTTGGCCTTGAAAATTTTCCCACATGTTATCAACATAAAGGTTACCATGTGTCAAAAATTTCATGTTGAAATGACAAACCCTCAATCCTAAGGAGGGTGTCAAAGTTGGAAGTAGTAAAATGGTTTTTCCCTTTTTTTCTCACAATTACACATGTTGGTAGATTTGGGATGTGATTTTTTTTGTGCATTTTTTGGACTTGAAAATTTCCACACATGTAATCAACATAAAGGTGTTCTCACTCCAAAAATTCCATGGGCAAAAAAAATTTCCTCAATCCTTGGGATGGTGTCAAAGTTGGCGGTTGAGAAACTTTTCTCACAGCTACCCCATGGTGGTTAATTTTAAATATCTTTTGTTTTATAAGTCCTCTGGACTTGAAATTTGGTATGCATGTTTTTAACATAGAGGTGATGCTATTTCCAAAATTTCAGGGTAAAAGAACAATTTTTCAGCCCTGTGGAGGGCGTCAAAGTTGGCAGCAGTGTGGGACACCATCCCTGGAATTGCCCAAACGCCAATTTGAATGTCACCCTACTGTACAATGCAAAAATGTGATACGAAATGAAGTCAAAGTCAGCTGATCTACTCAACAAAGGGATGAAAATGAACCATTGTTTTGACTTTAAACACTAAAATCTATCAATCCGTGCGGTGGATTGCAACCAAAATTTGATGGCATGTTTATATGGAAGTCTGTTTTAAGATCTTATGGTTGAAAATCCGAACTTCACTTTAAAATGTCATTTTCATGTCTCTTTTTGACAATGGCACTTTTGGACTGGTTTTAGAGCGAAATAGCTCCTAGTCCTTTAGGGGTTAAATATACTAATAATATCATTTGTACTATACTAGTGGATGCCATTTGTCCTCGAAAAACCAAAAACAATCCCTACTTAAGTAAATGTATAACTTTACTAAAATTAAAAGATACTAAATGACAATAGCCTTTAACTAACTTGAACTTTGTCTTGTTTCAATAATCAATGGCTTGAGGATAAGTTATAGATAAGCAGTCATAGGTAAGCCCACGGCCATAGGCCCGACTTTACCAAATAAACTGTAATCTATTATACATAGAGATACACTGCCATATACCACATACAAACCATTCTATTTATACTTAATACTACTAATATCAATTACACTATTTTCACTAGACTATTTACACTAAGTACTAATTAAGCCTTACATGCAACATATCAATCAGTATTATTCTACTATGTCCTAAGTTACTATTCTATTGATACTAAGTACAACTGTAAATCCTTTGAATTATGTACAACATATACTATTTATACCATGTACAAACTAAACCTTTCATACTATGTATTGATTATACTCTTCATACGACATACTAGTGTACGTTGTATTAGGCAAAAAGAAAGGGTGCAACAAGATGTGCGGATCTTGTATCTTTTTCTAAACACAAATTGAGTATGAGGTCTATATTAAGCAAAAAAAATTGTAGGGGAGAAAATTCTTACATTTTGAAACTGTTATATTAGATTGTCCCTAGGAAGAGCTAATTGAAGGGTTTTATTTATTTTTGGATTTGTGGTTTGAAACTTAGTACCACTAAAAGTGAAAAATGTGTAGCCCAGGCATTTAAATAGCCATAGTGGACACTAAATACAAACCCGTACACTAATTGTCAACTATGCAATTAGTGTAGTCATAGAATAGTACACTAAATGTGAACTACTACACTATTTGTGAACTTTTGTAAAGATTCGGGGAAAAACATCAATTGGGGGAAAAATGACAATTTACCTTCTGAAAAGGTAACCTTTGTAAAAATAAGCCTTTCCAATAGTAAATATTTGAAAAAGAGAAGATTTGAAAAAATAAACATTTGAAAAGTAAACATTTTAAAAAGTAAACATTTTAAAAAGTAAAGTTTTGAAAAAGTAAATGTATGAAAAAGTAAATGTTTGAAAAAATTAATTGGTTGAAAAAAATATGTTTGGAAAATTAAACTTTTGAATTTTTATTGTTTTTGAAGAAGTAAAGTTTTGAAAAAGTATGTTATTGAAAAAGTGAACTTTTAAAAACTCAAAGTTTTGAATAAGTAAAGTTTTTAAAAAGTAAATGTTTGGAAGAACATTCTTTTGAAAAAGTAAAGTTTTGAAAAAGAAAACGTTTGAAACAAAGAACTTTTGAAAAAATAAACCTTTTAAGAAGTAAAACTTAAAAAAGTAATTTCTTGAAAAAGTAAGCACTTGAAAAAGTGAACTTTGAAAAAAGCAAATTTCCATAAAGTGTACTCTGATAAAGTAATCTTTGATAAAGTAAATTTTGATCTTTTTAGTTTATGTAATTTTAATTGGCACAAGAAACTTGATTATGGTATCATGAATGTCATCGACGGCTAACTTTATTCGTCAACTTGTTTGCAATTAGTGTACTATGGTAAGTACACTATTTGTGTCACTACACTAAATGCGACTTTTAGTGTAGTGAAAGGGAGTGAGTGCCCAAACACTAAATGTTGATTATCCTACTAATGTAGCAAAAAATAAATATGAACTTCAACATCACTTGCCAATCATATGGTGGCTTTTGGCCATAATAAAATTTTACACGTTGATATTTGGTGTTAAATTTCACAAAGATGAGTAGAAGTGGCGGCATACTAAAGTGGTGTAGTGATACCCATGTGATGCCAGGGTCAAACTTATGTACTATCTATAACACATGATTTGGCTCTTTTTTTACAAAAGCACTACTTCAAAAAGGATACTTTTGCATTTACTAGCTTTTTTTGATGTTGAAGGTTCATTTTCCAAAATTATTATTTCACAAAAGTTTCATCTTTCTAAAGCATTATTTTCAAAAAGTTTCATTTTTGTTGAGTTTTACTTTTGCTAACTTTCATTTTAGAAAATTTCCATTAATGTATATTGATAGAATGCTTAAGAATACCCGTATAACCGGTCTTGAAACTACACATGAATTAGTAAGCTGGATGTTACCACGGTTGCTGTAGCAGCCAAGGTAGGTATTACACGGTGAGGTACCAGGTATCATGTGCACCATAGTATGAACTGGGTCATATCATCTGGGTACTTCATCAGTAGCACGTGGGAAACATTCATCGGTCAACGGTCATGATCAACGATCAGGATGTACAAGGTGCATGGCGCCCACTTACAAGTTGGGGCATTGTCCCATATTGTTTGTCGACGCTGCGGGAAACTTCAATATAATGGAGTACACTTTCATTGTCTTTCGAATAACCGGGCCTCGGTATACCCGGCTTGTGTAGGCTACTAGCTTAAGTTGACGTGGCGGCCCCTGGGGTGGTGTGCCGGACTTATGCCCCCTATACGGCCTGTTGTACCACGCTCAAGCTGAATTGCAGGTACATGCTTGCAGGTGTTTTTTGATGTACCTCGAAATTTGTTTTGGAGTATGTTTGCCGGATGTTAGCCTCCTCATCGTATTTTTTGGATGTTGCACTAACATTTTTACAATGTGACCTTCTTCTACGCTAATATGAAATGATGTGCTCAAATTTTTGCACATAATATCACTGACCTAAAAGTGGTAATCAAAATTGAACTAAAAGCAAAAGCAAGTTACCTAGAAGTAAAAGTAATAATGGAGTCATGTATCCAAAAGTAAAATATGCTAAAAAGTTTTAAAAATAAAGGAAATATCAACCCCAAAATTATAGGTAAAGATAAAATACTACAATAGAAGTTTGTTACCTATTAGTGAAAGTCAAAATATAAGCCAGTCATCTATAAGTCACTTTAAAAATAAAAGTCAGTCACCTAAATATAAAAGAAGTAAACAATTTAGTAAAAGAAAATATAAAAGTAAAAAGGTATAAGTCAAGTATACTAATCCGAAAGTAAAAGAAACAAAAAGTAAAATGCAAGTACCAAAAAGTAAAATAAAGTAAAAGTACAAAATTGCCTCTCATGTCTTACTTTTTCAATCCTTACTTTTCAATTCTTACATTTCAATGCTTACATTTCCAATCCTTACTTTTTCAACCCTTACTTTTTCAATTCTTTTTTTGTCAAATCGGAGTCTCAGAGTCCCAGTGTCTCAGAGTCCTTTAGATCTTGAGTCTTTAAGTCCGTGAATCTTTGAGTCTTTTTCTAGTCTTACTTTTTTATTCTTTAATTTCTTAATTCATACCTTTTAAACCCACACCTTTCAACCAATAAAATTTTAAAATCCAAATTTATTGGCTCCAAGTCTCATGGATTTAGAGATTTATGGATTCTTGAACTTTGGGACTCTGAGACTTAGGGACTCCTCGACTCAACGATTCAAGGACTGCGGGACTGCGGGACTGCGGGACTCTGAGACTTCGGGACTTCGGAACTCCACAACCCCATGATTGCAAAACAATGGGACTTTGGGACCTTCGGAATTGGAAACTTAAAGAATTCAATCTCTGGGACTCCAAGACTCTAGGACTCCGGGACTCCGAGACTCCACGACTCCAAGACTCCAAGACTCTGGGACTCTTGGATTTATTACGCAATCTATATACATTATTATCAATTCAATTAGAGATTGGAATGAAAAAAAACCAGGATCCAGAAGAAGCTTTCTTGGGATATAGCAGCATGGTGGGAATCGGAGATCCTTTTTGGATATATTACCTATTACATATATATATTATTATATATATTATTACCTAGCTGTAGAGGATTTCATTTCTCATTCAAGGGTCCTACTCAATGATTTCTAGTGACGTGCCAATTGTACTGAGTGTAATTGTGCACTTGCTAGCACTTTAATTGAGAACCTTACCTGCACTTTGTTGTGCTACATCAAACTGTCAAGTGTGGGTGTAATTAGGCTACTTGCTAGCACTTCAATTCAGACAAGTTTACTGCATTTTACTGTGTAACTACATCAAACTGTCAAGTCCTAGCTTGACATTTGATAGATGATGAAGCAAACTTTGGCCATGTCCGCCATGTTTTGGAACTTTCCATTGGCCATTTCTGTCAAGTCTGTTTTAGCTCCTTGTTGTTTTTGAAGCCCACTCTAGCTTTTTCTGTTTTCATCCCCTATTGTTCTTGCATGCTCACCGTTTTGTCCTGACCATTTTGTCCTGACCTTGTAGGGTACTGTAGTTGAGTTTCAATGACGTCACGACAGAAAATGGAGGGGAAGCGGAAGCGGAGGGTGAGCTGCAGCCCACCGCCGATGCTTCAACTTCCTGCACCAGAGGATCACGCGGATGACTCCTCTTCAGGTGCCAGTGAGAGCGAGGCACTGACTGTGCGGGGGATTTCCACGGAGGAGTTTGGTGATCCGTTTGACCTCGTGGATATTGGAAACGACTTGCGCGAGTGAATGGTTGCTGCAGCACCTATGCTGCTTGGGCGTGACGCACATTACGGGCGCGAGTTCTTCACTATGCGGGTGGGTCTCTGCGCCGAAGGTCCGCTTGTGAAGCAAGTCTCCAAGGTGTATCCCTTCACCAACAACAAGGAAGTCACCAACGTGTGGAAGCCGGGCAGTCAGCTCCATCCATACGAGTTGGCGAGGTGCACCGATCCAACACAGGTGAAGACGTTCGGGCAACAATACTTCAAGGTCTACGGTAATAAACCCGACAATGCTTACTACTCTTTGCAATTCTTGAAGGCTTGCTACGCCACCACTATAAGAAACCCGTGATTTTTGTGACGTTAGTTGTGATCAAGTGTGTTTTTCAAAACATGTTTTTGCGAACGGGCCGAGCCTTGGGCTCTCGGATTCTGGTGGATGTTGCACCAAACATCGAAAAATTGGCAGAAAAACGCAGAGATGTTAGCATAAACGTATTTGTTTTGTGGGACGTCCTAGTGAACATAGTCATGTGTTAGACAACGTCCTCAGAAAGGTGACAATGCCACATCGGCAGGGGGGTTTAGCTTCAGTGTGAGTAACTTTGAGATTGGTACTGCAACCTCCCGTAAAACACTACCCAACGGTTAAAACACAATGGAGATGGGCTGACCCCTACAAAAATAAAAACATGGATGTCGTTACTGACGTCACAAAAAACGTGGATGTCCTTACTGACATCACAAAAAACATGTTTGAGCCACGTAGGCAAGGTAGAAATTGGATTCTTTTTTAAATGTTTATGCCACGTAGGCAAGGTTGAAATCAGCTGCCACGTAGGCAAAGAGGATGTTGGAACAGACGTCTGGATGGACGTCTACTGTGACATTTTAATGTTTATGCTAACACGAGGCTAACACCATGACAAATCCAATAATCCCATATGGATTGTCACCACTTATGCATCCCATTGTATATATATGTAAGGCCTTCTCTCCTATCTCATCACACTTGAATCAAGAGTGATTCACTTTCATCCATCTATTTGGATGAATTTGAGTTACCCTTGAAACTTAAAGTGATAGGGTACTTTTTGATGACATGGCGCTTCTTTTTGGTGACATGGCGCTTCTTTTTGGTGACATGGCACTTGCTTTTGCTGACTTGGTGCTTGTTTTTGGTGACCTCCATCTCAACGAACGTCACAGAAAACATCATAACGAACATCACAGAAAACGTCATAACGAACGTCACAGAAAACATACCGTGTTAGAAATGACGTCCCAATTTACACTGTCCACAATTAATTATTGCATTAAACTATACTCATTGGACATGCCACGTCATATTTTAAAAAGTGACACGTCATATTTTAAAGGTGCCACGTCATAAAATGGCGGGTCCACGTATGCAAGCCTAGTCACAATCTAATGCCATGTCATGCGCCACATCATGGGCCACATTACCAAGGGCCCGGATGAAAAAGTTGGGGATGTGGCAGTGCCCGTCCATGTGGCGATGATGTGGACGCGACGTGGCAGCCACATGGCAGATTTTTAACACCTTCAACCCCCAAGTTTTTGTGGCGTTTTAAAAAACGTGGGCCTGTTTTATGAGATTTTGGCATGTTTTTCGCATGTCAATTATAACGGATTTTTTTGGACGTCAACGTTGACGTGCCGGATGCTGCACAAAACATAATTGCACGTTAGTTGCCCTCTCACAAAAAACACGGGTTTCTTATAGTGCACGTTCGTTCATCAGAAGCCTGTGAACTGGTGCGCGGAAGCACTGTTGCGCATGGATCATCGGCTGAAGAATCAATGCCGTAATCCCCAGAAGCTTGGGCCGGTGGCAACGCACTGCCAAGTCGAAGGCTTGTGCAAGATAATTTCACAATTATCTTGCACAAGCAACAAAACAAACAGTTTCGGCCCACCGTCCTCCATTGGTCTTGTTGCTGCGTAGGAGGAGGAGTGCATCCGCGCCAATGAAGTGGAGGCGATAGCGGCCCCTCTACAGGAGACACGCCTGAAACTAGACGCCGCTTTCGAGAAGATGCACACGGAAGATGACGAAGCCGAGGATGCGCTTAATGCTGCATACATTGTAGCATCAAAACAGGTAAAACGTCTTCTTCGTGAAGGTGCTCCAGCTACTGAGTATGCTAACAAAGCCGCGGAAATGGAAGAGTTGTCGGCTCAGCTTGCTTCTCTGCGAGAGTCAGACGCGAAGTTCCGGGCGGAGGTGTTGCAGCTGGAGTCAGATGCGGCAACGCAGCGCACAGCACACGACGCGGCTGTTGCAGCATTGACGAGCGCTCATGCACAACTTGCGAAAGCAAAGCGACAATCCCTCACACTTCAAACACCGAGGCCGTTTGATTATCCAACACAATCATCTATTCCTCCTTTAGGAGTAGAAGGCAATGACACTTGTGCTTATTGTGGTTTAGGATTTGTGTGGAAAGCCGCAGTTTTGTCATCTTGTGGTTGCTTCTTGCATGCTCCATGTGTGGCGGAGCTGATGGTAGGTCAAGATTACAAGTGCAAGAGGTGCAAGGATCCTCACCATGCTTCATCACCGATTCATCTCACAGGCCCGTGGGTGGCACAATTTGGGGGACTGATGGAGCCACACCACCATACCGATTGTACTATCTTCTCAAGCGTATTACGAGCCGCCGGCAAGGATGACAACACTCTAGTGAATGACAAAGAGCCTGCAGCTGATTGTGATTCGGCGATTTAGCAAATCGTTGCTTGTGTTGTGAACATACTGCTAGACCTTATGACACTCAAAGGCTCAATTCACAAACAATGAAGTGTAGAACTTTGATTTAAGACTGTTCATGCTGCATTTTTTAAAATGTTGACTAACATGTTAGTTAACCTTGTTTATGTAGATGAGTCAAAGTTTTTTTTAGTACGTGGAACAATTTGTACCTCGGCATATTAGTATAAGAAATTATTGCTGTAGCAGCTGAAATATATATCTAAAGGGTACGTACACTCCATCAGTCTGTACCTAATTTTTTGAATTTGATTAAGTACTTGGGAATAGGGTAGCGTGACCACGTTCTCAAATGCACGTGGAATGTATTACAACAATCAAACAAAGAAGCAGATTAAGCGTTAGAGCAAAGAAACATATTAACTTGGAGCATTGTCCCATATCGTTTGTTGATGCTGCAGGTGGCCTCGATATAATGAAACGCTCCACACTCCACAAACGAATAACCGGCTCTGGTGTACTCGGCTAGTGTAGGCTCTATGCTTTCGTTGACGTGGCGGCCCCTGGGGTAGTGTGCCGGACTTCAGCCTCCCACACAGCCTGCTTTACCACGCTCGGATGTGGAGTTTCTTGATGGCTGTTCGTTCAAATATTTTTTGGATTTTGCTTTAGCTTTTTCACATTTTCTAAAAATTTTTGGCCTGCTGTACCACGCTCACAGGTACACGTTCATAGGTGGAGTTTCTTTGACAACTGTTAGCCTCCTCATAAATTTTTTGGATGTTGCACTAACATTTTCATATTTTCTAAATTTTTGGATGTTGCATTAATATTTTTACATTTTCTAAATTTTTGGATGTTGCACTAAAAATTTATTATTCTTCAAAATCCTTTTTTTCACCGTGTTAAAATTCGGATGATATTTCTAAACCATATATCTAAACATATTTTGGAAGCTATTTTTAGAATTATTTAAAGCCAAACCTTACCCTAGAATACGGTATATATATCATTAGACTAAATGCCAAATATTGAATGCCAACTACTAAACCAAAAGCACTCACTAATACTGTAGTGATTAGTATTTGGTGTATAATTTTATCACTATACTAATTGTCTACTTCACAATTGGTGTACGGGCTTGCATTTAATGTCCACTACATTAAAAGTGATAAATGTTGTAGTATGAATCCAAACCTAGGTCAATATGTATAAACTCTATGTATCAAATTAGGAGACAAGATGCGGCTCTTGTTTACAAATTATGGCTGAAATGCTAAAGCAACGGAATCTGTTTCATTCAAACAAATTGACAAATGCTTACAGATGTAGTTCCAAAATCAAGTAGAAGAGACAAATGTAGAGATTGAATAACAACTGCAAATGCTCTTTCAACATCAAGTATAGTTTTGCAATTCTTAAACCTCCTCTGAATGTCTACAACAAGCTTCTGCCTAAACCAAATTTGAGCTACTAAAACTTGCATCAGCATGGGACTATCTTCGGGGTACTAGACTTCTCCAACAAGAACGTTTTGATTTCTGTGCTTTGCTCAGATCGAGCATTGATTTTGAAATCAGCCAAACCAGGGCGCTTCACAACAAGGTCGTAGTACTCGGGGATGACCTCTCGCGGAAGCAGAATTGAGATCTCCTCTCGAAATGTGCAAAATTGGCCAAAGCGAACCAACCTCAAAACTGGGCAACTCTTTCCCTCTGAACTCAACTGTGATGGGTATCATGTGGTGCAGCACAGCCTGATCAATGGGCACCCAAACACTACCCTCCTTCTTGTAGTGCACATACTGAAAATTGAGATACAACACCTGTCGCGCTAAATGATAGCGGAAAATTATGCTAGACTTGCTAACGGTGAACTTAAGCACGTCTTGCCCTGCTTGGAACTTCTCGTCCCATCCAACATCCATTAAACTATTCAGAACTATTGTTGATGGTGCCTTGATGATGTACATCGTCGAAGTTCGACGTACGTTGTCTGCTACCGAAAAGAAGTCCACCATGACGTGCACGGGCATGAACCACTTCACATGTGCTGCTTTACTACCAGTGCCCCCTTTCATTGCTTCCGCAATGTCCATCGCAAGCTTAGCTCTGAAAGCCTCTGAGGTGTGCATGTCCGGGAGGGGCCAATGCGGATCATCAAGGGCCGGCAGTGGCAATTCTTCTAGACTACCATACAAGGAAGTGCCAGATTGAGGAACATAGATGGCTTTCAAAAAAAAGTACCATTATCTAAGAGCTGCTTATGACTACGGCCATTGCGCACTGCAGCCTCTCCAACCTCATGATGTACGACAAGAATGACATCTATCACTGCTGTTGGATCAACCCAGTCGTCCCAGTAGGACAAATACAGCAGATTGCATGCGCGTGGCTCGTTGACACAAGTCGTCGGATCAAGCTGTAGTTGCCGTCGCTGATAAGCATGTCGCACCTTGATAGTGTCAAGCTGCAACACATTTTTCCCTCGTCGCACTTCCACTTTGAAACTAAACTCTAAAATTTGGGCCTTCCATGCTCCAGCAAACGTGTCAACACCATGAATCCTAGCATCCTGAGACCATGGTCCTATTTCGGCTGCTCTCAATGTCACCCATGATCCAATTTCTACGCGCAGTGGAATATACTTACCATGTGCATCCACAGTGTTGTGGAGCACGACACTATGGACCTCTTCCAATGGCTTCGACATCTAGCTACAGCAAAGTAACTTGCTATAGCAAAGAAACTTGCTTCTCTGTTCAGAACTTTTGAAACTAAATATCTAAGACGCCTGGGGCTGGGAAAGAGGATGATTACATACTTAGATTGTGCACCATTAATCCATGTCATTAGATTCCCGCCATAAATTTACAGTTTGTTTATTCAGTCTGGCTAGGACAACGCTGTTTTTTTCAATTTTTTTCAAAGGCCGTGGATCTACTAAAATATTGAGAGTACGTCTAAGCACACATGCGAAAGTTTGCTGTCTACTGTACCCAAGCAAGGACTTCAGTTCAGTGATTGGCTGCTAACTTGCATGAGCTCGAGTGTGGCAGCGAGGTGGCACCTTATGTGCCACTACGATTTTCTGATGTGTCTTGTACGTTTCCAGCTCAAAACAGCTGCCCGATTTTGGGCTCACGGGGCCTCTCAATGACCCCAAAACTTCTCTAATGTTGTGCAAGCTTTGCGACAAGGAGGGCAAATGGTGAAACTCACATTGACCTTTGGGTTGACGGGGGCTTATATCCAGTGGATCCAACTACAAATTCTCCTCCATGCTATAGCACAACAAAAGAATATTTGGAGTTTTTGTGCCACGGCGAGCAGGGTATGTTGGGGTACACAAAGCGCTTGAGCAGTGCAGCGATGAGCTTGCAGTCGATGGTTCTAGGATACAAAGAGGACATACGACATCTTCGGCAAGAATATGAGGTCCATCGTGGTGTAGTTGAAAGTTTGTCAAACACGAAAAGACAAATTCTATAGGGGGAGAGATGAGAGAGGAGTAGCTCCGTGAAACCTGGTGAGGTGAGTCTTGGGTGTTAGGCACATGTAGAAGGCAAATTGTAGTGAGAGTTGATGGGCCTCACTACTAACCCCAAACTTGCTCAAGCTTTGCGTTAAAAAGGTGTCTTTGGATGTGCACTAGTGTTGACACGGGATGATTAGATCTGGATCTGATAAGTGAGATTTGCAAGGATGTTTTGAATAGATTTAGCATTTAGATGAGGGGTAGATCTGGAGCGGGGCCTATGTGTTGGACTTAGATCTAAGCTAGCTTCCATAGATCCATGCAACAAACACTACAGATCCAAATCAAGATCGATGGGACCGCTAGAGACACACACACCCAGACTCAACTTGACAGAGGCAAAATGAAGAACAACAAAAGCAAGCAAGAAACTCACAAGCAAGGACGAGAAGAGCAGCAACCGCAAAGACACTCAAGATATCCAGATATCCCCTTCTTACTCTCACTCATTTGCACTACAATTATTTTTAAATTTTAGCTTTACATATACGAAGTCGTGAGTCCGTTACGGGGGCAACGTTTGGTGTTTATCTACAACCATTGGTGGAAAAGTTAAAGAGACACCTCCAAGATTTTACCAGATGTCTCTATTGACATTGTATTTTTCCATACATGGAGAGAATACTAAGTTTTTTGATGATGTCAATCTCCTTCTTGTCTTTAGTATTTTTTTTACACCTTTTTTTACATTTCAAGCAAGCCGGGGAAAAAACTTAATATTTTTAACATAAAACCTAGAGATCTTATTTTTCACTTTTCATTCTTTCTACAACAATATGTGGTGTAAACATTCTAATTGACCTTTTAGATTATCATTCTAAAACACAAAAAGTTTTTTTAAAAAATAATTCACTTTTTGACAATTTAAGAGCCTCCAATTATTGCACAATTGTTTGGAATGTGATACATCTCTTCTCAACCTCGCAAAATTGTTGTGCGCGGAACTAACATCAGGCTCAACACAATGCTAAAAGATTTAGACCTTCTGTAGTACAACAATTTGATAGCAAGTGAAGTCAAAATCTACTGATAATTCAAGGCAAGGAAGAAAATGAACCATTTTCTTGACCTCTAACTATATAATCCTTCAAGCCGTGCGGCCAAACTATATGAAATTTTGTGAGTATGTTACTTAGTAAGTATTTATGGAGATTCTATGGTGAAAAGAAAGAATATTAGGTTTTGTTTCCTTCCGTACTCATTGCACTAGAATCAACAATTTTGAAATGTTATTGGTGTGAATTGTCACACGGTTAGAGGGATTAAAGAAATATAATTGAATAGAATAGAAAATACACCCTTGCATAAAAATATCCAAAATTATATATATATATATATATATATATATATATATCTACCATCCAAATAAGAAAAGTATGCAATATGTTTTGAACTAGTACTATACTTGTAGTCATTACTTATACTTCTACAATACTATTTGCAATCTAGTGCTATAGTAGTACAGAGGTCTACATGCTACTAGTAATAGGCGGTCCAAAAATGCTCGCGTGGCGTGGGCCAATTCCATGTGTCGCTAAAGGGTGTGATGATATGTGATAATCTTTCAGCGTTGTCTCTCCCAGTGGAACACAATCTACCCATGTACAAGTGAAAGAGATCTGCAAATTCTTGATTTCTGAATATTACAGAACTTTCCCCCTCTTGCTACAGTCTCTCGTACTTCGGATCAATGGCAGGACCATGAGCCGTTGCATACTCCTCCAAAGCCTTTGATTACTTTGGAATCATTTGAACATCAGCATCGCGTCTGTATAAGTATGCAACTCTAGGATCCATCCACTACCTTCTCCGCACAGCCTCAGTCATTGCCTCTGCATCGGTGAACGTGTACAGTGATCGCATTAATTTGCTTGATATGATTGTCATGCCCCAATCACAAACTTCGATGTACTCTCGCGATTCATCGTCTGGAAAATGAAAGAGGATATTGTCCGGAGATAAGTCGTTGTGAAGGTGGCCGCTCTTGTATACTTCGTTCATGATGTGCAGCAATACCCACGCAAACTCAGTCTATTTCTTGCAAAATCGTATGAGTTAATGAGCACGAATAATTTCATCCTCTAGGTAATTTTCATACAATAGATGAATGTTCACGTTATCACCGTACTAGTAATCACAATTGAGCATCTCTCGTATTGTCCCCTCATTCCACCAGTACACATACCTTTCATATTTGGACGGATGAATGAATGGTTGCAAATCGTATGACGCCCGCGTGTAGAATTCTCACTGCCATCGATTTGTCTGGTGTTCCATTTCGGCTAGGTTCGGCCTGGTTTGTGCTTGGCTAGATAGTTTTGCAGCAAACTTCCAAAATGGTTCAATCATCAATGCCACAAGCCCCTTCAATCCGAATTTTTTGAATCGTAGCATATCCACCTCTCTTGATTGCGTCGTCCATTGGAATGACTCTCGCCGTTGCAAGAATTACAATTAGATGCGCCATTTGATATTGTTCCTCCCGGTTTGCCTCCTCAGAACTCCACTAGCCCACAAATCCACGCCGGTTCCGATTTTTAGCAAACGGCTTCCAAACCACCGCGTTGAACACTTCGTCAGCTCCTCGACGATCTTTATCATATTTCGCCAGCACGTTCTTCGAATTCCATAAAGCATCGTGCACCCTACTCTCCAGAAACTTTGAATACCCTCGCTTGTTCGTCTCCGCGTACCAATCCAGGACATGCAGCGCAACCATCACGTACTGTGTCATCTCCACCTTGAATTTGTTGGGGCCCTCGTCACGGTATCTCATGTACTTGCTCTCCAAATCTCGTACGATATTGTCCTCATAGAATCGGACGACCAATTCCATGAGGAAATCCTTGCACTCCTGAGATAGAATGTTTTGAGTCGAGTGCAAATTCGGCGCACCGAAGTCCGCCACCTTTTGTTTCTTCTTGTCCCTTGGCATGTATGTTCTGAATTTGAGTTGAGCTTGAACGTTAAACTCTAGATAGTTTTAAAAAGACATTGTAGAGTTTGACAAAATACAAAGTTTTTAAAAAAACTTTGTAAAATTTGGCAAAATCTCTCCCCCAAAATAAATCACTTTTCAACTCCCAAAAATGATGAGCCAATGGATGGATTCACCAGCCAAAGCCACTTTGCATCCACTCAAAATATATGAGGGGAAGAAGAAAAGTGAGGAAAAAGGGGGAGCGGTCGGCCTTTTATAGGCCGCGGTCGGCCTCTCGGCCATCCGCCCGATAAGACGGAGGCGGGCGGCCGACCGCACGACCGTAGGAGCGACGGCCTCGGGCCGTCCACCGGATCGGGCGGCCGAGAGGCTAGCGGCGGCCCAATCAAACGGTCGTGAGCCTCTCGATTGATGGGCGGACGGCCAAAAGAGCTTTCAATCTAAATGGACTGCACCAATTGATCTATTATAATTTACTATTATTTTTTTACACCGTCGTTTTCATTGTTTGTCCGCGGTAAACGTTTATTACCGCCAAACGCTCCATCTGACCGTACGTCCGCACATTGCCGTCCGCTGGACACCATTTTGGACGCTCAGACCTTCAGGACAACGGATTGGTAACTCAGTTTATAAATAGCAGACCTTCATCTTCACCATCTGGACGTACATCAATTGCTAGTGCCTCTGAAGTGCCCATTTTGACGTCGTCGGAATCCTGCAGAAGTTCCTCAATGCCACCAACAATACTAGCCCTCGAGTCAAAAGTATAAAAATATATTATTTGTCCATCCATCCAATATAAGGTCCAAAAGTCATTAACCCCTAAAAGACAATTGTCCCAAAACGGGTTTTTTGAGAATTTGGGCAGGTTCCTATGATGTCAATTTTAGATATATTTTATTGAAACTTTTTTTGAAGGTGTGGTATTGTTAGAGCTTCATGGGGATCTAATTTATTCATCATTTGGACATTGGAAAAAAAAGATATGATGCCCAAAGTAAAAATTCCTACTCGTCGGGCACCTCGGGCAACATAGCGAAAACACTCCATTATTTATGATTTTTTTTAACAAGAAGCTAATATTATACTGTTCGGTGATTTTGAAAAAAAAACTACTTTTGGAATTTTTGTCTTTTTTTAAAAGAGAATCAAAGTTCTCACACCTTTTCGGGCAAGGTGCCAAAAAAAATTCTTCTTTGCCATATAAATGATAGAGATTTTGTTTTTTTGTACTTTTAATTTTTTCTATTTTGAAAAGGAGTATGAAACTTCGATTTCACCGTTTGGATTTCGAATTTTCAAGATCCACAATTTACAAAAAAATAAAATGCAAATAAGCAAGTTTTAAACCCCTTCTACTTGCAATACTAATTTGAGAATGCTACACACTATTATTTCATTTGAAATTTGGGGAAAGTATAGCTTATATGGTCTATTTTTATTTGGTAAAATCTCCTCAAAAGAAAAGATGCAAGAGATATTTTTTCATGAGGAATCATAGTGTGCTGATCCTGTTTTGAATGGTCCCAAAATGACTATGTTTTTCATTTCAAATACTATAATCTTCTAATTCATATGGTGAAAAAATTTGAGAAAATTACCACTTGTTTTTGTCATATTCTAAATTAAGATCTTACGGTTAAAAATAGTAATGGAAGATTTTTTTTACTCTTACCTTCTCGTTTACTAGAATATGTAGTTTTGAAGTGTTTTTGACAAGAAAATCGCAAAGAATTTTAGGGGTTAAGATTGGTAAAAACAGCAAAAGGTTTGAACTGCTCCGCAAAAACGTTGGCCATCACAAGACAAATTGTAGTCTGAACCGTAGCCTTGGCACAACCACCTCCAAGATCTTTCTTCAACTCGAAGATACACTTCAACCCACGGCATGGATCAGACTTGAATACTTTCCGATGTACGAAAGCCACATCTGTGGTGCCTTTAAAAGTCCAACTACCGACAAAACCAGATAGAAGGGTTGCATGGTTATTTGTAGCATCAATCAGCATCCACTTCCGCCCACTTGCTATCTTGTTTAAGAGAGGAACGTATCTATTAGCTTGTGACCTCTCCTACCTATCGTCCCATTCGAATGCAAATAGATCACGCAAGCGTTCAAGTTTAGGAACAATCTCTTTGAACACCAATTTCAAGCCTACCTACTGTTCAATAGTACCCAAGTATCCCGGCTCATAGACGATAACTGAAGTGATTTCTTCAATTTGGATTTTGTCTTCTTCTCAGCCACGTATTCTGTCCAATCCTGCAAGAGCTTTTCAGGAGCACCTGAAGAGAGTCTTGTAGAGAAGAGCACGGAATGGGACCACACACGACGGTCACAAAATTTAATCAAACAACCAAGAGAACAAGTTTAACGAATAACAAAGCATTGCGTTGTCTGGCCTGCTTATTCTATCTAGCAAGGCAAGTAGCTCTAAACCCTATACCGATTTTGATAACAAGATCAACTGATCAGTTTGCTAGAAAAGCATGTTATCACAAGTATAAGTAAGCATACCTAAGCAACAAGTAAGCATACCAGAGCACACAAGATTCATCTTACAGATCATGGATCCAAATTCTCTCTAAGCTTACCTAGTTGTTGTCGTAGTAAGCGTTGGCAAGTATTTACATTTTAACACAAAAGATACCTTAAGGTATTTGTTTCCATAGAGAATCCTCGAGAACTACAATGACTAACAATATCCCTATCTGTATACAATACTATACATTCTACAATAACTACATAAAAATAAAGAAAAGAAAAGTTTAGACCACAAGGGCTAGGCTTAACTAAACCCAACTACCCCGTTCAGAGTACAAGAAAGATCCTCGGATAGGATCCTACTTGGCCCGGATGGAAGAGCTATACACTTATGGACAATATAGACATCCGGGGTACATTAGTATCCAGAGAGGGTTTATCACCACGAACGATGGTCCGTGGACTCAAAGAGATTTTAGTCTTTGCATGGGTGACGACATTCCTTCCTCACGTTCTTTCCTCCTACCATGCTTGTTCCAGTGGCTGTCCGTCCAGTAGTGTCCGTCTGTCCGGTTGTTTGTCCGATAGTGGCTGATGTTTGTCCGGTAGAGATTATTCCAGAATGTTTTAGTATATTTTGGAATATTCAGAAATATTCCTACAGATTTGGAAAATATTCTCTGAAATATTCTAGGCATATGTCCGGTAAGGGTGTTGTCCATCCTGTTCGACTGTCCGTTTGTCCGTCTGTTGTCTTTGGGCCCCTGTCCGTCTATGTAGACAACCGTGCCTCCTACTACTACTCACTCACTTGGATGTTGGTGGTTTCAATGTAATTTACTCGTAAGGGAGATAAGGACTTAGGCCTATAGTACTAGCACAGCTTTCATGGTAAACACGTGACTTACCTACCTACCATCCGAGCTGTTAGTCCTTCCTATACCTCGGGATGACTAAAAGAGTATTCTCTAACTGATCCACATAGACATTCGTACAAGGGACCACCGTCTCTACTCCTGAGTCCTTTCCTTTAGAGAACAAATTCCTTCGTTCCGCACCCAATAGACATTTGTACAAAGGAAGTAGTTAAATTTCTTTCCTCCTCTCAAGATAATCCGAGCTATTAGAGTATTTCCGAGTTATAACCGCATAGACATTTGCACAAGGAATCAAACCAGGTCCAACTCCGTCCTTAACACATAGGCTTGGGTTCAGTCACCCCCAATAGACATTTGCACAAAGAAAAGGACTAAACCTAGACTTAACGCTAAGGTAATGTAGTGCTTCTATGAATCAACCATCCGACCAAAGGTTGATGCATCCGGGATCTGAAATATGCCCTCACAACCGGCTACATATTGCCACCAGTAGGTCACACAAGACATACCAAGACTCTTTCCTCACCCGTCACTCCCCCATCTTCATCCGTTAAACATTTGTTGTCTATCATGTTGTTCCCATCCTACCTTAATTAGTTCTATGTGATGGCACAAGGAAACAACAAACATTCAATTTCAGATTCACGCCTCCCTAACCTTCTCGTTGTCTCACTTGTTATTCCCACCCTATCTAACTACTCTAAATGATGGAGCAAGAAAACAACAACAACAAGGTTAGAACGGGCTGAAGAGCGGACTACTTGAAATGGCAAACACAGTCATGTATAGAATCCGAGCTCTCCAACCATGGAAGGCTTTGAGAGCGTAGGTTCAAAATTAAACTGAAAGCAAATACAGTGTACACACATCAAGCAGTGAAGAAAAGTGCCAAGAGAGTCCTCACTTATACTCCCAAGAACACACACAAACGCCAAAAGCATAAATTTTGATTTAGTTTTCTTTATCTTAAATCAGTTCTTTTTACCAAAACAAACTTCAATTAGCCATAACTCCTTCAAATTAAACTCGATTTGGATGTCTTCTTTGCCTAATGTTACTTAAATTTCGTGCACTTCACAACTAAGCACTCACCAGATGGAACTGACCTGACCAACTATGTGCAACCACCATGACCAGCAGAGATTGTAATGAAGATAATTCGTACAAAAATCCAACATACTCATTCACTAACACCTTAGTTGAGTGTAACATAACAAGTTGATTCATGCAACTCGGAGCTCAATGATCACAATACTTAACCAAGATTCTACATACAGAGATTGATGAGGTACGTCAACTAAGCACTTGAGAGCTAACTACTAAGTTTCCGATATAAACTAATTAACAAGGTTTAGTCAAGTTTTGGGAGCGCTTCCGAGCTTTAACAAAAACTTGTATCACAACTAAGGCAAGCAACAATATGATTGACCTTCCACAAACCACTTCATCACATGGCACATCAAAAGCAAGTAAAGGCGACTACAAACCTCACATTTCTGCATGGAGCAGGAAGGTTCTCTCTGTCATTGCACTCATGCTCAGGTTCTCTTCCCCGGCATGGTCGTCATTGCCTTTAGTTTTCTACTCGTTGAGATGTTGTCGCTTCTCCCATTCCAATATCGTTTTTCTTTTATCTTCTTCCAGCCGTGCTAACCCAACCTAGGGTTTTGCAAATGCTTGCCGTCACCTTGAAACAGCCACCGCCTGTAAACCATGACTGTGTCGGTGGACTTCACGCTGGTGATTTGTCCTGCTTCCCGTGAATGCCTCCTCCGTGAACTCGCCGTGACTCCTTCGTCGTGATCTTCCACTTGGTTCTTGTAATCGTTGCGGTGGACCCTCATAACCGCCGCCGGTGGACTCGTGTGTCGGACCTCCTTGATGATTATTCGCTCAAATCCCGGCTCACCTAGTTGCACCTTTGTCTAAATTGCATGACTCTTTCCCTCAATTCTGGTTCTACTCTACTCACGCTCAAAATTGCGTAGAGCTTCGCCCTCAAATTTTTTGTCTCTCACCAAATCTCTCCACTCTTGTAGTTCTAGCCTCCCTGCCAAACTCCTCGTCCAACTACCGTTGGAAACCCCCGTTATCGGCAATATTCCCGGGGAATATTTCCCTAAGAAATCCAAAATCAAAATTTGAAACAGTAAATTAGGGCCACGTCCGTGATCGCCTTCTTACTCTAAATTTTTAAAACTTATTTTTATTTTTGTTTTATTTTATTTTATTCTATTTTCTTCCTAGGCCATAATTCCCTCCAACTCATTGGCATGAGAATTAAGACTTGTCAAAGTAGTGGCAACATCATGGCCGCCCCTCCATCATCCTCCTATTTTTATTTCTACTTTTATTTTATTTTATTTGTATATTTCCATCTTTATTTTTCTTCATCTTTTCCTTCAAAAATTCCTCCTTATTTTTTCACCTCTTAACAAGGCCCCTAATTTCAAAGTGTTAAAAACACATGATAAGGCCCCTTGTGGTTCTTTGTGGTGATGCTAATTCTAATTTTTAGGGCTCAACTTGATTTAATAACTCCTAATCCAATTTTTGGGCGTTAAATTGCTTCTAGAATGGAAAATAACCTTGTTGATCCCTAATTGGCCTATGCAACCATAATTGTTGGCTTCACCTATATTAATTATCCTATCTTATCACTAAATAGTACTAATTAATGAGTTTTATCCCAAAAATTGTAAAATGAGCCATTTTTTGGGCTCACATTGTCCGTCGCAGTGAACACGCTCCGAAGCCTATAGAACGCATGGCATTCAAGCACTTCGGATGTAAGCAGCAACTTGGCAGGCTGGAGCTCTTTGCAGACATTCCCTCATCACAGTGCTGCACGGTATTGGCAGGGAGTAACGTTCACTTTTGTGAACATCACTGTAGTCTCGCGTGAATGTACTTCTATCAGAAGATGTACAAGGGGTTACAAGAGGCTTTTCCAAACTTAGGTCCCCCTCCTCTATATTACACTCCTCCCTGTTATGAGCAAATCACTTGGCTTGTAAGTGTCATGTATCATGTCCTCTCTTGTTTAGTTTTTGATTGTTTCGTGTACTTTAGCAACATCAACACCATATTCATTATATTGGTAGATTATTAGTCTCCCAAATTAATACGTGTAGCAAACAATTTAGGTTGGATTGACCTAAATGAACACCTTTAAGATCATGGAATTTTTCCAATATAACAAATATGGTATTCAATGTTCCGGAGGGATTGCATCAAAATTATGTCTTATTTCTTCCGCATATAGGTACCTCCCTCACAGTCTTCATGATCAACATCCGGATAAATGAACACTGGGCATCCCTAGTTGGAATGACGTCGACAGAGATTTATACATAAATTTGTTGGCTAAAGGTTGCTAGCAAGTTTGAGAGTTTTATTTTGGAAAGTAAGGAATAGTCATGAGTGGAATCAAATCTTGGTTAGACTTCGGCTGTGAAATTTCAGCGGATGTTTTATGCTATTGGTACACTGTTAGTAATTTGTTACTTCACAATTCATTTCAGCCCTTTAGTAAATGTAATGTACCATTCATGCTTGTATCCAGAGCTATATTAAACAAATGCGTAGATTTTGTTATGTCAATGGAGATGTATTTTCCGGGAGAGTATTTTGAAAGAGTGATTATCATAAATTGGTGGTCTCATCATTGTGGACAGGTCCATCTTTAGTGCGTTGCTTTTTGGCACATTATCGGATGTGTATCTGAAGAACAATAATTTCCAATACCTCATGGGTATGAGTAGATTATAAGTTCTTCAACATTCAACCAACTTGTTGACTCCATTGTATAAATGTGACAGGTGATTTTGATTACGTTGCAGTTGAAAGTTTGGAGTTTGTACAACACACACTCTGTGCAAGATGGATGGAACTGAAAGAGGACTAAAAGCTAGTGATGTCAGATTGATTACATTGGCCAATTAATTCCTATTATTTGGCCACTGATATAGTCTGACTAGTGATTACTTTCCATTGTTTTTTTCATTTGAATCCAATTAGAGTAACTCCGATATCAACCAAGAGTGGTCAATCAACCAATATGGATTAGTTTTCTAACCAAACGGTTTGTATGGACAATTATGAGTTTAAAAGGGAAGAGACAAGAAATCCAAATCTCGACGAGCCTCTCCCCAGCTCACTTGCATCCACATTTCTAAATGTCTTGTAAGTATAAGAGTCTCACAGTGGATAGAGTAGTAGATTCAATATAGAAGTAACTGATCAATAATTCACCTACAATATTACTTGGAGTAGTTGATGTGATCATTCAAACCAATTTTGCATAAATATACGTGCTTTCTCATTTACTAACTTTGTTGTGTTGTAGGGATCTACGTGAGAATGAATTCAATTGGACCATTCCAAACATCTGGTGTTTCCTCCCACTCTGCAATACGTATGAGTCTTTCTGTAAACTCTGAAAGGATACGTGTGAATATCTCTTTAAACTCCGTGGTACTAGAAACACCATATTCATTATATTGGGAGATTGGGAGCCTCCCAAAATATTATATGAAGCTTAAGTCGACCTAAACATGAAAATGTTCAATGAATTTACACAATGAAATTTGTCCTATATGTACAATATGGGTACATATTCAGCTCAAGTCGAGCTAAATGTGCACAAACAATTTCTATTTGGAAAACCATTCATTCCTTTCAAAGTCCTAGAAATTTCCCAATATAATGAATATGGTGTTTAAAGGGTTAAATGTATGTATCATGCTAAAGAGTGTTATTTGGTGAAATTGACATGAAGAACTTTACATGAAATTTTAGATCATGTCTCAGCTGCCAAATTAATATCCTCTGAAGAGTATATTAGACGTACATAAAATATCATTTATAAAGGTGTGGAGTCTCTAATAAGAAGAGCATATCATACGTAAATGAAACATCATTTATAAAGTTGTGGAGTCTCTAATAAGATACTCTGTATATGCCATTTGTGAACAAATCCTATTATTATAGAAAAATCCTATATCATACATAGCTTGTATACCATGGCTCCACCTCATGTTAGGCTGGAGCCAATGCCAACATGGAATACTGAATGAATATCCATAGAATTTGACTTCACCATCTACTTTAGGTCCCATTTGCATTTCCCTCCTTTCCTCCACTAATGGAATGAGAAACTACAACGCTCTCTTGTCAAATCGGAACATGAATCATGAATATTCTATTTTCTTTCCATCATGCCATGAGTTTGTGTTGTGGTGACTCACCAATGACTCATATGATTTGTAAACCGGGGAACTTCCCAACTTGTTCCTTTTTCATTTCTTTTTGCCCCTTACTTTGCCGCTTTGCTGCAAAAGAAAATGATTTGATTTCACAAACCCTCTTATATATTTTTTTGCAAAAATTTGTCTTTGAGTTGGAATGGGTGGTGATTTGCAACAAGGTTGGGATAGTGTTGTGTTTTTGTCGTATCATTTTGAAGCGCTACAAGTTCACTATCTAAATATTGATGTTCTACTAAATTTTGGAAATAAATGGAAACAAAATTTGCCCCCATGACTCTTTGGCTTCTTTGCATAGAGGACTTTCAAGAAAGCACTCATTTATGAAATAGGAGGGGGAAAAGATACGGTTTGCTCCATTCCCAAATGAACATGCACATAAATTTAGTTATGAGATTTGATTGCACATGGCAAAAGAGTACCTTTTGAACTGAAGAAAAAACTTGGAATTTTAACCTTCAAGGACAGAGACTATGTTTCACTAAAACTGCATCTATAATATGAGACATAAGAAGAATTGGAACCAAATTTTACTTGTTCAAATGTAGGATCTATAGTGTAATATGTATTCTTTCTTCCCTGCAAAAATATGGTCAAAGAACTTTAACTCAAGATAATGGCATATTTTTCTACTATACATTGCAATGTGAGTTTATTGATCTATGCTCTACCTTGTGTAAGGTCATTGCACTACAAGAAATTGAAGTGTTAGTACAGGAGAAATGGACTTTGCAATGACTAGGGGTATAGAAAGTAGTAATTTACTTAGAAAAGTTATTTCATTTTTTAAATCAAAAAATGATTGTTGGATATTAAATTCAAATGGTGGATAGAATCATGAGGCCTTTTCCTTGTTTAGAAAAAAATAAATTAACAAAAGAAGTGAGGTCCTTACTTACTACATGTTTTTGAGTTAAACAATGAGGGTTGCCACTAACTTTTCATCAATGCTACTCACCTGAAAATAGTGCACTATTCATCTTTGAAAATATTCAACTCTATGGAGTATCATGACCGCCTTATTCACTCTTTCTAATATATTGCTTTGGATAGCATAACTTTTTCTTTAAATGTCAAATCTAGGAAAAAAAGTTGCTCCCACAGAGTTTCTACTAATGCCCATTGACATTGAAATTTTCAAGAGGAATGTTACAAATTGACACCATGGAAACCTAATTGAACCTCCAAAAAGCCCATTGTGGGACATTTTGTTCTTTCGGGGATAATATGTGCTCAAATATGATCATAGACTTTGACTACATGTCACGATACGCAACATCAAGTGTATCACCTTGTAGAAGTGGTTGTCACCATAGCATGGAGCACATGTCACCTTGTCAAAGTAGTAGTTGAGTAGGTAATGTACTTTGTGTGGTAGATGTTCATCTCTTGCTTTACTTGTTTAGGATGGGTGTTCTCCCATCTAGGGTTGGATATATCATGGTCCAACCTTTTTTGGCTTGTTAATGTTGTCAAGTCAAGCTTTGTGAATACATTGGAGAGATAGGGATTGTTGGATTTTGCTTGTAAGTGGCTATTTTTGTCTCAAGAAGTCGAAGTGATAGTATAAGGGAAATGGACTCTGCAATGACTAGGGATATTGAAAGTAGTCATTTGCTAGGGAAAGCTATTTCATTTTTCAAATCAAAAAATGATCGTTGGATATTAAATCCAAATGGTTGATAGAATCATTATGCCTTTTTCTATTAGGAGACCAATAAATTTATGAAAGAAGTAGAATCCTTAATATCTACACCTTTTTAAGTAAGACAACGAGGGTTGCTAGTACCTTTTCATCACTACTACCCGCCAGAAAATAGTAGACCATTCAACTCTGAGGTAATACTTTGGATATTGACAACCATGCAATTTTTATCATAGAAGTCACCGTTTATAAATTGAGTTTTCAAATTCTCAATGGAATTTATTGTCAGTGTTCTAATATTAGTTGGTATCTTTAGTATTCGGGAAAATGTCATTTGTGGCATTTTCATATGCCATGTGACGTTTTCACAAATACTATGTTTGTGCACAAGTTGTTTTTGACATTATACACATATTCATAAAGCATCTACACAATTTTTTAACAAGGTTGTGCAAATATGAAGTATGTGCACAAGTTTTCAATACATTTTTATAATATATAATTTATTTGATAATATACGTGATATGCTTAAGTTTTCAACAGTATATTGTAATATGCACAACTTTATGACAATATGTCAATACAATGTATAATAAACACAAGTTTTTGACACTGTTTTCAACACTTGCTTGTAAAATGAACAAGGTTTTGACAATATCTTGTATTATTTACAAGTTTTCAACATTTTTTGACACTTGATTTGAAATATGCACAATTTTTGGACAATATGATGAAATATGCACAAGTTTTCGACAATTTTTTCAACACTTACTTGTAGTATGCACAACTTTTTGACATTTTTTTTTACACTTGTTTGTAATATGCACAAGCTTTATTAAATATGTTGTAATATGCACAAGTTTTTGACATTTTTTTCGACACTAGCTTGTAATATGTCCAAGCTTTAAAAAATATGTTGTAATATGCACAAGCTTTTGACACTTTCTTCGACACTTGCTTGTAGTATGCACAAGTTTTCGACACTTTTTTTGACACTTGCTTGTAATATGCACAAGTTTTCGACACTTTTTTTGTCACTTGCTTGTAATTTGCACAAGTTTTTAAAAAAATATGTTGTAATATGCACAAGCTTTTGACACTTTTTTCGACAAGTCACAATAACTGTCAGAAAAATAGTGTCGAAAAGAGCCCAATTTGTAGTAGTGCTTCTTCTTGGAGGCTCATCTTCCCTGTCCTTCCTTCCATCCTTCCATTCGCTTCCCGTGTCCTCTTCGCCTTAGTGCCGGGGGCGGTAGCCGCGAAGGCCTTCACAGGCGACTGCTGAACCGTATGAGAATATGAAAGAAAATAAGAAAACCGATGTGCATGAAACAAACTTTATAAGCCAATTACCCGTTATTGCATCATGAGAGAGATGTACCTGCTCCTTCATCGGTAATATGCTCGTGAGCTTCCACTACTACAATTGGGATTGTTTTTGACACTGTTTTCGACACTTTTGTGTCAAAAAAGTGTCAAAAACATGAAAGTGGGAGTGTCGAATTTAGGGTGTCTTAAAATGTGTTGAAGATAGTGTCAAAAATAATGTCGAAGAAGGTGTGAAAGATAGTGTCAAAAATAATTTCGAAGAATGTGTCAAAGAAAGTGTCAAAAATTATGTTGAAGAAATTGTCGAAGAATGTGTCAAAGAAAATGTCAAAGACAAGTCGAAGAAATTGTCGAAGAATGTGTCAAACATAGTGTCAAAAAATATGTTGAAGAATTTCAAAAAATTGCATTTTAAAAGTTGGTTATATTATATGTAGACATGCATATATGTAGCTTGTTTAGAAATGAGGGCTAAAGGAATTTTTATAATAAGTTGATGGATACATGATAACAAGTGCTGAAAAGAGAGTATTTTTGACTTATACGAACTAGAAGTTCTCACTATCTTACCACTATCTACTAAATCTTCCACTACAATCAAAATTGTTGGAGTTGCTTTGAATGCATGATCATTTTTGTGTCTTTTAGCAAGCTCTTCTTGTTCCAAGTTTATAGCATCAATCCACTTGAGCATGTTCATCACAGCTCCCGGTGGCCAGAAGCCTTCCGCCTGCACAGCAGAATACATCCATTAAACATCTCATAATAATTAAAAAACAAACACCGTTCAATGGCATCATTTTTTTCCAAAGCTAATCCCCACCCTAAGTGCTAATGAGACAAACTTCTAGTAAGATATACCAAAGCATAGAATTTTCTTCCCTTCAGAATGAAATTTTTTGAATACACAAAAGAATGTTGGCTATCAACAAGAGCTCTGTTGCCAAGCTGCACAATCAGTTAGCAACCTTAGTTTCTCAGAACAAGACATTGCAAGACGGGCGTTGTGGACAACAAGCTGTACGCTGTGGGAGGAGTGGACCGCGGCAGAGAAGGCCTCACGCCTCTGCAATCCGCGGAAGTGTACGACCCGGAGACGGATTCCTGGTCGCAAGTTGCCCCCATGCCATTCCGGCGGTGCTGCCCACGGCGTTCCTGGCGGATATGCTGAGCCGATCGCCACAGGGATGGCCGCTTACAACGGTAAGCTCTGCGTCTTGAGGGCAGAGCTGGAAGCATCTGACAGCAACACCAATTCCAAGCCTGATTCACCTGAGACCTTCGGGTGGAAGACCATTTCCAGTGCCAGCTTTGGCACTGTGGAGCTTGTGGCCTGCCAGGTCCTCGATTTGTAGGCGATTTGCCTTGAACTGGATTGATCTGTGGTTGGATGGATGTTGCACAGATGGGCGGTGGTCATGCAAGTTCTGATCATGTGTTCCGTTGTCTGTGCAGCAGCAGGTCTTTGAGCAATCCAGCTACCGACGAGCAATTCAGGTTCGTATAGCCAGCTAGCCCCACGTCTATGAGAGAACCAATCCTTCTCTTCTCTTAGTTATGTATTTGTAAGTGCCATGTAATTGTATACTATCGATGTACAGACTTACACCAGTTGGTTGGTGGTTGCTTTTGCCACTGTTATACCATAAAGAATCCTAATTTTTTTTCTTCAGTGTCATCCTTCAATGTAATTATCTCAATGCACCCGGGGTGCTTCGGGGTGGAAATCAATATGATCAGTTCATGAGCCTGCCTAACTGAAATGGATGGAAGCTCCCCACTTCTGTCCGCAAAAATGATATACTGATTGCTGGCCTGTATCTTGTAGCATCTTCTAACACTTGGAAGACATAAGACCTTTTGTTTCTAATTTTTTCCATTCTTTGCATCAGAATGTGCAATTTCGAAGTGTTTTCGGTGAGAATAATGGTGAAAGATTTTCCGAGGTTAAGCTAAGGTTGAATTTGAATTAATAAATTACAACTACAGGAGTAGGATGTATTTTTTGGATGGAAAGAAAGTAAATTTTTACATATATTATATATCTATCATTTTATAGTTGAGAAAATACACTGTTTGTAAGAAGTTAGTTTGTTTTCAAGATTCAATATGACTCCTAATCTCAATAGTTGAATATAACCTCATAATAATTTGAATACTAAAAGGATTTCATTGGTGTTATTTGAAAGGAAAAAAGTGTTTTCCGAAACATAAGAAGAAACCAACTCTTTCACACCTTCTAACTAATCATTAAACAATGTACAGTACAAACAAAAAAAGCAGCTCTTATCACATCCTTCCAAACAAGTAAACAGCCATGATCCCATCAGCAGCAACAAAAGAGAAAAAAGAACACAAAGATGTTACAATCTCCAAATGAGGAATCCATTGAATTTCCACTCCAAAAAGTGTTCACCACCTTGTAATCACAAAAAAAATAGTACCGAAAAGAGAGAGAAGCGTCTGATGGTACACTCACAGCGAACAAAAAAATCACACCCTTGCAAACAAGTAAAAAGCCATGATCCCATCAGCAGCAAAAAGAAAAGAACTCAAAGATGTTACAACCTTGAAATGAGGAATCAATTGATTTCCATTGCAAAAAGTGTTCACCCACCTTGTAATCACTATACAGATGTACAGAAAAGAGAGAGAGAAGCGTAGATTGATGGTACACTCACAGAGACTGGGAGAAAGAGCTTCAGGTAGACTTCCACTCCAGCTCCTCCAAAGAGGGATAGTCCGTGTATCCCTCCACTTTGCTATTCGAGTAGAACGTGCCTCGGTCACACTTGTTAAGCGGCGCCTTGAGCTCGAACCGCTTGGGCAGATCCGGATTGGACAGGAACAGCCTGCCGTAAACGATGAGATCCGCCCTCCAGGCGGCAATCGCTGCGTTCCCTTCTTCCCTGGTGTACCCGCCTGCGGTGATCACCGTGCCCTGGAAGGCGTTCCGGAAGGGCTCGATGGACTGACTCTTGTCGTGGTCCACGGTGGTCACCCTGCTCTCCATGAAGTGGCAGTAGAGGATTTTGAGCTTCTTCAGCGCCTCCGCCAGGTACACGCCGAGCTCCACCTGGTTAGACACCTCTCCGGGCCCTGCATACTCTGTGTAGGGGGAGAATCTGAAGCCCACGCGGTCCGGGCCTACCTCCTCGGCTACCACTTTCACGATCTCCAGTGCGTCTCTGCAAACAACCAGGAACGATGGTAAGGAACAATGGCCGATTCTTGCAGTTAGTGAGGCAACGATAGCTCTAAAAACGCGGCTAAGATTCATGGTACAACATGGCCCTCTCCTCCTCGGAAGCTAAAACTACTTCTCACTTGAGGTCACCAAGCTCTTCCATTGACTGGATTGAAGGATTCTACTTGGGACACCACCCAGCTCTTCAATTGGTCTGAAAACTATTTAGAGTGAGGAAAGAGCAGTGTTATATGTCGAAACAAGGGGTGACTTAACATAAGCTCAGTTGAATCCTTGGTTGATCTTTCTAGGATGTAAATGGGTCACAGTTTACCTGCAGGCGTTTTGCTGTACTCTGGTATTGACGCCAGTGTCGTTTCGCTCTCTGACTAGCTCATGACCGACCAGATAACCATGGGCACCGTGAATCTCTACCCCGTCGAAACCTGCACGAGTGAGAGACAAATGTAAGGTTTTTGAACTGACAATCATCACACTGATGCTAGAAACGATAGAAATTGGATACGGGAAGATGTAGGATGATGACCTGCCAAGAGTGCATTGCGTGCTGCAGAACGAAATCTCTGAATCAAAATCCGTGACTCGCTTACTGTGAGACAGGTACCCAGAGGTAAGATAATGTGACCTTAAGTCTAAAACCTAAGGAAAAGATGTTGTAAAGGAAGAAATGACGACTATGAAAGTCCTTCCCAGGAGACTAAGTGTAACATACTGAAGAGCTAAGTATAAATCAACGCTTCGGTTCAGGATAAGCTGATGTTATGATTTCAAATTGCCCTGATGTAAACACTCTGGAAAGCTAACAGGATTCAAGAACATACCAGAGCGGCGGGTTTGTCCAGAGTGCCAGAGTTGACAGAAAAAAATGGCACCTTTGTCATGAACACCTTTCACAACAGATTTCCAGGCTTCGACCTGCTCCAACGAATAAATCCCAGGCACGTCCGGGTACCTGCAAGCAGAGCAACTTACTTATAAGCCCCAAAGACCATAAAACTAATAAACCCTAAAGACACAAGAAGTCCGGTGCTGAAGCTAATGACTATCAATTGCAGAAAACAACAAAGCTTGAACCAAGAGAGTAGAATTGAGAATGAAAATATCGTACTCTGAATCTGAAGGCATGACCTGGGCAGGTTCACCTACGAGAAGTCCACCAGGAGAGGCACGTTGTGCATAATACAGCTTCGTTGGCGAATGCGGAACGCCACCAGTGCACCTGCACCTTGTCATTGGAGCATGTACTATTCTACAAATCCCCAGAAAACAACATCAATAAACAAATTACCAAACGATCAAGGACAAACTCCCAAAAGCTCACCTACTCCTCCAACATAATCAATTCCTGGACATGCTTTACAGCGGATATCATACCATCACCGACCAACCTAAAAACCAGATTACACTGAGTTCTAGCATCAAAGGCTGATTACGATACAAATATTAAAACCTGATAAAAAATATCCAAGGAAACCGAAACCCAGATGCCTGATGGCTAAACTAATGTTTCAGGACATGAAGTAAAAGAAAAAAGACATGTACCACGGATACATAATCTGTATTCCTTTCAAACCATCCGAATATAGAAAAACACTTCCAGAACCTCTAATTTCAACCTGAACCATAAAACTTCCTACATTTGGAGCCCAAAAAGAGCATCCAAAACCATTCAAAGGCAGCAACAACCCCAACAACATCCCATCTCTCCACTAATTCAGACCACGAAACACAAACAGCCTAAGAAAACAATGAAATGCAAGAAGCAACCCCAGAATAAGGGTTCTTTGTCCCGTCCTCTCTAAGAGCAGTGCTTGTGCTTGTGCTTGCGCGTCCTGGCACCAATGAGTTAAGGTAGGCATCCCTGTATGTCAATGAAAATAAAACTTTAGATAAAAATTATATATCCTATCCAAAATGTAAATCAAATATGCCGCTCCATCGAAATATTGAAAAATAACAAAGAATCACTCACGAGCTCATGTTGAAGTTGATACGATCCTGAGTTTTGACCACCATTTTCTGCCAGATTCCCTTGGTCACCGGACTGTCTGTTCCATGAGGCTCAAGAGCAATCCACGGCTACGAAACAAGAACATAATTCAAAATATTAGAACTTATAGTGTACTCCCAAACATGCTTCCTCTGTTAGTGTTCTGGCTATACAATCTTGTGAATGACAGATGCTCGATATGATTTACTGATATGATTTACGAGATGAAGACTTGCAGCAGCATGATTAGTGTTGAAGCTGAAATTGGATTATAAGGGACATGGTTGTACTACCTCTGCTTCTTCTAATTGTTTCAGGTACGCATGCGATTGCAGCCGGTTTGCTTCCTGGCGCTCAGTCTCCCGCCTTCGAACATTAACCTGATTGCCCATGACACAGACCAACCACACTGACGCTTGCCCATTATTGCAACTACTGCAACAAAACTGACAGCAACTTGTCGCACTTTGTCGATTACAATATGCTTGGGACCACAAACAAAAAACTTCGATAGCACTTCTGCTAAACTAATGCAAATTGAGTTGCAACAGATGTGAATGGAAAGAGGATGAGCTCTGACACAAGGAACAAAGTAGTCCTACCTGGAGCAGAGTCAGCTCTAATTTGGGTGGTTCACTCGGCTCAGCATCAAACATTTCCTCATCATCGCCATCGTTTGTTATTCCAGCATCTTTGTTACTCTTCTTTTTTGCTGCATCATGAGCATCAATGTACTTCATGGAAGGCCGGAATTGTACCACAGCTTGAACTGGGTTCAAATGCAACTATACAAAGTGTGTCAGAGAATGATGATTCAGTAACAAAAAAATGATATGGGCACTCTCCTCTTCACATAACCTAAAATGACCAAACTTCCTTCAAACACGACTAATCGACGGACGACAAAGACGAACATACTCATAGGTTACCATTTAGTATTGGATGCAATATAAACACTGACCTGGTTCCCCCGCAATATCCCAATGGCATAGCTGGTATTCATTGCAACTTTTGACGAAGCCAGTGTCTGCCCATCATACACTTCATTAAGATTAAACGCTTGAGAAGGAAAGAAAGTTTTAAAAAATAAATCTTCCACATTCACATAATTAATAACGATGCTTAAACAAGCGGTACATTACTATGACAAAACTTCACCAGATATTTTTTCAAAAGAGTATGTCAACAAAAATTACAGCAAAAGCTTTCTGCCACACAAAGATTTTCCTATTGCTCATTTCAAGCTGCACCACAACACATTCCAAGGAGTATTCCCCAGACTTCAAAGATGGGAAAAAGGGTCACTAGAAACGACTGACCTGTGTTGAAATCTGAAGGTGTTCTTCCCGGTCCTGCTCATAATTGTCACTTTCCGTGTCAATCACAAGATCCACTTCAAACTTCGACATTTGGGGCTTGATCCGCACCTGGAAAACCCAACACATCAGGAAAGCAAGTCCCATCCATTTACCCAAAACCACAGCTGCTTACATAGATCAGAACAATCATCTGATAAATACCACAACATAAAGTTGAGAGCTGCGAACCTCTTGACACCGTTCCTCCAAGTTATACGGCCTCCAATGTGGGCGTAACGGATATTGCAAAACGTATAACTGCGGCCATTTCAAACACGTTTCAAATGATAAGATTTCCAGGTCTGAGAAAAACTTCTGCAGCTTCAACATCAAACAAAATATTTGGCATATAACGACTCCGCAGCTTCAACACAACCACTAAAAGCAAATAGGACACTCACATTTGTCTCCGGGTCGACTTGCGGTGTAAGAAACACATCAATCTCTCGCACAACCCTATCAACTCCAGGCCCGGAGGCCTCCTTCACCATCACAGGCTCCTCCTCAGCAGCAGCAACAACAACCTCCTCAGCAGGAGGAACAACCACCTCTTCCTTCAATTCTTCCTTCAACTCCTCCTTAGCAGCAGCAGCCTCCTCGCTCACATCCACCTCCATCTTGCTGCTTCCCGGATCCTCCACCGGCTCCGCCTTCATCTTGACCAGAGCCCTGACTTCCCACAAAGACGACGACGACTGTGGTGGATTTAGAGCACACACGTTTCTGCAATCAAATCACAACCCCTCGATAACCAAACAAACAAAAAAGTGGGGCTTGAACGAACACTCAAGTCCAAAACGTGCCAGGAACAACCAACTAATGCTCTGGTTCACCGCTTCCAAGAGAAAAACCACGAGTGATAGCAGAGCGCTCACCGAAACCCACAAAAATCCTAGTGTTGTTCGTTCAGGACATATCAGGAAGAAAAGAGGAAGAAGAAGAAGAAGAGCCAGAACTTACAACTGAAGCTGGGCATTTAAGGCGGAATTGGTTGAGTTAGAGAGGATTTTGCGTAAGATTCCAGCAGCGGCAGCATTGATGCAAGTGCAATGAGAAGGGGTGGAAGCACTGAGAAGAAGTTGCAAATAGTTTCTGTAATTCCAAACAGTTTCAGTAATTCCTCCTAACAGTACATGCTATGTAGCCAAGGCAAAGCCAAACCTGTTGTAGAAACCATAGAAGTCATAGCTATGGCAACACATCGCCCACCCCGCGATAGCCGCATACAACCTCTCATCTTTGAACCTTTAAAACCCGATGGATCGAACTACTTAGGTTGGAACATAGACATGTGGACATACTTATGCGCTGAGGAACTAGACGTCACGTTAAACCCAGAACCCGAGGAGGAGATTCCAGCTACATACAAATGGCATACAAATTGACAAGACGTTGTTGAAGTTTCCACCTGCATGCGCGATCTTAGCCCAACAATATCGCAACATGAGGTTCACGACGCATGCCGAACTCATGTCTTACCTGCTCTTGGCTGAGAAGCAACAGCAATTGCTACCGAAGAACGCTGAATCGCGCCCAATCAAGGAGATCCATACAAGCGAAGTACAGCGCCAACCGCAGACCTCGAACCCAGCAAAAATACACAACTCCAAGCCATCACAAGGCAACGGCAGCCGGGAGTCATACATTTCTAAAGCACCACGCCGAAAACCGAAGGGCAGTTGGAAGCCGAAGTAAGAGTGGAATCGGAATCTCCGAAACGCGAGGTATGTATATAAATCCAAAAGCGAAACATCTTTTCAGTCATCCACTAGGAAAGTCAAAGGCATGTGTCATAAATGTGGTCGCCTCAGTCATTACGCCAAGGAATGTCGTGCCTCCCAGTATGTCTGTGAGATGCATAAAGAGTTGTAGTCACTGAAGGAGGGCAAGAGGGAAACACACACCCTCGATGCACCCTCCCTCACACTCACTGAGCTAGACCGAGAAAACTATATGGTCCAGCGAGTAGCGCCACTCAACATAGCCAAAATTACCTTGTTAGACAGCGCCTCTACTCACACCATTTTACCAGACCCATCGTACTTCGAGTTCAAAACTCGAAACGAACCGTGGCAAAGTTGTGACATAGTCACAATAGCAGGCACAAGGAACTTCAAGTTCCGTGAGGGCCGAGCAACGATTGTTTTGCCTGGGGGAGCCCCCCTCACCGATGCACGGGCTATGTATGCCCCAGACGCCCCACGTAGCCTGATCAGCTATGGTGACTTATGGGCCAACAATATCCACGTCTCCGTTGCACGTGAGAACGATAAAGAGG
The DNA here is from genome assembly GCA_963971425.1 of Bryoerythrophyllum caledonicum. Lineage (NCBI taxonomy): Eukaryota > Viridiplantae > Streptophyta > Bryopsida > Pottiales > Pottiaceae > Bryoerythrophyllum > Bryoerythrophyllum caledonicum. The sequence goes on along the minus strand of OZ020516.1, from coordinate 9,833,553 downwards.
TGCTGGAGCTCAGGCGAGGGCCGACGATCCTCGCCACCGCACACGCGGGAGCCAACGGCCTACACAAGCTCGCTATTAAGCAAGTTGAGCCCCCCTGCAAAGGTGAGGAAGAGGCCGATGGATGCCTTGGAGCATGTCATCAGCGCCTATCCCCTAGGGGCATGATATCATCATTCCTAGCCATGAGCCGCAAGGCCAACCTGGAACGACGATGATGAGGAAGATGATCCCTCAACTCACAGGCCACGACCTGTGCACCAATGACGCGGAGCGGGTGGATGAGTGCGCCGCATGCATATAAGGGAAGCTAATAAGACAGCCGTCGAGATGGAAGCTCCCGACAGAGATGCCAGCCGCCTTACACCGCCTCCATGGCGATTGGTGCGACTCCATCATACCTCAAGCCGGTCAGTTTAAATACTTCTTTGTGTTTGTTGATGCATCTGGGAGACATGCTGAGGTTTCATTGCTTACAATCCGAAATATGGTCTTCTCTAAAACCTTAGCGATGCTTGTTAGATTCCGGAACCATTTCCTTGATAATCAGATTTGTTATCTTTGAATGGATAACACCATAGAATTCAAATCCCAAGCCTTCGAAGATTTCTGTGTAGCGTCCGAGATAGAATTAACTTACTCAGTTCCGTATGAACATGCTCAGAACGGTCTAGCAGAAGCCTATATATAAAAGATTCAGCTCATACTTAGACCCCTTTTATTTCATGCGAACCTACCGTCCACCTTGTGGGATCATGCTATTTTACACGCCGTTGTATTACTAAGGCTCAGACCAACGCTTCTACAAACCCAAAGTCCGCTCGAATTAGCATCCAGTAGAACACCTCATATTGCCCACTTACGCACCTTTGGCTGCACAAAGTATGGGTCCCTGTTTCTGACTCGAAACAGAAGACCTTAACACCCCACAGAATTAGAGCCATATACCTTGGATATGACTTCCCAAGTATCATTCGATACAAACTTCTCAAGAGTGACGATATTTACAAGGCTAGATTTCAGAACTGTAAGCTTATAGAAAAATTCCCAGGTACCCCAAACCTAGCCACCTACAAAGCCCTGAACTTCAAGGATTTAGAAACCGAGACCCTAAACCGAGACCCACGGACTGTTCTAGCTGAAACTGAGGTTAGAAAACTAATAAACCTACAGAACCTGGCCGAGAACATCCCTGATGGATTCCACTCACGACCCCGGATCATTAGAAGTCCCGTACCTAGTTCAGGTAACCCGGTCCCAGTGACCCCAGCCAAGAAACGAAAAACGAACCCGACCCCCCGAGCACGTGTAGCCATGCACATGCATTACAACCCATCAGAGCCGACTGTAGAAATCCTGTGGGATGACTTTCAATCATTCTTCACCCACCCCAAGATGGACCCAACTACACTAGATCAGGCCAAGAGTAGCCCAGATTGGCCACAGTGGAAGAAAGCCTTACAAAACGAATACAAATCCCTTAGAAAACGTGAAGTTTTTGGACCCCTTGTGACCAATCTCACAACCAAACCCATAGGGCACAAACTGATATTTACCCGCAAACGACATGAGCACGTTAAAGTCTTTAGTTTCAAGGTCAGGCTAGTAGCCCAAGGGTACACACAGAAACCAGGAATAGACTTTGAGCAAACTTACTCCCCCGTAATTGACAGTACATCTTTTCGTTACCTTCTAAGCATAGCAGCCCAACTAACCCTCGAAACCCGTCTATTAGACGTCGTTACAGCATATCTATATGGTGACCTAGACACCCAGATTCACATTAAACCCCCACCAGACTTCTTACCAGGTGATACCTCTCCCCAACCCAGGAAGTTTGTTGGATTGAGAATCCACAAGGCCCTTTATGGCTTGAAACAAGCCGGCCGTCTATGGTATCACCACCTAAAGTCCTTTCTACTTACCCGAGGATTCACAACCCACCCAACCCTACCTTGTGTATTCATCCTCAAGGACGATACTGGTTTTGTGATCCTCGCGGTATACGTTGATGACCTCAACTTGATAGGGACATCAATGTTAAGTAAATACGTAGAAACATTACTAACCGAAAAATTCGAGATGAAAGTATTAGGTCGCACATCCTACTGCTTGGATCTACAGATCAAATACTTTGAGGACGACAGCTTGCTTCTTCATCAACAAACCTACGTCAAGGAGATGCTACGTGCATTCAACATGGAGAATGCCAACGCGCTGTCCGGCCCCATGATCGGCAAGAGTCGCACCGAAGAAGATCCATATCGACCAGCCGAAGACAACGAGGAGGAGCTCGACAAATCCCAGTACCTAGCAGCCGTTGGAGCCCTACTATACCTCGCCACCAACACGAGGCCGACATCACGTTCGCAGTCAGTGTACTTGCACGTCACAGCCAGAAGCCCACGGCCCAACATTGGCAAGGCATCAAGCACCTCCTCCGATACCTCCGAGGGACAGAGGATCTCGGACTTCACTACCGAAAACAAGCACCGAGTGACATAGTCGGATACGCCGACTCTGGATTCACTACCGATCCCTTGTCCGGCAAGTCCCAGACTGGTTATATCTTCATCAAGAACGGTGCACCGATATCATGGCGATCAACTAAGAAAACGGTCACCGCCACCTCCACCAACCACGCCGAGTTGCTTGCCTTCCACGAAGCATCATGCGAGGCAGTATGGCTGCACACCATGCAAGAAGCTATTCTTCAGATGAGCGGACTCCCACCTAGAAACAACGCAACCATCATATTCGAAGACAACGCGGCGTGTATCGAGCAAGTATCTTCGGGATTCATCAAGGCTGACCGTGTCAAACACATTAGCCCCCACACCTTTGATTACACACAAGACCTCACCAAAACTAATCAGATTTAGGTCAAGAAGATCCCATCGGCCGACAACATTGCCGACGTTCTGGTACTGCCGACGAGCGGGTAATGCCGACGAAAGCATTACCTGCTCCCCAACACCGGAAGTTAATCACAGCAGCAGGTATGAGAACCCTGAGTGAATTAGATTCCGAACAATGACTTTACTCTTTTTCCTTCATATTTTTGAAGTTTTTTTAATGAGGAAGATCATCGTTCGAGGAGGAGTGTTAAAATAGGATGAATGTACATCCATTCACTCCGGGGTTCTTAATCAGTAGCATTCAGCTCACCTACCCGGATTAGGTAGACCTAGTTAACACGCAGTTAACCACCAGCTACCGTTAATCCCGAGGCATTAACCACTAGCTATTGTTAATCCCGAGGCATTAACCATCAGCTACCGTTAATCCCGAGGCATTAACCACCAGCTACCAGCAATTAACTCACAACTAACTGAACCTACTGTTAATCCCGAGGCATTAATGCCTCGAGATAAATAACCAAGGTCTGTGCTCACAGAGACAGTTCATTCTTGTTGTTCATCTGGTTTGTTTGCTTCACGTCTCTTAACAATCATATATCTCCTCCCGCCCATTTTTTTGCTGATAATTCTAATCCATCTGAAGAAAGGAGACCCAACAATAAATGTTTCTTAGTATCTCAGTAAAAATACTGCCGTAAACCAAAGCTTAAACCACCCTAAAACTCCGATCTAAAATCCACATTTGAATCTAATTTGTGCAGAATAATGAACTCCAAACATTTTGTGAACTCCTGAGTTACCAATCCGACGTCCTGAAGGTCCGAGCGTCACACAAGGCTTCTCGACGGCGCTTTCGGTCTCGGACGGGAGATAGCTCCTCTTCATTGGATATACATTAATTCATGTGTGCCATGGTACCATATACATTAATCATTGGATAGCGCCGTCATCACTGCTTCAATCCTTTGCACGTACTTTTCCACGACAAATTCTTCCATAAACACGCCGACCATCGCACACTCAAGATCTTCTATCCAGTCTGTGATGATGCGGTTCATGCGATTCATGAATGCCATCAAGGCGACCTCTTGGGTGGCGGTTCCCTCCGAGCTCCCTTTTGCAAAATGCAATGTTGCCGCTTCCTCCAATTATAAGAGGACCTTAGCGCGTCCAATGGGAGCCGTCTCATACCCCCATGATATTGTTGTCTTCTGGCATAGGTGATTGCGATGCTAGAAACCTGAATATCCAGTCATGCTCCTTGCACCAATGGCCACCAAAGTTTGTGCAGAATAATTCCCGTTGTGTTCGATCATCCAACGCTCGTGCTCGGGTCTGAACCTCGAAGTCATTGGTCATCCAAAATTGCGGATCCACATGCTCAGATTGATACAACCCGTGCCTCTTGAGGCTCGAGTCCCAATTCATTGAATCACCCCAAAACTTGTAATTGAGAAATTTGTAAGGCTCTTGGTTGAGTGGAAGATTCCATCGATTGTATTCGTATCTTGTTGGCATGTCTTCCATGATGCCCAATAGCTCGTACAATGGCCTCGGAAATGGCGTTCGACACGTGGGGCAAAACATATTCATGCGTGCCATGGTAACAAGGCATGTTGGGTGGAAGACATGCATACAAGATCCCAGCATGTACGCTTCCTCCGGACCAAATCTCTCTAGACACAACCAGCACATTGTTCCATCTTTAAGCCACTCCGGAAAGCTTCCGGGCGCCCTCATGGTTGCCTTCGTGGGATCAATACTAGCACAATTCCTCATGGCATATGGCACCCACTCCTCTTTTGGCTCATTCGACCAGTTGATTGAGCCATTGCTGATCAAGGCTTCGTTTGAATGATGCAGCCTTTCAAACATGTTGTTGGAGTCTGCCCAACACGTTACGTGGGTTGTCAAGTTGATTACTTTGGATTGAATCACGGCATTCAAGGAACGCTTCATATCCTTGGCGCTTGTGCCGCATAACAAAGCTCGAAGGGCAAGCCTACGCCGAGCTTGTTGGTTCCTCTTTTCCTTCAACTCTATAACCAACACCCAATTCAACACCGTGGCCGAGAGAGCCGACGAGGTTGAAGCTGAATCAACACGCACCATCAATTCGTCCAGCTTGTTTCAACGCTTCTGCACTCCCTGCGCAACTAGCTCGTTCACTGCCTCTTCTCTGCCCATTTCTACCAATGTTTTTCCCTTCTCCAAGATGATAATGGACTCAGCCTTCTCCAAGGCATATGCCACAACTTCCTCCCTACAAAGGTGGTGGTCCAACGGGATGCTCTCTATGCAAAGTCGTTGGACCTCCTCCTTAAGACGTACATCAAACCTTCTCACGCCCTCACTCACTTTTTCAGCGACAATCTACAATCTTCATCAGACACAGCGACTTAACATACTATTCCAACACGCAATCCATTGTTGGCAATCCTACATACAATTCGCGTTTGTTGCTCATGACATTGCGATGTAGTTGCTTGAAATTCAATATTCGCAAGATTCAGCCTTCAGCATGAATTGCATGTATTTGACAGTTCCAACTTGATTAATGATGATTTGAAGTCTTCCAGAAGACACGCTCATCTCCGAAAAGTTCCGACGCAAAGATCTTCTGGAGAACTCTACCTTTCCCCTGAGTCTCTTCAATGTACTAACTCCGCCTCCTTACAGTTTCCTGATCCACAGAGAATGCATTGCATCGGTATGGAATTTGACCAATGATTATTCAAAATGATGAGCACCTGTAAAAACGGTGACTCTGTCACAGCAAGTTTGATGCGGTACGTTTCATGATGGCTTCGATGCGATCCTCGGGCTCCAGAGAGGTATACATCGACACGAAGATGTCCATTCAGAACACCACCAGTACTCATTCACAAGTCATTCTCCTTGCCTGGAGCTATGGCGACCAGCTATTGAGCTCTCACAGAGTCTACACTTTCAGTTCTCATCACTTTTCTATTTAAGGTAAGCAGTTTGCAATATCTATCGCAGACTTCCATACATGTTAGAGCAGAAACTGTACCTCACATGTAGCTGCTACTGGTTAAATCGTGTCTGTTGTGGCAGGTTGAAGGCTTCGATATGGCGATCATGAAGTCCGCAATGGTGGCGGCCATGCTGCTGCTCTGCGCTTCCTTGGCCACTCTCGCCAGCGCCAGGCCCTCGCGCTCCCTGTTCCAGTACCAGAGCAGCAAAGCAAAGGCATATGATTCAGAAGAGGCATCTGGTGCCGCCGCCGCCGCGACTCACTTTGTCAAGGAATCGGAGGCCCTCGTCACATCGACGTCGCGGCTTACGATGGAAGCTCAGGAGACACCATGGCCGTCGAGGCAGACTCGAGTCCCACGATCCCGGATGCTCTGATTCGTTCTGTGCGTTTGTTGGCCGGAGCTTCCGAGAGCGGCAGCAAGGGTGCAGTTGCTAAGAAATCGAAGAAGAAGAAATCGGGCAAGATGAAATCGGGGAAGTGCAATTGCGACGACGACGACGTCGAGGACGAGGACGACGACGACGACGAAGACGACGACGAGGACGACGACGACGATTACGACGGGAAGAGTTGCAAATGCACGGATGACGACGATGACGACGATGACGACGATGACGAAGATGACGACGATGACGACGACGACGGCGACGATAGTCATTCAAAATGTGATGACGACGATGATGACGAAGATGATGACGACGACGATGACGACGAAGATGTTGAGGACGACGATGACGATGACGGTGGTAAGTCGAAGCATTGTTCCGATGACGACGATGAAGACGACGATGATGCTGCGGCAGCGTCTATAATTCCAAGCAGTGTTGAAGTGAGTACTGCATCGCCTCCATCTCCAAGTTAGCATTGTAGAAGTTCCTTTGCCACCAACTCAGTCTCCCGCTTCAAGCCCACCTGAAGGTAGTACTTCAACTTCAAGTGACACTGCTGAAGATATTTCTGCTTCTTCTCCAGAAGTAAGTGCACCAACTGTGGAGCCCGAGTCTGGTGAATGAAACTATGCCATTCGTTAATTCCTTATTATATAATAGAATCAATCCTTTCTAACTAAAGAGAACTTTCATCACAATCTAGTAAATAAATTTGCTAAATTTCCTTACGTCAGTAGTGGATATTTAGTGAAAATTTCCATTGAGTTTTACAAAACATTTGAAATGTGTCATACATTAATTTGGAAGTAAATTAATTCATTGGACCTACAACCACATACGTGTTGCATATAATTTGGTATATTGCGTCGTTATTCATATGTATACATTGTTATTATTTTGCAAATATTTCTTGTAATTGAATGTTCTAAAATTCTAAAACTACTTCATAATATTTAGATGCTTAGAAATTTTGGCTTGATTAACAATTTCCAATTAGAAAACTTCAAAACTTTCATCCATCATCGTGTCAGAAACATGTGCCTTCATCCTACATGATTTTACTTATACTGTTTTGATCTCTAAAAGACCATGACAATGTTTTTAGCTATACACTTCAAAATTGTTGTTTTAATGCCAATTTAAAACATTAAAAATTATATAAAATTTCAACTTCTAATCCTACTCCAAGAATACACCGGAAAAAATATGGAATTTTTGACTGCATGGATTGAAAGATCATAGCATTTAACACATGTTAAATCATCTTCTTGCACCCTTAGTTTTTGACATTAGCACACTATGTTTTCTTGTCAAATTAAATGATATTTTAGCAATATGAAAAAGTTTCGTTTTTTCACCATCACAATCTATATGATTTAGGGTACTTGTCTAGAATCTTCTAGGTGTAGTATTGAGGTTGTCAATTTTAAATTTTGTTGCAAAAGTGGAGATCCAGAAAAAAAAAAAATGCTTTTTTTTATTGATCACTAATCTCAATTTAAGTTCTTCACACTTTGGTTACCTAGCTTCAGGTCAGAGCAAGTTCATACACCTCATAACTTTATATTCAAAGTTGTATGAGCACCTCCTTCATCGAAATTGGAGTTAATTGATTCTAGTGTAGAGATCAAATCCTATTGGGAAAATGCAATCAATTGGCTTTGATTTACAAATTTATTTTTTAAATCTCTATTGAAAAGAAAAAGTAGAAATGGGTGATAGAAGTCCTCACATCCAAACTTGAGATAACAAACTAACTTATTTGTGACAATATAGAAGGGACAAACACCATCCACAATATTGTTGCCTAAAACCAACTTCATTATGGAATGTAATTGTATTGTTGCAAAGGAATTCCATTTCACTTGTCAAAAAAACAGAAATGCAAGCAAACTTCATTGTTTCCTCCACTATTGCAATGGAACATAGGTATAACACTTTCATTTAGTATTAAAATTCAACCCAGAAGTACCTATTAGGATAAATGTGCCTCCTACCTTAACAACCGTCAAATAAATCAGTTGAAAATTCCACATGTTTGCATACAAGCCAAAAGGATTTGTTTTTCTTACAACATAGGGTAGTCTATTCTTCAACGTAGGATAAATACACATTATTTTAATTTAATATTATCTATTGAAGTGTTAACATAAAATTCTGAAGATTTTTCTCGAAGTTGAGCCCATGAAAAAGCCCCTCCAATCGATAGATAAACTTCGTCCTACCGACAAATAAACATGTCTTGTGAGAAACATGTACCTTAGGAAAAGATTTGAAAATCTCAGCAGTAGATTGCGTACATGATTTGTAGGGTAAATATGTACAAACTTCATAGAAACCAATTTAGGGTCTAACACTTTAATGGAGTGAATACCACCACTTGGTACTCTTTCTTTTTCTATAAAGTGTACCTCTATGAAAAAACATTTAGGGTAGTAATATACACACTATCTAAGCCTTTGTAGCCTAAGAATAACCTTGACCTTGCCACGACAAAACAAAAGTGACCCAAAGACTTCCTGGAAACTTTGTGGGAAAATTTCTTTATATTATAGAATTGCTGTAACATGGAGTATTAGAATTGCTTCTAAAAGTAGGATAAAAAAGGGGCGTGCCTCTACCCGCGGCCACTCAATGCCCCTTGCTCTAGTACCCAAAGTTTCTAGAAGTGAGTGTGTGTGAAAGTTAGAATGTGAGTGTGTAAGAGAAGGTGTAGAGTTTAGAGTGTAGGAATTTGGGAATTTAGAGATTTGAGATTAGGGTTCTACGGGTTTTAGAGGTTTATGGATTTATGGTATAGGGTTGAAGGTGTATGAGAGTATAAGCTTTAGACCAAACATACACATACATCACTGGAAGCGTTAAGTATTAGGCAAGTAGAGCCACACTTTTGTTTTTGTCCCGCCGCTTTAGTGACAAGGGCTGGCCAACATCTAGCGAAGAAATTATATCGATAGCCACTACTACATGTCAACATGGTGTGAGTCTAAAAGAGTAAATTGGTCGTAGCCAACATTTGACTTCTAATACCTAATCTTGATAAATGTGTTATCTTTATAATATTCATGGTGAATTTTGCTATGGCCAAAGGTATTTGTTGTGGCACAATGCATACCATGCAGTGTAGTTTCATCTAAACCTTCATCTCTCCCCAACTTGGGCATCAATATAAAGTGACTCTATGTATTTTCTAAGACCATCCACACCCTTTGCTCCACCAAGTCGCAATTGGATGATGATTGGGCGGGGCACTATTGAATAATCTATTGCAATGGCACCCGGTCAAGTGCTTTGAGGTTGTTGGGCCCTATAGAAAAGCCCTCCAACACGGGGAGACTTCAATATGTGTTGAACTCGTTCAAGAGCAATTATCAAGTTTTCTAACTTTACTTATCTGAGGTTAACGTGGCATAACATGACAAGTGGACCATCATAGCCATGACTGGTGCCACTGTGGATTCAACCCGGTGAAGAAGGCCGACGATTTGATTAGAGCGAGTCACACACGGCCAACCGCACACGCCGTGCCAATTGGCCCGGCAAAGGGTGCGGATGCTGTAAGTAAATATGCCACCTCCAACAAACTTTTTATTCATGCCAATCATTTGAATTTTCTTGAAAGTGAAAGAAAGTGATCCTACATGTCACCTTCTACTTTTTGGTCTTGTATTAGTAACTAGGACAACATGGAAAGTGTGGTTGGGCTTGGAAAAGGTATGGTAGAACCAATGGTCAACTCTTCAAGAACTTGGGGTATATGGAGGAGCTTTAGATAGGGCCCAAGAGCATTGATTACCATGCATGTCATTAGTATTAAAAAATGAAACATGAAATCCTCATACTCTCTTTCTTCTTCTCTTTCTTCTTGTATTTAAACTCACTCTATATTTCTCTTTTCTTTCCTCTTTAGGAAGGACTTTCAGAAGAACGTTAATCCTTTAAGCACAAACAACCATTTTTGGTTCGTTTCAGCACAATAATCTCGATAGCAAACATTACGGGCCACCTCCATGAAAGACTTAAAATACGATAAAGAGGTGAAGGAAGGTGGGCATCTATTGAGAGTGGCGCCGCAAAAATTGGTGCAAGCATTGGCGAGCTAGAGTGATTTCCTTGAAGTGGGGTCGCAATTATATGTACCCTTTGTGTAGATGTTGTTCTTTGTGATCTAGAACACTTGTAGATTCTCGCAGGCAAAAAGAGCTCATTGACCTTAACCATTTAACGGCAAGGCCATGCACGGGGCCCCAAATTTTTTTACAGTTTAATTGATTCTTCACAACACCATCTGTACGACGAGTACATTTCACTATTCACATAAATCTTTGTAGTTTGTTATGACTTCAACCAATTGGAGATCAGAAAGATGGATTAGGTGGAGGAAAACACAACGCACCACCGCTCCGGCTAGTGCAAATCAGTCCAACCGTTCAATCACCCGTGGCTCCCCAAAAACTGGTCTCATCGACCACATTCTGGTTCTCGCCACATTCTGGTTTTGGTTGCACCACGACAAAATGGGGAACCAATGCACTGTTTTCCAGGGATTTGGTGCGTCTAGTAGGGAAAACGTGCAATGTGCCGGAAGCACCAAGGTTTTGGTGCGTGGTTTCAACCGATAAAGAACCGACACGTGTTGTCCTGCCATTGCCGGCGGCAGCGTCCGCTTTTCCAAACATGCACAACCAATGATTTTCCCGCACGAGGCACGAGAGACGATAGGCGGCATCATGCGGTAGGTTTGTTCCCACCAAGACCATCCCGCAACTTCACACGGCAAGAAACCGTTTCCGTGGCCCCAATACCCAGTTCGACTTGTTGTCGCGGTGCAATCAAAACCCTCTTTGCAGTTCCCAGTCCCCGCCGTCTCTGCTGGTTCTCCTTCCTGGGGAAAGTTTTTTCTCTGCTAGGGGTGGAGATGCTCTAGCAGTAACAAGGCCAACATCAATCCTTCTTCTTGAACACCTACAAGTGTGAAAGGGGAAAGATTCGTCCTTCCAAAAAGTTGGCAGCACGTTTTCCAGAATCCAGGCGAAGTGCTATACACCACTTTTTCCCACCGTCTCTCCAACATCCACACCCGGCATCACCCGCGTGGCTCGTGCACCTTTGGAATGCACCCACATGTTCATAGTCCTCACGCAACTCCAGACAGATTCCGGCCTCCTTATCCTCTGGAAATGAGATTCATCTCACATGATGATGTTCTGATCTGCAAGCTGCAACTACTCGTGTGGAGTCCATGAATGAAACTCATGTCGCACTCTTGAAGGTCATGTCGAATCCAAGATAATTCATTCATGTACCAAACCACTACCGTGATGAGTGAGCACTTGAACATGTAGTACGAAAATCTTTACTGTGTTTATACAGAGGTTGAATTTTGTATGAAGGTGCCAGAGTCCATAGATGAGCCCCAAATTCCATGGTAGCATCATTTTGCAACCTATGGAAATTTAGGATTTCTCTAGTGTCGTGTGTTTCTTCTCCGAGGATCGAGCTGCAGGTGTTGGTTGTTGCAGATGAGTGCTCACTTCTCGACTTGGAGATACTAGCCTGAGTTTGCTCCTCTCTTCCCCAGGTACTGCATTTTCTGTAGTTTATTCTTCAGTCTTTCCGTTTTTAGGCTGTCTCGGAGTACTAGCTGGTTTTTCATTCTGGGAGTCGGAGTGCGGCATCAGGTCTCTCTCGGTGGTTTCAGGAGTTTGTGGTGGAGCGCACGTAGCCATGTCTGACGAGGAAGAGACGTCTCTTCTTCGTGAGACAGGTGAAGCCGTACCCTGGCCGTGGCCAGTGTTGGTGTGTTGGTGGAGATATTATTCACTTGTTCCGGCTTCTGTTCGGTGGGAGAGTTGTTTCTTAGGTTTTGTTGGTTGTTGTTGCAGAAATGATGGGCTTGAAGACGGGCAGCGACGGCGCCATGGATTCTGGGCAGCAGCGTCTGCAGGAGCTCGGATACAAACAGGAACTCAAACGCGACCTCTCGTAAGTTCGAATTCTCTCTCTCTTGCTTCTCTTTGCCGCGCCAGATCGTTTCTCTTGTCTTAAAACGGTCGACGCAGAAAGAGACTGTCACCTCCATTTTAGGTTTTGTGCTCTGATTATGCAGATGTTGAGTTGGTCTCACTTGAGAAAGGTACAATTTTCGATATTCTTTTTCGTGGGTAGACCATGGCATGATTATGCTTCAAAACAGTGAAATGTGAACAAGTTTATCTTTGTTCTAGAACATGAACTTGGACAAGATGTGCACGTCAGATTGAAGTTCCAGAGCATGAACTTGGACAAGATGTGCACATCAGATTGAAGTCCCATCTCTGACATGATATTCTCTTTTGAGGTGTGCAGAGTGCTATCCAACTTTGCATTTTCGTTCGCCATCATCTCCATCCTCACGGGAATCACGACGCTGTTCAACACGGGGCTCACGTATGGAGGGACGATATCCATGGTGTACGGGTGGCTGATCGTGGGCGTGTTCACCTTGTTCGTGGGCGCCGCCATGGCGGAAATCTGCTCGGCCTTCCCCACGTCCGGTGGTCTTTATTACTGGAGCTCTCAGCTTGCTGGCCCAAGATGGGGCCCCTTCGCATCCTGGATCACTGGCTGGTAAAATTATGACCTATAATCCATCATCGAGAGTCATCCGTAAAGTCGCCCAAAGTTTGAATAAGATACCCCCTCTTTTCACTATTCTTTTCTCCACCGTAAATAGTTCAGTAGAAGAGCGTGGCGATCTATCAAAGCTTGTTGGTATCTAAACTAAGTCAAAGTGGTTCTAGCCATCTTTAAGAGTGAAGAAAGAGGTTGCATGAGATCAACTATGAACATCAACCCTACTCTTTCCCCACTCTGAATAGTGACTAGATCAGTAGAAGAATTTGGTGGCCTTGAAACTCAAGTCTCAGTAATTCTAGCCGTCTTTGAGAATGGAGCAAGAGTTTTCATGGAAAAAGAGGGTATATCTTTTTCAAACTTCGGGTGACTTTACAAAGAACTCCATCGCTCCTCGTCGCTGTTACTAATTTAGTTTCGGCGTTTGCAGGTATAATGTGGTGGGGCAGTGGGCAGTGACGACCAGCATCGACTTCTCGTTGGCCCAGCTGATAGCCGTCATGGTGCTGCTCGCCACCGGTGGGGCGAATGGCGGTGGATACGTCGCAAACAAGTACGTGGTGATTGGAATTCACGGCGGCGTTCTGTTCTCGCATGCCGTTGTCAACAGCTTCAGCATCCATTGGGTGTCGTACTTGGGCACGCTCGCTGCGCTCTGGAACATCCTCGGTACGTCAGTCCTCGTGTACAAACACCTCCAGGCAATGGTTGAAAGTCCACCGAGCTAAGAACTATTTAGAGTGGAGAAATAGTGGTAAAAAGAAAAGTTGTCTTTACAAAGAACACTATTGGATCATGTTCATTGATGAGAATGGGATACCTTCACCGCAGGCGTCTTTGTGTTGATCATACTCATTCCAGCCGTTGCCCACGAGCGCCAGACGTTCAAATCGGTGTTCACGACGTTCAACAAGCCCACGGAGGCAACTGGTATCAGCAGCAGCCCCTACATCTTTCTCCTGGGCTTGCTTGTGAGCCAGTACACCGTGACTGGCTACGACGCCTCAGCTCATATGGTGAGCACTCTTATCACGATTGTAAGGGTAGAGTTCTTTCTTAAGCCACCCAAAGTTAGCCCGTCTTTTTCTCGTTGTAAATAGTTCTCGAAGGAGAGAAAGGCGACTAATTCTCATGGTATCTCGTCCAAAGTCTTCCTTCAATCTTAGAGATGGCTAAAACTACTTTGACTTGAGTTTAGAGACCGCCAGGCTCTTCCATGCAAGTCGACAGACCACCAAGCTCTTCTATTGATCTAATAACTATTTAGAGTGAGGAAAGAGTAGTCGAAAGAAGGGGTATCTTAATGAAAGTTTGGGCGACTTTACAAATTACTCTTGTATATATCATCTGACGATCATGCCTTTTTGTCTGTCTGTTTGCAGTCGGAAGAGACGAAATCCTCAGACAAGAACGGAGCATACGGCATTATGAGCGCTATCATCATTTCGCTGATCGTGGGATGGGGCTACATCCTCGGTCTCTGCTTCGTGGTGATCGACCCGGCAGCGCTCCTTAACAAAGCGAACGATGCCGGAGGGTACGCTGTGGCGCAGATCTTCTACAACGTCTTCAATGAGCGGTATGGCAGCGGCACGGGTGGCATTGTGTGCTTGGGCATTGTGGCGGTCGCGGTCTGGTTCTGCGGAATGAGCTCCATCACCAGCAACTCAAGGTCTGGATTCAATCTTTCAGAACCTATGTTTGGCATTTGAGGAAGCCCTCTCCAAACTGTGTATGAAGTGTATGGCAACACTCATAGTCTCATTTTGACATAGCAATGGTTATCTCCATAGTTTCAGGACACCTAATAAGCTGCTCTTGTTGGGATCCAGGATGGTGTACGCGTTTTCTAGAGATGGAGCCATGCCGTTGTCAAAGCTGTGGCACTTGGTAGATCGGCGAGAAGTGCCCCTAAACGCCGTCTGGTTGTCATCTACCATTGCCTTCTGCATGGCACTCACGGTAAGAATCAGGACATGTATCTCATGAAATTATTCGCTATTGATAGGCAGAATTGTATTCTCCTAACTCTGGGAGTTTAGAAAGCCTTCTGTGAACGTGAATATGTGGTGTATTTTGAAGTTATTTGGAAAGTGAGGCAAAGATACCATAAGTTTCGACCACTTTGGTTAACCTTCGGTTTGTGCGCAGTCTTTGGGGAGCCTGGTGGCGTTCCAAGCGATGGTGTCGATCGCCACCATCGGGCTGTACATCTCGTACGCGCTGCCGATTCTGTTCCGCATCACCATCGCGCGCAGCACGTTCCGGCCGGGCCCTTGGAACCTGGGCCGCGGCGGCGAGTTCGTGGGGTGGGTGGCGGTGCTGTGGGTGGCCATTATCACCGTGCTCTTCTGTCTGCCCGTCGTGTACCCCGTCACCAAGCTCACGCTCAACTACGCGCCCGTCGCCGTGGGCGGCGTCTTCATCCTCGTCATGGCCGCCTGGCTCCTCAGCGCCCGCAAGTGGTTCAAGGGCCCTGTCTTCAACCTCAGCCCCGCCCATCCTTCCCACGTCGACGGCAAGTCTGGCTTCTACCCCTAATTTACGTCATGTTCGTAATAATTTCTTTCACCGACTTCCTCAGTCATATCTGCAGTCTTAAATTTCTTTTTAGCATGGTTGTGTGTGACCACAGCAAAAGGCAGTGGTGCACTCCACATGAGGAATTCATAATGCTCTCCTGTATAGAGATTGTACCATTTTGTTAACCCATGGTGGGGATTTCATTGCTAAATTTCTTTGCGTAGGAAGAGTATTTCTTCCTGCTGCGATGTGTTACACCTCTTTAGGTATGTAGGAGTGAGTGTCATGATTGATATCATTTCCTTCGGTTCACCTTGTCTTGTTTGAGTCCTTTGCATATTTAGAGAGTCCTGAGGCAAGACTGCTCCACGTGCAAACACTTACATATGCGCAGCTCCTCCGTGTCCCGTCAACTCTCCTCCTATAAAACCATCCAACACTTCAACTTCACTTCCAACTTCAAGCTTCTGCATCATCTTACTCTCTCATTCACTTAGGTCGAATTCGTTAGTTTTGCTTGCAATAAGGGCTCAAGTGTTGTATACGCTGGCCGAGCGACCTGATTCCTACTTAGGTCTCATCACATCCAAGTCTAATTTCATTTGATAGATAGAGCACTTGCTCAGTAACATCCAAGCTGTGTCTGAAGTCTTCCTCCAAGATGTTGAAGCTACAATTTCAGCGAAGCGTGGCAATGTCAGTTGTGATGGTGGTGCTATGTGTGCGTCATGGTTGTGCAAGTGAATACTGCCAGACCTGCTCCGGCTCCTTACATGCGAGGCTATGAGCCAGCATCTGCTCTTAACTACGAAGCGCCGGAGCTTCAAGAAGATGACATTTGAGGGTGATGATTATGAACCTTGCCACTTTCCTCTTCAAGAAGAGGATGACCATTTTAGGAGAGTTTTTATTTTGGACTGCTCAGACAAGGAAGAAGCTCCCACATAACTTAGTGTAGCAGCAACGATTTAGTGCTCAGTATCGTTCAAAGATTGTGGCCATTCTTAGCTCTACTATTGCAGAGTGTGTATAGATCAGCTGTAATCATTGAAATTACCTTGGTATCATTTCATAGTGTCATTTGGAAGCCTGTGCTCTACCGGCGTTGCGCCGCTGGATCTTGCTTAGGTATGTGACACCAATGGCGGATCCTCGTCGTTTTTGGAGTTCTTTAGGGTGTTAAGTCTTTGGAGATAATATCGTGTCTGGTTGTTTGGTTGCGGATGGACTTGTGATGTGCAGCGAGCTGTCGTTTTTGTTGTTGGAAGGTGAGAGTCTATAGAATGGCGGCGTTTGTGGGTGTTAACTTGGCGCTTTTTTGAGTGAGGTAGAACGGCAGTCTCAATTTGCGTTGTGCGGTTCACGGGAGGTTCGTCTTGACGAGGTCTAGTTTTTCTGATGTCAACCTGCATGTGAAGAAAGAGAGAATGCCGCTGCTGATCTGGAACGTTTGAGCCTTCTTGGCCTTCAATTTTTCTTAAGTTTTTTTCCCTGAGAGTGTCAAAAAATATTCAAAAGTGGAAGGAAAAAAAAGGCAGAACTACCCAAAAGAGGGAAAACTTCATTCATCCTTAGAGCAAATGGCATCACGACTAGATTCATCCGCAAAACCTGAGGTCAGGGTTTAAGAAGTCCTAATTTGGAGAGAATGGCAGCATTTAAGTCCGAATCATGTCTCCGCAATCGCAACCTCCACGGAAAATGAGTTCGCGCTGACGTGATGACAATGCAGTGAGCTCAATGGCGAAAGCAACGGTGGCCGCATTGGCCAGAAGGCTACATTTTACATCGATCTCCCTGACACGTGAACCCAACAATTTGATGGAGGGATTTGGAACGGGGGAGGGTTTAGTAGGGCTGGTGCGCTCATACGCCACCAGGAGCACTCAGTTGAGGAGGTTGGCAAAGCAGCAGCCTGGGGGATCGGGGGAGAGTCGTCATGGTAGAGGAAGCGCGGCGGGGTCTAGGAAATTATGGGATGCCAACGAGAGCGGTAGGAAATTTGAGGCTGGGAAACCGTGGGATGCGAGGAAAATTGAGGTCGGAGGTCGTGGGAATTTACGGAAGAGCGGTGCGATGACCGCGAGGAGCTTTCAGGATTTTCAATTGCGAAGGCGTGGGCTTGAGGACGTTGAGGAAGAAGGTTGGTTTCCATCAGGGTTTAGGGTTTAGGGATTTTATGGGAGCTGAGAGAGTTAGTTTTAGGGTGTAGGGTTTAAGGATTTTGTGTTTAATTTAGAGTGAACTTGAGAGCTGGATTTTGCATCTGAAAGAGAAGCTTGGGGATAAGAGTTTAAGGATTTGAGGGTGAACTTGTGGGCCGGAATTTTTGGCTGATTACCTTCCGGGATCAGGGTTTAGGATTTAAGGATTTTTGTTAGGGTGAACTTGGGAGCTGGAATGTTTTTACATCTGGGAGGATACTCAATCATGTTCAGAACCTGAATGTAATGTTTACTGATTGGTTGGTTCTGGTAGATGCTCCTGTGAAGAGGAAGAGGCGGGTGATGCGCTTGCATCGATCGGATCAAACCAACAAACGCATCGTGGACGACTCTCCCATTGACGCACCGCGAGGTAGGTACCGATCAGTCACTCACTTGTGCGTGGTTTACGTCCAGCTACATGATGAAGATGTTGAGGATGGTTTCCTTGCAGCACAAGTCGTGAAACCGGAGAAGAAACCTGCAAAAGCTGTCGATGAAGGTGTGGAAGATGCAATTTCCTCACAGAATGCCCAATTCAGAGCCATCCAGCCGTTGCCAGAGATTTTGCGCCATATTGAGACCCATGTACGCCTGCCCTTCCCCATGACGTTTTCTAGACTTCTTTGGTAAACTCATCGGTAAGAATCCTAGACTTCTTTGTAAACTTATCTTACTATCTGTAATTGAGCATGTGTCTTGCAACTATAATTCTTTTTTCAAGTATGGAAGTGCTTGGTGGTCTCTAAACTCAAGTCAAACAATATTGTTTCAACAGTCTTTGAGAGTGAAGGAGTTTAACCCTTATACGTCAGAACATGCCACTGGTTGCCACAGTGTTCTACTTGTATGGTGTCGTATTTGAACATGATAAGGTTCACATATTTAAATGACCTCCAAACAAAAGATGATAGTTGAAGAATCTTCTATCCAAAGGCGTAAGTCTTGCTAAACTTTATTACATTTTTTGTATTCTACAGAGTCAAATACGTTCTTGTATATATGGTTCCTGACTGACGTTTAAGGGTTAAATCAGATACCATGAATATTAGTCGATTTTAATTCACTTCAAAATGAAAAAACATGGGGCATCTTATTGAAACTTTAGACGATTTTACAAATAAGTCTATTGTACCATATATCAAGGCTGTTTTTCTATGTGTATATCCTGGACATGTCATGCTTTGTAAAATCTTATTCATTTGACTGCCGTCATTTCTTTAGTGGAACTTTTCATATGTTTGCATCCATGCGCTCATGACTAAATGTTGAACCATGGTCTATGGACTAAATGGTCGGGCTTTGTTCTTGCCTTGAGGGTAGGCCAGTTGCTAGGACGTCGACGATTGTGGGAGTGGAGGAAAGGAGGGTACCACACGAAACTGAAGGCGCCATTGGATGATGTGCCTCACGGTAGCAAAGAAGGGCGACTTCCCATCGAGGAGACTGTAGGCTGACACCTCCTTCTTTTGTGTTTTGTTGTGAGTAGATTACCTGGTTAGTAGCACTCTCCAAGGATGAGCTTTGGTTGCAGTATTGTCACTTAATATCTGATTATTGGTGCAGGTATTCAAACGCAAGCTTACTTTTGTGGCAGCTGCGAAAGTGTCTCGTTCTCTTCCTTCGCTTGGTCTACCTGAAATAGCTTTTGCAGGTATGATAAACTGCAGCCGATTTTGGAGTTGAAGTATGTAAAGGACTTGTCAGGAACAGCCCCTTTTTGGTTCATAACACTTTGCTTTCCTCTCTTTATTGCAATGGAAGAGCTTGGTGGTTAAACTTGCTATAGCTGCCTTTGATAAATGAAGGAGAGGTCATGAACATCAGCTGTCTTTTCCCTCTTTGAGCTGATTATAGATTAATTGAGAGCTATTCAAGGCTGGTTTTAACAAGAAAAGAGGTCAACACTCATGGTATCTTAACCTCTTCTTTGAAGATTTTATCAATGATCTACCAAGTAAAATATTTTGTAGGCAGGTCAAATGTTGGAAAATCCTCGCTGATAAATGCGCTCACAAGACAATGGGGTGTGGTTCGAACTTCTGATAAGCCTGGGATGACTCAGGTAATGTAATTTTGGATTTGGTTGTCAATTTGAATCTGGTGAACTTGAGGGTTATGAATTTTAACGTGGATCATGTTTGGGCTTGGCAGTCAATCAACTTTTTCACATTAGGCACTCGCCTTTGTCTGGTGGACCTCCCGGGATATGGTTTTGCTTATGCTAAAGAAGCAGTAAAAGAATCCTGGGAAGATCTAGTAAGTGCTTACCCTCTGATTATTGCTTACTAATTGATTTCAATATATCATGCAGGGTGTAGGTTTTCTTACCGCAGTTCGTATCAATACCTTCGCGTTCATTCAAAGTAAAAAGTTATTAGTGTGGATGGTACCGTTAGTGTTTTTCTTACACTGTTGTAATGTCCAGTTTTTGTTTCGTTGACCTGACTCATTTTATGTGAACAGGTCAAAGAGTATGTCACAACAAGGAATAATCTAAAGCGCGTGTGCTTGTTGGTGGACTCCAAATGGGGCTTGAAGCCACGAGACGAAGAGCTCATTCATCTCATGGAAAAGTAATAATTTGTGATCTACTTTTCTTTCGCTTAAGATGAATCACTTCTTTGTTTCAGTTTCGCTGACACACCTTTTCCTGGCAGTGCCCAAACGCAATTTCAAGTGGTGCTTACCAAGACAGACATTCTCCCTCCATTAGACCTTGCTCGCCGAGCCACTCAGATACAAGAGGTAATTGATGTGAAAAGCTATGCATAGTCAATATCATCATTTGTTTCTTTCATGATTCTCTATATATGCTGATGATAATGATAATGATAATGTTGGATAATGGTAGGCTCTTCAGCATCACCGGAACTTCGTCTTGCCTGTGGTATGCTCCTCTCCTACAGTTGTGTTATTTACCAACTATCAATAAGATACCCCTCGTTTGATTCATAATACTACTCTTCATAGCTATTTAGGTCAGTGGAAGAGCTTGATCGTCTTTAATCTCAAGTTTTAGCCGTGCCTTTGAGAACGAAGTAGGGTCATGAATCTTAACCACCTTTTTCCTCCATGAGCTGATTCCTTAGAGCTGGCCTTAAAATGAGGAAAGAGGTCAACACGCATGGTACCTTTTCATCACTTTACAAATCTATTAATGTTCTCATCTGAGGGAGAATGTCTTTGTATGTCCAGGTGATGGTGAGCTCACAAACTGGTGGCGGTCTTCCACACCTTCGGAAAAGTCTTGTTAATTTAGCAGCACCGGGCACCAACCAGCCTTGAAGAAGAGACATTTGCTTCAGAAAATAGTGATAGTTGAGGCAGGTATTATTATGTTTAAACCTTAAGAATCTGGACTTACAAAATTTGGTCAGAAATACGGTTACACATGATGCGGCTTCAGGAATTTTGAAGTGCTGTTTTCCTTGAACAGTTTGCATTGAGTACACTCAGTCAAAATGAAGTTAGACCAAGTTTGTCCAGTGTTTTTTAGCGCTTGGAAAAATGGATCTATTTAGCGCTTCAATAAGTCATGCAAGTTTCATGAAAAAGATACTATATTTGATATAAGATTGTTTCTTTTTTCTTCTTCTTTTTGGTTTTTTTTGTCAGTAGTAGGTGGGTGAGAAGCTGAATTTTCTTCCATAAAAGTGGAAAAAAATAGCGTGGTATGTTAGGAGTTGAAACTGGGTAGCCACTCATTGGAGAGTTTTGTGCAGATAATGCTTAATGTTCATGATGGTTTCAAACAGAACAAAGTGACTTCTCTTGACTTGTGCAAGGCCGTTTCAATATGTCAGTACATCCATCGCATTGGTCCGGAAAGAACTTGAGGCAGCTCTTTTAAACTCAAGTCACTGTACATTCAGTTGCTGATCATGAAAATCTCGAGCTAAAGACAGTGCTGTAGCATACGAGCTTCTTTTGTGATTTTTAAATTGTTCTTGGTGAAGTCTTACAAACTGAGAAGGTGAAAGAGAGGTCAGATATCAAGGAGATGTGTTAGAAAGTTGTCGCGGAGATCGATGTGCGTTTTGAAGACCACAGCAACAACCCAAAGCATCAACATTGACCCTCCCGGGCATAAAGGGATGACAATAGTCTAGTTCATTGAAACTTCAAAAGAACTCTTTATTTGACATTCTTTATCTTAGTTTATACATATATCTCATTCAATATTCGACTAGCAAAGTGGATATTATTTTGATGTATTTCTCCATTCATCCTCTATAGCTTCCATCCACTTGGTAGTGTTATCATCCAAAATCTGACTTGTTCATCTAGTTGATCCATTGGCTTCCTCATCCACATTTGCCACCAACTTGAGTGCCCCTTCTTGCGTTCCTCCCTCTCCCCTCACTCCTCTGCTGGGCGCTTTACAGCCACCACAAGTTCATTGGCTCACAATAACCGGTGCTCAAATGTGAACGCACTACGAAACATCCCCCCAAACTAGGGACCACTCAATCCAGATTTGAGTAGATTTGATCTGGATTTGAACCCACGAAGCTTCCCCTGAAGTAGCCCACAATAATATCGGATTTCTTATACACTCCAAATTCTTTATATGTTACTGGTTGGGAAACAGAAAAACCATTACACATATAGTGCTAAAACATATAACATTTTTGAAACTTTATCTCAATACCTAGTAACGTGTACATTTTCATCCATTGTGCCAAATTTCATCCTATACAATCACCCCAAACGCCAAATTTCGTTTACTCAGCCGGTTTTCTTGCCCAACAATGTGTTTAGTAGCCCTACTCCTAATTGTTGCCCCCACTCCTACTTACTACCCCATAATTTCTCCATTTTTTCTAACTCTAACACTTATAGAAGTAAAATTAATGAAGTAGGGAGTGAGACGGTTCATAACGTTTAATATATAACACTTAATAATGTACTTTTTTCGGGAGCCTAATTTTCATAACATATATGAGATTCTTACACTTGAAGAGGTAACAAATAAAGAGTTTGGATTGTAATCTCTTTCATCGAGTGTAAGTAACCTACTATACCCCCATTAATTTTAATATCCCAAAAATCAGAAAAGAATAAATAAGTTCAGAAACTCTGTGTATGAAAAGAAAATGGTCAGATACTTGTCCTATGTCCAATACCTAGGAAGGGTATCTCTTGCACCAAGATATAAGTCTCTAGAGACCACCCTTGCCCCATGAGGAACGCATGTATCTACACTTGTTTAAAATAATAAAATCAGTTAAAATTAAAAGGAAAAGTAAGTTGTTGCCATTTCTGCCTACCACTCTGAAAATGATGTCTGGTGCATCCACATTAAGTTATAGAAGTGCAGCATGAGTTTGCTTTTGACGAAGATTTTGGTGGAGAGCACTTCTCAAAGAGACGGATCATAGTTGGTAAAAATATTTATCAAGAGTAAACACTTATACCACATAAAATGCAAATAGTGTGGATATGCGTAACAACATTTTCAGAGCACTGCAAACACAAAGTCACTCGGATGGTGTACCTCAGAACCGTGGAGCTCACGGTTCTAGGGGTGGATACGTAGGAAGGTGAATGGATGAAGACTGGATGGATGAGTCCGAGAGGTGGGGGTGGATGAATGAATTCGGGGGTCACGTCGTGAGTGGACGGCGGCGGAAAGAGAGTTCGCAGCGATGGCTGCCTTCTATCCTGCGTGAATTGCGAGCTTGGGGTGCGGGTCCTGCACAACTTGCACCTCCTTCAACTTGTAGACACACCTGCTGCGTGTTTTGGTTCCCTGGAATGGTGAAATGTGGAGGCAAATCGACTGAGCTGCGGAGGTAGTAGTTCTCCTTGAACAGATTCTGTAGCAGGGTTTGGTGAATTGCAGATGAAGACAAATTTGAGCTATTGGTTGCAACCACCTGTGTTCTGGATGTTTTTCCGGGAGAGTGCTTCCTTTTAAGGGTACATTTTGCTGGTGGAGACCATCTGGACGTGCAGGCGCGTTAGTAGCACTAGCGAGGCGGAGGGTAGGAGCCTTTAGGGATTCTCAAAGCGGGATCAGTTATGCCACAGAGACACAATGTTGGAGGTGGCTCTACAAATAATTTTTTCTAGGGCTTTGGAATGGAGTTCTTCAGATGTGACGGTGGCTTTTCGTAACTGGAGTGAGTTCAACGAATTGGGTGATATTTTTTTGGATGTTAGCGTGTTGACATGTTGATTGATTGTTCGCTGGTACCAGAGATTCACTTGGCGTCGTAGACTACTTGGGTTGGTGGCTGGCTTTTATGGATGTACACCCCAAGCGGGTGCCGCGAATCAATCTTTGGAGCAGTCCAGGTGACTCAACTCTATCTCTCATTTCAACAAGCCGTGAGTTCTTTTCTAGAAAACGTTTTTGTGACCACATGAATACTTCCATTAGGCTCTTGCAGTGTTGCAGGTGCGAGACTGTAGCACTTTTTTTCTAGCTGCAATTGCATAAACCTGAGGAATGTGAATTCCAGCATCCACTCCCTGTGAGAATATTTGCCTTGTGTAAATCAATATAATCTTATGATTTGATCAAAAAATTTGCACGAGGCATGTCTATGAATATTTTTCGTCACGTGAGTTAGTGCACCTCATCCTAGAAACGATAACTTGTGTAGTAGAATTACGTTTCATTCTGCATCGGATCACATGAGTAGTACCGTCATATTCAACTGTTTACATCATACTAGAAGTCATTGTCTTGAGTGAATAGCTGACATGATAATGTGTGTAGTTGAAATACCAACTCCATTCACAGGCAGCCCGCACATGTTGTTTTCTTCTGTGTTCAGTATCAACCTGGTATTACAGAGTATTCGACTAGTATCATTTAGTAACCGCTAGGAATGACTCGTGATTTGATGGACATTTTTAATGATGTGAATGTTTGATGCTCAGGTGGGGGGTATGTATGAAATGGTAGACTGCTGGAACTCTAGGGATGCAGCCAAAACGCAGATCAACCCGATGTCACCGTCCAGAGCGCTTGTTGGAGAGGGAAGTGGAATCAGCCTCACGGACATGGAGATGGCATCCTCAACCATAGCGGCCAGCAGCCCTTCTGAGTTTCCAGTGCTTGTGGGGAGGAATTCTGCACGGTGGCCGAAGCGGAGCTTGAAGGCGTCTATTTGGTTGAAGCTCACTGTCTTCATTGGAACATTGGTATGAACAAACGACAGGCCTCGGAATGAGATTAACACCTATCCATCTATTCCAAGTTGGCTTCTCACACGTTGCGTTTTCAGGTGGTGGTGACAGGAGGCATACTCTCGCTAGTGTTGTGGTTTAACTCACGCAACCAGCTGGTCCAAGAAATCGAGAGACGCCTCACAACGGTGGCCGTTCTGAGAACGGAGCAGCTCCAGGACTACCTCGCCGGAGAGACGGACAAGATGAATCTGATAGCAACCCGAGTCCAGATTGTCAATTACTTAGCTGGTCGGGCGAATGTGAACGAGTCTACTGCGATGAGAGACCTGGATTCTGCTGTTTCAGCGGTGTCGGAGTTCACGAGTGCCGCGATCTACAACGCCACCGGAAACATTATGCTTTCCACGAATACGTCGCAGTTTAACAAGACGTTGAGACCTTCGTTGCTGGAGCTTGTCAAGGCGGATGTGCACTTTGAGATGCCCATATTTGAGCAGGAGGGGTGGCGCTACATGTTGGCGAGGAATATTATTCTGGTGTGTTCACCTTATGGTTCTTAAATTACTCTCCTGTTATGTTTGTAGGTATTTGAGTTTTTGTTTTGTTTTCGTTTGAGTTATTGGTGAAGTCACCCGAAGTTTGAATATGATACTCCTCGTTTGAGTTATGTTTTACTACTCTTTGCTGATATTGTTTTTCCCCTTTTTATTTGAGTTATTTGTAAAGTCGCCCACAGTTTTAGTAAGATGCCCCCTCTTTTACTTTATAATTCTACTCTTTCTCACATTCTTAATAGCTATTAGATCAGTGGACGAGCTTAGTGATCTCTCAACTAGAATTCTCGATGGAAGAGCTTTGGGGGTCCTTCAACTCAAGTTAGGAGTAGTTGTAGCTATTTATAGCTGATTCTGAACTGAGAAAAGAGGTCAAACTCATGGTACGTTCACCTCACTTCGCAACTAATTTCAGTTTACTGCCTTGTAGGTACCGTGTTAACTGATTGAGGGATATTTTCTTGTGTTTCAGGGGAATTCGAGTCGAGTAGTTGGAGTGTTGGTTGCATGGGTGGATGCCTCCAGGCTAAAGGAGCTGGTGACAGACCGAACCGGCCTCCAAAACACTGGGGAGGTGGTAGTTGGAGTTCCAATGGACGGGCAAGTAACTCTTTTGCTTCCCCCTGCATTCTCTCCCTTGGTTCGCTTCATTCCTCTTACAGGTGCCATCCAGCTTGCCTGCGTGAAGAGCGAGAATGGGACTACTATTGAAAAGGATTACCGAGGACAAAAGGTTATTGTGGCTTACATACCCGTGGGGTACCAAAACTGGGGTATGTTCCTGAACTAAATTGTTCCTTTCTTCTGAAATAACACTATCTGTTACCCCAACTACAGGTTATGTAATATATCAGTTTCTCTACATTTTGTTGGACCAGAACTAGTGGTGGTAATTGCCAATCTATGAGCATGAGTAGTAGTGGCAAATTTTACCTTATCAGTTTTTTGGTATAGCATGTTGTAATTGATAATTGTTGAATGCTGTATTTTATTTTGGCCCTTGTTAGTTAACCAAAGTTAGATGGTACAAGGGAATGATTAGCTTGGAAAGCCCTTTTTTTGCTATGACATACACGGATCTAGTAGTGCAGTGTCGAATGAGATTTTGGTAGCTTTTGACTGACTAGTTAAATTGTTTGAGTGTCAGGATTGCTTGCGAAGATGAGTGAGCATGAAGCGTTTAGACCAGTACAGCGAGTTCGCATTGTGATTATTGTAGCCATGATAGTTATTTTGTTTGTGGGCGTCATGGCTTCTCTTCTCCTTGCCAAGGTAAGCTGTAGTAAAATTCATTACTTTTCTTTGCCTAGGTTTATTTCAAGCAACACAAAATCCGCAAAACTGTACTAGAATAATTCACCCTAAAATTAAAGATTTCCTGGGGAAATAAATTTTCATCTGTATATTGAAATGACATGGAATCATATATATGAAAATATTTCTTATTTTTATACAGTTCAAAGTGAAAGTAACGTATCCTGCTGGTTGATTTCTTCAGTTTTTCACTGCCCCAATTATTGAGCTGGGAAAAGTGGCAACAGCAATCAAAGGTGGAGACATGGGAGCAAGAGTGAAGATTGGTTCCGTTGTGCTTCGGGACGAAATTGATGATTTAAGGCGAATTTTTAATAGCATGGCTGAAGAGCTTGCAGCTAGTCATGCAGAACTAGAGCAAAAGGTACATGTCTCTGAAGATATCATGATGAGTTTTGACCTCTTTTTCCAACTAAGAAAAGTTAGGAACTCTATGTGTTTTTTTCCCATATATCTGAGAGTGTTTTTTTGCATTTTTGCAGTCTATTCAAGTTTCTGAGAGGGTTCGAGAACTGGCTCGAGTTAATGAAGCTTTGACAGTAGAAATAGAAGAGAGGAAGCGTGTGGAAATAGAAGTTGAGAAAGCCAAAGACGCTGCGCTGCAAGCTAACAAGATGAAGTCCCAATTTCTTGCCAATATGTCACATGAAATAAGGACTCCATTGAATGGAATCATCAATTGCACTGAGTTGTGTTTGGATACTCGAACTACTCCAGAACAGCAAGAATATCTCGACCTGGTAAGAAAAATGCACCCACTTGTGTGTGTGTGTGTGTGTGTGTGTGTGTGTGTGTGTGTGTGTGTGTGTGTGTGTGTGTGTGTGTGTGTGTGTGTGTGTGTGAGTTTCTTTTTTTAGATTTTTTAAGGTTTTTTTTTGCATATAATATTTCACAGGGTCATTTGATCATACTTCTGTCACTTTTTTTGATTCGTCTTGATTCAGGTCTGTTTTTCGGCGAAACATTTGCTGAGGATCATCACAGATATTTTGGACTTTAGCAAGATTGAGGCAGGGAAGCTGGAGATGGAGGACATTCAGTTCTCCCTGTATGACCAACTAGAGCACGCCGTTTCTGTCCTCGGGGCGCGCGCTAACAAGAAGGGCCTGGAACTAGCATTCCAAGTGGATCCCTCTGTGCCTGATCAGATTATTGGCGACCCTGGACGCCTTTTCCAAGTCTTTGTCAACCTCATAGGTACTAACGTCTGTCCCAACCTTTGGTGCTCTCCTATTATGAACCTCGTAATGTGCCAGCCCCTGATTATGAGAAATAACCATATTCAGGGGCCAGGCATAACGTCAATGATGATTATTCAAAGGAAGGGTACCATAACATTAAAGCAACCCTTGATTATGAGGAATATCCTTGTTCTGACGTTGTGGAAGCAGCCCTTGATTATGAGAAATAATCTTCCTGAGTCATGTATTCGGCGAGACATTTTATGTCATAACCAAGGCTGCTCCCACATCACCACACATAACGTTAATGATAGGATCCTGTCAAACTTCTTCCATGATGATCAACGAAGAGTCACAAAGGAAGGGCATCATAACTTCATAACAGCCCTTGATTATGGAAATGTCACTGTCCTTCGTAACCAATGGTTGCCGGCCACCTCTGCAGTTATGGGTGTTCTTACTTTTATTTTTTTCCTTGTCATTGACTTGCAGGAAATAGTATTAAATTTACTTCAGAGGGAGAGGTTATAGTCTCTGCTAAGGTCAAAAGCAGAGCCGGCGACAACATTGAGCTCTTATTTTCCGTTAGGGACACTGGTAATTCCGTTGTTCTCCTTTGTTCATATCGGGGTTGATTGATACTATTGATTTTTATAAAAATGTAAGAGGTTCATCGTCCATTCTCTGCTTTCTTTTTAGTGTGAGATTTTGCATTCTTCCAAAGTTTCTCTTTCATTTTGACAGGCATTGGTATACCAAAGCAAAAGCAATCCTTGCTATTTCAAGCTTTCTCCCAAGTGAATTCTTCAACAACAAGGTATTTCGCATCAACAAGAATTTGACTGAAGTCATTTTACAGGCAGACTAACCCTTACGCGCCAATGTGTACAAAAAGTGCTCATTCTCTTTAGAAATTTCTAGGAAGGGGCTGTATCATATATCAATGGAAAAAAAACATCAAGGATAGTATGTTTACACAAGAAATCTTCTATTATATTTTGAAGCTGTAATTATGTGTCATGATTTCAGGTTGTACGGAGGAACAGGCCTTGGGCTGGTGATATCCTCAAAGCTGGCTGCAGCTATGGGAGGCACCATGTGGGTGGA
This sequence comes from Bryoerythrophyllum caledonicum, assembly GCA_963971425.1. Taxonomy (NCBI): domain Eukaryota; kingdom Viridiplantae; phylum Streptophyta; class Bryopsida; order Pottiales; family Pottiaceae; genus Bryoerythrophyllum; species Bryoerythrophyllum caledonicum. Next base: position 9,804,661 of record OZ020516.1, on the reverse strand, counting down.
GAGTGAAGGCAAAGGAAGCGTCTTCTCCTTCACTGCCAATTTCCACATCCCACCCGCGTGTGATCTCCCTTCCGCTTTGAACGTGGAGAGCTTGAAGGACATTTCTGTCCTCGTTGTGGACGACAACAATGTCAACCGCAACATCTTAGTGGATATGCTAAAGGTCAGACTATCTTCTCTTCTTTTTACACTGAAGTATCTTCATACACAATGAAGAGATGATCTTTAGACACGAAGACAGTATCTTAATGAATTTCTATTATTTTTTTGGTGTTTCCAGGTGTGGGGCGTGGTTTCAGAGGGTGTGGATGGAATAGAACCAGCGAAGATAGCATTGGAAAGAGCAGCAGGGTCGGAGCAGAAGTTCCGAGTGCTGCTCTTAGACATGTGGCTCGAGGGGAAGGATGCGTCTGAGCTTGTGCACTTCCTGCATGAGAGGCCGCATCTGCTGGGAACCACGCCGCGCATCACGCCCTTGCACAAGGGCGACAGCAACTTAGTGGTGCGCGCCGTCGGCGACTTGGAGGAGTCAGAAGCTGAAAGCGAAGGAGATGGGGTATATACTTGACACTGTTAACACCATGTTTGAAGTGTGTGTTTGAAGTTGTTGGTGAAGTGAGGCAAGGATAGCATGAGTTTGAAAGTTATTTGTGAAGTGAGGCGAAAGATACCGTGAGTTTTGACCTCTTTTCTCATTTCTAATCAGTTAAATCAGGTCTGAATAGCTCTTAACGTCTATAGTCAGCTCCTCAAAGAGGAAAAGGACGGCTTAGATTTATTGTACAACATGACCTCTCTTTCTTCATTCTCAAAGACAACTTGAGACAACTTAGGGACCACCAAACTCTTCCCTAAGGATTCTAGTTGAGAAAGCATCAAGCTCTTCCATTGGTCTAATAATAGCTAATAAGAGTGAGGAACCTGGTTTTATTGTTTTTAATTATTTTTTTGTTTTAAACAACAATTAACTCTCAGGTGGATCCGGAAGTTCCTGTTTCTGCGAGGAGGTCTCTGGCTGGCAAAATAAGGAGTGAAGATGAATTCAGTTATATCAGAGAACCGGATGGATATGAGAGCAGTGAGAAGGTGATATCCCACATTTTGAAGGCGTCTTCGTTGTCGCGATGTCAGGACTCGCAAGATAGGCTAAATAATGCAGCAGCGATTCCTGGCGTTCGCCCGGGTCTTCCAAGACCTGCTTCAGCTAACGGACATGTGCCTTCTATTGTCATGCTCACTTCTGTAGATCATTCAGATGCAGCCAAGTATGTCCTTAAAATACTTTCCCATTTTCTCCTTTTGTGTAATTAATTGTCGACTTGCATTTGGGTCATTTAATACATCTAATTGTTTGTTCACCTTTTGTATGATTTTTATGATTTCTGCAGATGTAGGCAACTTGGAGTACAAATTCACATCACAAAGCCAGTTAAACGAGTTGTCTTGGTCAGAGCATTGCATCTTGCTCTTGGAATATCTGACAGCAAACCACTCCCTCAGGTACTAATTATTTCCATTCGGTTAATTTAGGTTGTTGTGATTTCATTCATAATATAGTTGGAAAAGACTGCTACACTCATAAGTATCACATGTTTATGTGAGTGGGTGGTTTGAACCTAATGAATGCTATAGTTCATGAAACTTTTAATCAATCTCTAGAGTTTTTAATGAGGGTGATTTGTATATCATTAGAAGGAGGAAAATAATCTTGTAATATTGGATATGTCGAATACTGTACACGTGAATTTTCTATCTTTATCCGTAGCAGTTTAGAATGGCATTTCCTTTTTTATTTTAGAAATAAATTATCATTATTTCAGGAAATTTGACTACCTCTATTTTTGGGGACTAAAGTTTGAACTGGTTTATCAGGTAGAACCGATTCCAAGCAGTTTATCTTTGGCAGAGCTGCCACCAACAATGAATATGGAGGTCAGTGTTAAACCTGACTTTACTCTGAAGTTATTTGTTAGTGAGGCAAGATACCATAAGTCTTGACCAAATTTCTCATTACAACCAGCTCAAAAAAAGTTTTAAATCAATCCATAATCAGCTCAACGAGGAAAGAGATGGCTAAGATTCGTGATCAAAGGTAGTGAAGTAGTCCTAAATCGAGTTTAAAGACCACCAAGCTCGTCCACTAATTTAATAGCCAATAAGAGTGAGGAAAGAGTTAAAAGTGGTGTATTCTATTGAAACTCTGGGTGACTTTACAAATATATTTTTTAGTACAGGATTATGTATATTTTTATATATTTTAATACAGGATTCTTTGGGTTCATGTTTTTTTTCACGGAGTTGATTATTTTTCATTGGTTGTGGTGATTTTAGGGGAGGGTAATGGCTGCGGATACAAGTGGCACTCAAGGTGCTGGTAAAAGCAAAGGGCTGCACATTCTTGTGGTGGAGGACAACATTGTGAACCAGCGTGTTGCAGTGACGCTGTTGCAAAAGTGGGGCCACTCCACAGTGTTGGCTTGCAATGGGCTGGAGGCTGTAGAGAAATCGGCCGAGGAGGAGTTTGACCTCATTCTAATGGATGTATGTGTTTCACACTTTTATCTTAGATATGGTGTGAAAATGTTTGTGTTTGTGTGTATGTTAGATGTGGAGAGAATGTAGAGAGAATTATAACAATATTGTAATCATGAAGGGGTAGAGTACTTACTGGGACATGCATTGGTTGCAGGTGCAAATGCCGCTGATGGATGGGTTTCAAGCAACCACAAAGATACGGGAGATGGAGAAGACGAGATGCACACAGAAGTTCATGCCGGTGGTGGCCATGACGGCGCACGCCATGTCAGGCGATGCGGAGCGCATCATCTCTGCTGGCATGGACGGGTACATCAGTAAGCCCTTGAATGCCAAGAAATTGCAGGAGCTTCTTCTCAGAGCTGCATCCGGGCAACTCCAGAAATCACTCTTTCCCATGCTCTTGATTCATGACGAAGACATCATAAGATAACATTAGCAATCAGAGGGTCAACCTCACTTTCTCTGACCATAGAGACCCCAGCCTTGTACTATTTTTTCTCTCCAGAGTTTTCTTTCTTTTCTTTTTGGTAGGTAGGGAGGGAGGGAGGGAGGGAGCATGATGCATGTAATTGAGTTGTAAATTCTTACTTGGTGTTTTCTTGTTGACTGAAGATAGTCAACCCTGCTTTAAATTTGGATGAAACCGTGTGAGGTTAATGGTGGATGGAATAAAAGCAAGGGTTTGGAAATGGCTTACGAAGTTAGGACTTGCGGCTGGCTGCCGCCGTTGATGGAAGCTAACATCAAGGCTTGAGGGTGCATATGTGTGCCATGATGATATCAAAATGACGGTACGGGAAGTTGACTGATCTAAACTCAGTTGAGAAGTTCTCTTTGTGTTGGCTTGCATCTTGGTTTTCTCGAAGGTGTGAAAATATTTTGTACTATTCTTCCCATACTGTCAAAAGATAAATAAACAAGAAAACGGTAGGACCGTAAGGGCTCTGTCTTTACACTCGATTTGTAGTTTCAAGATCATATATTAACCTATTTAATACAACATGGTGAATTTAGTATTTGGGGCATTTTTTATAAATTTGTTTTCACATATTTTTTTCTTTTCAATAATTGCATTGAATATAATTGCAATAAAATTTATGTAAGTTGTATGTAATTATGTATAACATGATATCTATTCTATGTATAATGTTCAATGCCTAATGTTTAATTCTAATCTTGTATGTAAACTGGTATTTAATGTTCAAAGTCAAATCTATAGTTTAAAATATGATTGAACATGATTAGATATAAGCATTTCATATTTTAATTTTATTTTAATATTTATATAGTGTACGTATTACAAAATCCATATTTAGATTATTTATGATTGTTTCCAATCAAAATATCCATCATTGAAGAAATTATGGATCATTTCTTATTTTATTTTCCTTGAAGTGTTTTTGTTTAAATAAAACGAAATGAGGTTGAATTTTTTTAAAACTTTGGTAATGTAGTTGGTAGTTTAAAAGCACAATATATAGGTTTATGATAATCCGGCCAATATGCATCTGTAACTCCATACTTAGCATCTACTCCAGGGATGTTTGTCCAAATATGATCTATCAAAGAATTATTCTTTGTAGTACTTGTTAATATTTTTTGATGCAAACAATGGTTATGCATATAATTTAAAATCTCATTAGCATCATATTTTTGGGTTGTATTTTCTAAAATATCAACATTGAAATCTCCCAGAATAATAATTGGACATTCGTTTGGTGCTTTACATATCAGTAGTTGTAGAATTTCTAGAATTTTTTTTAATTTGGTTGAATGAGATCTATATATAGTAATAACATGTATAGCATTTCGAGTTCCCAAATTAAATGAAGCAGCAATAAATTCACTACCATTGTATGTTTCGATGTTGCAAGATCCCATACGATTTTCGTACATTAATAATATTCCGTGTTTATCATAAGCATGTATATATTTATATCGAGAAGTATCAATGTAATTTATGATTTCATTTGCATGTTCTACTCTGGTTTCTTGAAAACATAAAATATGAGCTGCTTGCATATTATGATCACTTTTATAATCAATGTGATGTTTTTGTAATGAATTTATATTGATACTCTGGATAATTATATGTGAATGACGCATTGTTTGTAATCTTGGTACAAGAAATTCCCATTTTGCAATTGAATTTAATCTATTCATTTCATCAGTAACACATGCATCTACACGAAAATTGGAAATAGTTAATGGAGCAAGTAAATATAATTTTTCTTTGGTACGCACACAAGATAATGCTGTATAAGTTAATCCGTGTTTATTAATATTACTTGGATTAAAAGCTACATCATCCAATGATAAACCTTGTGAGCGATGAATTGTTCGTGCTGCGGCTAATTGAATAGGAAATTGTATACGTGTTAAAAGATACTTGTTATTCTTGCTAAGATTTATTTCTTTTGAAACTAACTCTATAGGAGTCCAAGTAGAATCTACATTTTGATCTTCATATAATTGAGCATTTGCGAACCTTGCAGTTTTACCAATTTTTTCATTGAAAATTTTTATCCATACATATGTTTTATTGTTAATTGATGTGGTTGTTTTGAATAATCCATCTGCTCCATGAACAAGTCCATTTGAGGTGGCATAATTGTGGGTGAGTTCCACCAACATATTTTTTTTAACTTTGATTGTAGTTTGAAGTCCGGCAGTTTTATTTGGATTGTCTGGAATTTTAAATGTTGATGGTAGTGAATGATGTCGAATATCAATTGCTTCAAAATTAAATGTAGGTTCCGTAGATTTCATAAACTCTCTATTGTTATGAGCAGATGTTTCCGTATTAGTGTAATATAAATAAGGAATTATTGAACTTTCTGGAGGTTTTTTCAAACATAAATTATTTATGAATTCCACATCTTCTACTGTTTGAGTTGCCTTTCGGAATCTATTTAATATATTTATAAATATGGGATCATTTTGACGCACAATGGTTTGTAGCTCGTAGCATTTCATATATTGATGCCAAAAATTTGGAGCTATAGCATTAAGACCAAAGTCAAGTTGTTGAAAAACCCATTTATCTCTTACTGGAGGAGCTTGATAAAAATCACCAGTGACTATAACATCTAAACCTCCAAAAACTTTATTTTGTACATGCATAATTGAACGAAGTCGTTGATCAATAGCATGTAACATTCTAGCACCTACTAGTGATACTTCATCAAGTACAATAAATCGCAATTCTTCATATTGATCTGTTAATTTATTCAGCATTTCTGAAGATAAATTAATAAATTATTAAGATTTTCAAGTGATTGATTGATAGGAATATGTAAAGCTGAGTGAATAGTAGTTCCATTGATATTAAAAGTTGCTTTTCCTGTGTAAGCCATAAGTAAGGCTTTTTCTTTTAACGGATTGGAATGTAGGTCTTTATGATAAATACGTAACAATCCTTGAATTATGGCATGAAGTGTGTATGTTTTTCCTGATCCTGCACCTCCAGTAAGAAACAAATATAATGATTCATTTGGAAAAGTTCTTTTCCTATACATTATATCATCATAAATTGATCTTTGCTCTTCATTAAGAGATCTTAGTATTCCAAAATATTCGTCATTTTTCATAAGTTCCAAAACATTATTGTTATCTACTGATGTATTTTTGTACGTATTTGTAGACTTTGGTTTTATATAAATATCACTAGCTAAGTCATATTTTTCAGTATTCATGCTCATTATAATCGATTCCGTTTCTTCAATAGATGCATCTTTCCAAATATCAAAATCCTGACATAAAACCAATTCATTTGCAAAATCTTGAAGATCTATCCATTCATCACCACAATCTTCTAATGCATTTTTTTGTATTTGGTAGTTAAATTTTTTTCGATTACATGAAACCATTTCTACTTGTTCGTCATATGCTTCTTTCCATGTTTCGTTTCCAATCTTTTGAGACTCTTCAGATACATTGAAAGGAACATATAGTAATAATTGTTCACGACACCAATTTTCTATATCTTTTATTTTATTGTAATGAACAAATCTTATTATTTTAGACTTTTTTCAGATCGAGATTTTATTTTTATAATAGTTATAGTCTGCTACAAAGGCAGCCAAACATATGTTTTCTAAATTACTTGGTCTATCAATGTATTTATCTATAATAGATTTGCACATAACTTCTGTGCAATCTTTATCTAATTTAAATAATTGGTTTTGAGGTTTTAAAATAAATGCACGCTCTTGTGATGGTGATGTATTTATAAAACTAAATGAACGAGAGCAATGATATAATGGTATTGATAAAATAAGATATATTGCTAACTGAGCTGACATTTGTTGAGCATTTAAAAAGGCATTTCCTAGTTTCAAAATTCTTAAATTAGCATCTGTTTTTTCTGCAATACATTTTTGTAAAATTGATTTTAACTCTACAGTAATAGTTTTATCAACTTTTGTCATATAGGATGTACAATAAGTGGCAGCAGCATATGGATCTAATATAAATTGAACATCTATATTTGCATACCAATTATGAGCTATAATTTTGTTAAAAGCATTGGTACATATATTACTTAATGAGCGCTTTAGAAACACTTGTGGTCTTTTAAGTTGGCTACATAACACCAATATGTAAGTTTGTTCATCAATTTCAAATTTTGATAGAAATTCATCAAATTCAACCTCAGTTCCTACCTCTACATTTTGCAAATATGTAAAAATTTCTTTAGCCTTCTTTTTTAAGAATGATAGTATAGAGTCGTTTGTCTCAGCGAGAGGTTCCAATACCATTGTACGATTCATTGGAGGAAGTGGGTAATGAAATCTACATATAGATTGTCCTTTCTTTTTGCATGTTCGTGAATGTTTATGGGTTTGGGCTTCTTGTAAAGCTGCAGGTAACAAACTCTTATCATGGATATGTATTTATCAACAAAACTTTCAATTTCTTTGTTGGAATTAGTTCTAAATTGAGGTGCATTTTTTACCCAAATTACAGCATGCTCATGTTCACTTCCACGATGTTGAAATTCGGTTATAAAAAAAAAATCCAAAACTTCTCCTAAAATAGATGATTCTTTTTTGAGCAAATCTCGAAAAGCTTTTGTACGATGATTATAGTATAAAGCGCAAGTCACCGGATCAGACCTTATTAACTCAGCAATATGACTAGATTCCAATAAATCAAAATGTGGTAAATTGAGTCGTTTAGAGTTTAGCTTATACAAAGCTTCAATTAATGGTGTCCACAATCGTTCTGCACTTGTCAAAGTAATAAAAAAAGTTGGAGGTCCCAATTGTCTAATCATAGCAAACAAATTTTTCCTTAATCCTTCAACATAATCTGGTGATGTGCATAATTTCTCTAAATCTCGAAACCCTATATGAGATTATAAAAGTTTATCAAGATTGGGTTCATCAACAACTTGCCCGGCGGTTAATCTTCTTCCTGAAAGCTTACCTTTTCGAATTCGAATCCAACTAGAATTCCTTACTTTTTGTATACAGATTTTAATTGCTTTGAAGAAAATATTTTCGATGTTTGTAGCAAAATCATGATCCTTGTGCAAAATCTCCCAACTTGCTATTTGATGATAAGAAAAGTTTTCATTAATGTTTTCATTTCTAGGATGTCCATAAAATAATGTTGGATGATTCAATTCTTCACTAAACTTGTCTTTAAAAATTCCTATAGGAGAATATTCTTGACCGGGAGCAACAGATAACATCTTATCAAAATCATGAATTTTATCAGATTCTAAGAAATTATGTACTAAAGTTTCACTTGGTGGATTATCAATTTCTTCTTCAAAGTCATTTTCATTTATAGTATCACATTGAATATCTAAATTCATACTTGCTTTTAGGTGTAAAGAAAATTAACTATACCACTGTGGACGAATTCTAACATTACATTCTTCATAAAGGGGTGTTTTTATTAAATCCTTCAATGCTAACATTGTCTTATTTGGTCGTATGTTTCCTGCCATATATGGGGACTTATATTCTAATCGGCGTTTTAATAACACCCCAATTGTTGTTCCATCTTCAGGTAAACGTGGAAGAATGGATTGTGTTAAATCAATATTTGCAGGCACATTTACAATACTTCCATGTAATTTGTATTGACCATAATTGTACAATCTATGTATTTGTGCAAATGCTAAGCTTGGTGATATTAATCTTTCTTCTAGTGATGTCAATTCTTTCACACTTGTAATCATAGAATTTCTTGAAATGTTATTTGGAACACAAAAAACTGGAATCTTCTCATTTTTAACACAATTTAAACAAATATTGCATACATATAAATTTTCATCTTGTTTTAATACAAGACTTCGATGAAGAAAATTGTTTATTTGGTATAGAAGCTTTTCATTTATCAAAGTAGATGATGAAAGAAAATTATATCTTTCACACAATTCACATACAAAGGTTGGGGTATCATTTAATTTATCATGAAATTTAACAAAAGGGTCATTTTTTCCTTTTTGTAACTTTTGAATTAAAGTGGAATTGGCTTTTGCTTTGGATGATAGAAGTTTCATTCGCTGAACTATTTGTACTGCAGTTTTATTGAGGGTTGGATTTTTGATAACAAATGAATTTGCTTTATCAACATAAGTGTTATTGACATCATTGTTTATAATTTTTTCTAATTCAACATCCATCGCTTTCCATCTAGTATATGATCGTTTTTTTGGTGATGTATAACATTGGGTTGAATATAAAGTAACATCAATTGGAGTGATGTGAGAATCTATTACTTGTGATTTTTTCAATATGGGGGTCTTAGGTTTTAAATTTCCAGATTTCAAGTTTCTAATGTGACGCATTACTTGATTCATTGTTAAATCAAGTTCGTTTTTCTGAAACAAAAAATTTGTAGCAATTTCGGAAGTCGTTGAATACTTTGACATTAAAGTTCTTAAAAGGTCATCTAAATCTACAGTCCAAAACATTCGTTTAGTTTTTTTGTTTATATTTCCTACCAAATTTTGATCCATGTCTAATTTCGGTTTGGATTTTATAATTGTTTCATTAGCTACACTAGGAAATGAGCCCATGTACATTTCATTGTTGAACACAACATCATTTCTATTTTTTGTTAATAAGTCTTTGGAGTTAAAAATATCATGGTCAAATGTTTTAGTTGAAGTACTTGAATTTAAACATTGTTCATTGAAATTTGATTGCCAACTAGAGAGATATGTTTGATTTGATTCATCCTGAATCAATGTCTCTTGTGAACTTAGAACCTCAATTTCATGTGAAGAACTTGAATCTAAATCAATCACATCATTATGACATTTGTTTGTATTATTAGTATTACAACTATTATCATTGGATAAAATTACCGGCATTGATTGGTGTATTTTTTCAATAGGTTCGTAATGAGAGTTTCCAAATGCTAAATGTAATGGTTCCAATTCAAATTCTTCTCCAGATATACTAATGATTTTTACACTATTATTAAGCCAAACATAAATGGGTTTTTGTAAATAGTCGGAGATCCATTTGATGGCTGTAAAGTCCCTCCAAAGTCCACCATTACTTGCACTAAGAGCCATTTTTCTTATATAGTCATGCTCATTATATACACCTTCATGTAAATCATGCAACCATTGAGGATTTAGTTCTTGATTTCGTGTTTGTAGTGCTTTTGGTGTATTTAAAACTAAGCATTGGGCAAGATGATTCATAGAATTTTTTCTTAAGAGAATAGATGAAATCTCATAGTCCAAGAGATATGAAATAGAGTCGAATAAAAAATCACCAACAATGAATTTATAAGTAGTAACTCGACGTAAATTACACTCTTTTAATTTCTCATCTATAAGAGCCATTATATCAATTTATATATATATATTAATTGAAACAAATCTATAGTGATAAATGTTTGATAAAAAGTATCTACAAAGTCTAATTTTTTAATTTACAAATAAATTTTGAAATAATGAAAATAATAATGGTAGGAAATTCTATATTGTAAAACAAGTTGATAAAAATGAATGCTACAAAGTGAAATAATAAAGGTGAGAAAAGGTTTTTGAGTTTATGCTTTTGAGTTTATGCTTTTGAGATCATGCTTTTGAGTTCATGCTTTTGAAATCATGTTTTTGAGTAATTTGAGTAATTTGTGTAGTTTGAGTAATTTGAGTAATTTAAGTAGTTTGAGTAATTTGAGTAATTTAAGTAGTTTGAGTAATTTGAGTTTTTGAGTTCATGCTTTTGAGTTCATGTTTTTGAGTTCATGCTTTTGAGATCATGTTTTTGAGTTCATGTTTTTGAGTTCATGCTTTTGAGTTCATGCTTTTGAAATCATGTTTTTGAGTAATTTGAGTAATTTGAGTAATTTGAGTAGTTTGAGTAATTTGAGTAATTTAAGTAGTTTGAGTAATTTGAGTAATTTGAAAGTTTGGAGGATAGATACCCCTTTGGAGGAAAACAATAACACTTTACTTTTATAAAGAGAAATTCAATATACTATTGCTCTTAATCTTCTCACACTAAACTTCTCCCAGGAACACACCAGAAGATTTAGGCTGTGTAAACTAACTAATCTGTTGATGTGAGGAACGACATGCACTGCCCTCCGAAGCACTGCCGAAGCACTACCCATGAACACCAAGGACTTCGAATGGGCTGCAATGTTGAAAAAATAGAGGCCACCTGTTTTCGTTTACAAAACCCAGCCTAGAAACTGAACTAATTTGTGATATCACTAGAACAAGCTAGGCCAGATCCAATAGAAAGCGCTGCCATGCTAACATACATCTGGCTGAGGAGTAACAGCATATGAAACAAAAGTAGTGGAACACAGAAGAGCGACGTTGAGCATCCTCCTGGTAGCTATGGGGAGGGCGGCCATGGCAAGCAAAAATGCACAAAGATACAAAATTTAGTTATATGGAAATTAGATATAAATATACAAGACATCAATGAACTCACTTCGCCTTGGTTACAGATTCTGACCCTGTGGAGACTCCCATATCGTCCAGCTTCCTTTTAGGAGGTGTTCTAAAAGTACCCTCACTACCTTGTGAAAAATTCGTATCTATAACACTAGTACTAACCTCCATATTTTCTTCATAGCCACACAAGACAACCATAGGTGTCAAAGAGTAGATACCTTTCACTTTTAAGCTTGACAAAAGCTTAATTTGATTACCACGTGAGAGAGCAAGAAATTGCTCCTCACTCATCCTTACTAATGCTACCAACCACTGACCCTCAATGGTGATGGAGTATTCTCCATCACCATTTACTATTTTCGCACAAAGGTGTGCTTTTTTCACGACCTCTTGCATACAACGACAGTGATTACAGTAAAAACCTCCTTCTATTACCATCAAATTAGTATACTGACATTTGATGCAATGATGCTTAAAGGGAGCAACCGAAGGTCTTTCAATGGAGAGTATTCCTTCCACCTGTAAAAAACAAAAGGGATAGTTAGATGTGGAAAAATGGCATTTTACTATGGTAAATGGAAAAAGTTAAAAGACTGCAAAACTTACCGATTTACATGCCGTCATTGTTTTCTTCCCAATCTTATCAAACACCCTTTGCAACTCCATTCTGGTGCTTTCATCCACGACAGGGGTGATGATGGTGTAATTTCTTGTAATGAGATATTTATCTCCAGAAAGGGTTGTTGAAATGTTCTTGAAAAGCACCATAACACATAATCCATTGTTGAATGCCTCTACAACTTGTTCATATTCTAGTTTAAATTGGTCAGAGAAAGCTAAGACATCATAGTCTCCTTTTTTGATACCATCTGCAACTACCACTTGGTATAAATTTCCATACTTCCCAGCAAAAGACCCCCTCACCTCTATCACACACACTGCAATAGTTGCACTTGCCCACACCTCATGGGAACGGGCCCTGAATTCTGAAACAGTGTCAGTATGATAAAATTCGGGAACAAAACCAACAGGGATCGGTTCTACCAAGCTCACAACAGTAGAAGACATAACTTTCAGAACAAACATTAGATCCCCTTTCTCATGCGACTTTGAACTTTTCTTTGCCACTCCAAAATTCTCGATTCTAATAATTTGTCCTACACGAAGCTTGGACTCGTGTGCTCTAACCTGTTCCTCTTTCACACTTAATGTGACGGTTGTAAAACCCTGGCTGTCTACCAGATCACAATGAAGGTATTTAAACTCAATCACCTTGGTAGAATCGTAGTTACCATAACGATTCAACACCTTCCCTTCAAAGGCTACATCTCTCAAACCCTCCATGATCTCATCAACGGACACAACCATTCTCCTCCTCTCACCCATTTCCTCACGACCTCTACTCACACACAATGGAACAGACTCAAATTGCAAATACTACACTCTCTCTAACAAATGCTACACTGTCTCAAACTGCACAAGCTACACACACTGTCAAACTGAAATGTGGGTAAGAATCAATCCTGGGGCCACTCTTCATATAGGTGCCGAATTAATGTTGCCGCAAATCGCCGTCAATCCGCTGCAATGGCATTAACTATGGTCTGACAAAGTTATCAGTTCGAAGATCCACTTCTCTACGCTTTGACTGGATTTTCCACAACTCTGACCAGACTTGCAACTAAACTAATTACGCCAACCAGACATCAGTTTAATAATACTCAATTATCACAAGTTACTGAGCTTAGTCGAATTTAATTTCAATAGTGCCTAGAACTGAGTACGCAATGAAACCAGAAGGTACAACTTCGTGCACAATGACCAGCATCATTAAACCTGCACGGTTAAAAGTGCAAAAAAAATTCAGTGTCAAGAAATAGTTTTAAAAAGTTCAAAACTCGAAGTCATGAGAAGGAGCTCGCTACAGCAGCTTGAACAAAACATCCCATAACCGCTTCTGATTGGAAGCAAAAATCTAGAAAGTTAACTTACAATCTGTAATATTCATCTGTAATATTAAATCTTCTTAAGACCAGCCACTATATCTTCCAATGCCGTTAAGAATATGCTGCACACAAATGAAAGATACATTACAATTTAGGAACCGAAACAGAAGTTCACATCAGGTTTGTATATCTAACATGTAGCTGCAACTTCCAGCCATACTATTCACATTTGTATAATCATAGACATACGAGAAAAAATATTGGATATTACGTTAATGAAATATTCTCATCACAGCCTGAAGTTTGTTACGACCAAGGACTTTCTGTACCACATGCGAAAAGTCCAGAAATGACTAGTCTAGATGTACCAACCTCGGCATGTAATAGTTGGGTGGAACTGCCTATCCAGAAACTGCTCGGCAACGTAAAGCGTCTCACCAGCTGCCAAGAATAAAATCTCATCAGAACATTTTTCTACTGTATTACACAACAGAAAATCACCTGCACGAGAGAAATGCTGCCTGTTTGCAAATGCACACTCATCATGTTCAAGTTGGTCGTGCATCACCGTTGGAGACAAGAGATGTTGAAGCCGGCGTCACCATTTTACCTCACAATCCACGTCACAACCAAAGTCCACTCTTATTTGTGAAAAAAGGAAAAACAAGTTACATACCGAACTAGAAGTACTTGAAAGCAACAAGACTATAAACCCTCGACGCATCTTCAAACATCACTTGACAAAAAACAGACTGATAGCTAGCAAATTCTAAAAATTTATGTTTGCCAAAGGAATAACCATTTACAAAATGAGAGCAAAGTCTGCAGTAATCAAGCCATACACGATTCAAACCAAGACGTGAAAAATTACCTAAAATGATCACCGATGTCTTTTCATCACCAAACTCCTCGACTAAGCTCCAGGATACGTCGTTGTTAAGAGAAAACATTGTTCAGCAAGAAAGTTTCACAATGTAAAGACCCCCAAGGTTAACCGTTAACATATATGACAGATTCACATGAGCAACAAAAAGTGCTCCAGCAATGACCACGAACTAACCTGGTAAAGTGGGAGCTTGGAAACCCAGCCTTGCAGACAGCGAGTGAACCTGCCAAGATAGCGTTAGCTCCCAAATGCATAAAAAGAAACCAAAATCAGAATTTCACATCCTGTAGCAACCATTCAGTCCCGTCCCGAATGCAACATCAACACAAAAGACAAAACTCTCTACATTTCTAATCTTGAATTACACAAAAAAAGTTACATCGATACCTTCTACTTGCCTCCATCCCTCAACTCCAATGCCTCGTACACACCTTCACAAAACACAACCACAGCTAATCGTCAACACAACCATCAACCCTTGATCAATCCTCCAAAAATCCAATAACCGAACCACATGCCAAATCGAAAGGAAAAAAACACAAGCCCTCAAAAAACAAACGAGTATCTCACCACTGGAAGCACAGCTGGGCACCGCAGCACGGTACCATGACCCATCAGACCAGTAAATGAGGCACCTGAAGTAGACAATGAGGCACAATGAGGGATGGAGGCATGTTTATACTTCTATCAAACGCCAAAATGGGATGACCGAAAAAATGGGATCTGCGAAAAAAATGGATCTCCCTCTCTAGGGTTAGGTGTTACCGTTGAAATCATCGTGCTCTTCTTCTGGTAACTCCATCGCCTGCCCTGGTTTTCTCACCTCCCGATAAAACGAATCTCTGCTGTCCCGAATCCAACGGTTTTCAACCACAATCCTTCGACTATCCAATGTGGTGATTTCACGCATCCTCGGGTGTTTTGTTTATTGACCACCCATCAACTCTTGAAACTCCATGAAATCCACAAATCCATGTGTAGCCCATGGTCACAGTTCCCGATGGGTTTGCTGCTGGCTGAGGCTGGAAATAACTCGAGCCATTCGCTGGTGTCATCTGCTGCGGTGGATAACCTTGCATCATGGTGGGCATCGTACTGGGCGCAGAGTTCGGGTTAAAATTCGGAGCTTGGTTCGACGAAGGATATGCCGACCATTGCTGGGTGTGCGATTGTTGTTGATAATATCCGTTTGTTTGGGAAACCTGCGCAGCTCCGTTACTTGCAACTTGCGTTGAGCATATCTCTTGGGTTTGAATATACGCGCCTTGGACGTTTCCCTGAGCGTCAACCTGCACACCCCCGGCGACTTGGGTGACGACCGTGGTTTTCACTTGGATGACACAGCTCTGCTCCATCCACTCCGTTTATCCACGCTGCTAATCATCTGCTTACATACCTCAAGCGAGTGCCCCTTATCCCCGAGACTAACCAAGACCGATTGCAATTCGCTGGCCGAAATCTTACCTCTCATTGGATCATGCACAAGCGACGCCTCCGCACTGACCGACGACACCGCGCTCGTTTGATGAAAATCAATAAATTCCGCCACACTTATAAACCCATCATCATCCTTATCAATCTGTATCAATCTGCTTCATCAACTCCTACACCTCCCCGTCCAAAATCTCACCCCCGAGCGACGTCAACACCTTACTCAACTCTGTTTCTGGGGTTTCCTGTTTCTGGGGTTTCTGTTTCTGGGTTTTTCCATTCCGCGTTCACATTCTGGGTTTTTCCTGTTTCTGGGTTTTCTGGCCTGCAGGTAAGTGTGAACGCAAAAGGAGATAGGTCATTGGACTTTTTGCGAAATCGTTGCGGGCCTCAATACAAAGCCTCTGTCTAGGACAGAGCCAATAAAAACAGCAAACATGTATTGGTTGATCTTGATAAGTGATATGCATGGCAACTTCTCACCATCTTTTGTGCAAGGTACTTTTGGTACAAGAGTCTAAGGGTCTGTTCACACTTGGAGGTTCATACATGCATGCAAACTCCCCATATCTAAGAAACCAGATAAAACAAAATGATCTTACAAAGGAGAATAGAAAATAGTTCCATTCATTGATGAGTAGTCAAGGTTTACAACAATAGAAAACTGTGTTTACGCACCAAGCCACTTACAAATAGCTATAGTGCTAGTTCATGCATACTTTCCATACCTTTGTCATTATAACAATGGGTCATGTATGTCTTTTAAAGATATTAACTTTCCACATTGTGGGATTTTTGTATTCACTTTAGCAAGGTGCTAGGGTAGGCTACCAATTTTTGTAGTTTGTTGCATGGTGAGCAAAGGTAAGGAATAAAGTTCGGTGTAACATCGTGAATATATTTTGAGCTTTTAATATATCTCACGGTCTGTTTGCACCTAGAGGTGTAAATTGCTATTTAGGCCTGTAGGATGGAGGTAGGAATTGATGCATTTGCACAAAAAATAGTGGTAAGGAAATACATGACATGGCATCTTACGTAGTGGATGAAATCATGACAAGGATTGTGGAGGTAGCTGACTAGAGGTAGTTCGGAGGTAGCTTGGAGGTAGGAAATATTTGTGCAATTGCATGGTACTTCACAATTCTTTTGAAAATGAACATGTGTACCTTTAATATCTACAAGTCATTGCAATAATGACAAAGGTATGGAAAGTATGCATGAACTAGCACTGTAGCTATTTGTAAAGTGGCTTGGTGCATAATCATGGTTTTCTATTGTTCTAAACTTTGACTGCTTATCAATGGATGGAACTATTTTCCATTCTTCATTGTGAAATCATTTTGACTATTAAAACAATAAGTTCGTTATTATGAACTCCCTTATTGAAGTGTTGTTGGAACTATTTTCTATTCTCAATAACCGTGGCACAAGCCTAAAGTTGTTAGAGTGCTCAATCAAGTTAATAGCCAACAACACTTGACAACGAGTCTGAACCCTAAATTTCTCGAAAGATTGAGTGGTCGTCTTCCAACTGAATGTGAATGGGCTTGCCTCTATACCCCTTTAAGTCATCGAGACCAAAGGCAAAACAACTTCAATACGAAGGTATGAACGCTTATACCCTCTTTGCCTTAACATTGGTAAAATGTCGCTCTAATTTCAAAGGCCAATCATCAAACTTCGTGGTCTCATTTGCCGCCTTAGAAGACTCATCGCATACCAGCACAATCGGTGATTGCTACTTTATAGCAGAGATGGCATATATGCACCCAGACTCCTCACTCACGAGATCCACAAAAAATCCCATGTTGTGGTCATAAAACCGGGAATAGATATCCCGGACATCCTCTCGACCAAAGTCCTCGGCCAAGCCGACAGAGACACGTTGAACAAGAAGCTTCTTAGCTGCATGCCTCTTCAAACAAAAAATAGCTCCCCTTCCTCGATCTTTGTGAGATGTGGCACCGCTGCACACTGACCATGAGAGTCTGCCCCTAGCACGCGTAGATGGTCATGCTGAACGGCGAAACAGAGGTCACAAACCCAAACATGAGTGTTGAGGTCAATGGCTTGATCCAACAAATAACGACGATGGCCCTGAAAGAGATTCAGTGCGGCGTTGGTGCCTGTGAAAAATTCCATTGCCCGCTTTCTCTCATCGGCAGAAGGCTTCTCGGAAGTTTGAGAAGTAGAATTCCAAACCATGCCCAGACCGCGGGCCCTAAAGGCAAAAGACCTTGGGTAGCACATGAATGTGGGAAATGCCCCCTCAGTAAAACCAACGCTGTTCACCATCTCCAATGGTGGCTCATCATCCTTGGTAACCTCCGTGAAAACATGGTGGTTGTCCAAGATGTCATCTAGAGTCAAACAAAGTGGCTAAAATGGATTCAACACCAATTAAAAGGACCAAATGTACCTACAGAATTGCAAATACCTGCACAACACACCAAAAACTTTGGGTCCGAATATAAAGGTTCTGGTGTTGGAGTGGAAAGTTAACGCCTTCAGAAACTCCGGAGCTTTGGACACAAATCACCAATCGTAACATTCAAGAAACCCTAAAACTGAAAACAATCAGACATGCATGCAACCCATGATTCAGAAGGCATTTGCCGAATTGAAAAGTGATTGAATTTCTTACCTGCGACCGCTGATTTGCAGGCGCGGGAGCTGGCGATGAGCTTCTGGACGGGTTGATCAAGGCGGCAACTTTTGCACAGACAAGGGTACGCAGGGGCCTTGGCTAGAAGCTGAGACGGCGTCGGTGATGCAGACAACGACTTGTGGATACCGAGGAAGCAGCCCGGGCGTCTTGTGGACGGGGAGGAACTTGGGACGACGAGGTGTCGAGGAACTTCGTTGGGTACCAGAAACACAATAAGGATCGGCGTGGCTTCTGTCGGTTCATACATAATACGTTTCACAATTCCAGCTCGAAACTGGGCGCGGTAGCGACCGTCTGTCACCCGAGCGGGGGTTGGAGGGTGTGGATGTAGGGCAGCTGGTCTGGGCCTGCTGAGGCGTATCGAGAGCCTGCCCGCTCCAAGCATGGAGTCGCCGTTGCGATCTCGCCGGAGGGTGAGGTTGCCGCGGCGTTAGAGTGGACGGTACCACGTGAGGCGGGCAACCGAGCAGCGTTTACTTTCCGCTCTGTGTAGTTGGAGGGATAACGGGCTTGAATGTTCTTAGCAGATCACCCTTCCTGGCATGCTCCTACGCACCACCTTCCCTTTTGCATTTCTATCGTTCAGAACTTACAACTTCCTTGCTTTGGACGCACCCTTGCAAGACGAGGCTCATGTCTCCACTTCCCTGGCGTTCTGGGAATCCGCCATGGCCGGAAAAACCGAGGAAGGAGCAACAGTGTCTAAACTCTAAACCCTGACCGGCAATAGCTTCTCTGATCTAGGAAGTAATTCTGCATTATTTGTGAAAAATATGTATGATAGAGTCGTCGTGCTGAAGCCAGATCAGGACGCGGCGTGGCTATCGATGCAGCATCTGGACGAGGCAAAATTGAAGAGTGCACTCACAGATCAACGGTGTGCGTGCTGCTTCTCATGTGATCATTGCGAACAATAGCCCATTGAGTTTCATTTCTGAGGTTGAGCACTAGAAACCACTGAACATACATGACAATGTCCTCTCAATTGGCTGGATCTCGTCCCTTTCATTGCTCTCATAGCATTAGAATTCCATGCTTTCTCGCATCTGAGATTGCTCAAGAAGAAGATTCTCGCACCATACTGTTTGGCTACATTTTGAAGATAACTATATAGCATGCCATACTTGCATGGGTTCATGTACAGGCAAGGATATGAATAAGGTACTTCTGATTGGCAGACCTGCTCTTCTTACGTCTGACTCCCAGATGGTAAGCGTGCCTCATGAGCCTATACCTTTTGTTTGATTATAAGATCCGGATTTCCCTGTGGCAGTGATCTGAGCAAGGTGCAAGCTGGGGTGACCTACTTCCCATTCCATCTGACATCAGAGGAAAAATGCATTACATGAGCCATTCTTATGTTGAGTAGCATGTTTATGATAAACCCTGAACCCTGAACCCTTCCCTCAAGAAAAGTCGACAGATTATCGAAACGATCATCTCTCTTAAAAAAAGTCCGGCACTATTTGTCACCGATGTCAAACACTTCTCGGGCGTCGAAGGAAGAGTCAGAAGTCATGATAAAAGCAAGCTCCTGCCCCGCACGAAGACAATTTTCTCTCACAAAGTCTCCCCACGCCAACCACGTTCTCCCTCATCGTCTCTCCTTCACAGAGCACGTCATAGTCCCCACGGGCGAGTCGCCTCGGTTTCCCTGGAGGTTGACGTAACGTGGTCTACAGTAGCACCGTGTTCACCGAGTGCAAGCCCTGCGTACGTGTTGATGAACTCTATAAAATGCATTGCTTCATCTCTACCTTCACCACAACTTGCAGCTCTCACGGTACGTTCAAAGTCGATATCGAACAGAGGGCCTCCAAGCAGACATACCTTGTGCGCCTTTCACCACTCTTGCAACGGCCACCTCGTCCCCTAGTCCACCATGAACGGCCTCGCCGTGTCTTCAGCAACAAATCCCTTGTCGAGCTCGTAGTGTAACTAGTCGCCGCTCGACAAGCCTTGCACGGGCCATCTGTTGGTGCGGTCGACCGAGAACAAGTGCATCTTCCCAAGCCTCTCCCACGACCTGGACGGCGACTCGGATGGCGCTGCCTTCGTCGACTTGGCGAACACCATCTTCATCTCGGAACCGAACTTGGTTGAATATAGCACATTGAGCTCGATTTGTTTAGTGAATTTGCACAATGCAATATGTCCAATATCTACCATATGGGTGCATATTCAGCTTGAGTCAACCTGAACGTGCACAAACAATTACTGTCGGGAAAACCATTCATACCTTTCAAAGTCTTAGAAATCTCCCAATATAATGAATACGGTGTACAAAGTGAGATCCATGTCAATGTGTAGTGGCCCCATCTGAATCTCCTCATGACCACATTAATTGCAAGTTGTTCATTTCAACAATGTTTATGACTCTCAAGAGGGAGCAAAAAGAAAAGAAAAAGGGCAAACACGAAGAGACATGTGCGTGCGCACTGTGTAGTCAAGTCGTCCACTCTCATATAAATACATTATAAATACTATATATATATTTGTATGTGAACATCACAGATGAATATGATATTTTATTTTTGAAAAAAACTAACAGTGTTTGCCCTCGAGAGAACAAGTAGTTCCATACTTCTAATCCTTTGTCCGGTGGGCATTGACTTAGTGGTGAAACAAACAGACACGTTAGCCTCCAGTAGAGACTAGAATTCTTCTTCTTCTTGTACTCTTAGTGAATCGTGCGTTGAACTTGTCAATTTTGTACTTAATGTAGCATCTTGAGCACCGTGTGAACCAAGTGCAAGGCTGTGCTTGTTGATGAACTTTGCAGGTAAGAAAAGCAACTAGTAATGAGTAAAAATGAGACAAGTTGGTGTTTACAAAGGAGAAATTTATATAAAGTTTGTGATGCAAGGCAAATCTTATTTTTGTTTTTGTAGAGTAGCTTGTTATTCTGTAACGAGTTGATTGTTTTCAAGTTTCCTTTTATATAGAATTATTGACATAGCATCTTGGATTCCGATAGTGTTGTTGTTTTTAGATGTATTCTTAATCGAGTTAAGAGGGATTTAAATTTTTTTTTGAGTATTGTCATTGATGGAATATATGTAGTTAGCTTGTGCAGGCACCTCGGTGTAGTGGTTTGAGTCATGGCACACCAGTGAGGTGGTTGTGAGTTCAAGTCTGATTGCCGGCATGGTGCCTACCACCATAGTCAACCCAATTATGGTGGGGGGTCCCAAGGCCTTGTTGTATGGGGACCCACAAAGCCCTTGGGGGAGATGACATGTCGGTTGTCTCTAAGGCAATTAGTGTAGGGAAGCACTTAGGGTAGAAAAGTGTTTAGCCTCGAGAGGGGGGAGTAGTTCTATCACACAAGCCTATGTCCCGTGGCCATATGCTTAGTGAAGAGAATGAACAAACACTATATTCACCCCGGTCTCCTTCGGAGACTGGAGTTCTTCTTCTTCTAGTAGCTTGTGCTCTAGCTGTAATGATGATGAGGAGATCAACCTTCCATCCAAGTGCAATGATATTGGTAATGAGTGAGATTCAGTTAGTTTTCTCAAATCATGTTTCCCAAACAACTTTGTTGTGTCATTTGACAATCAAAGAGTGTATGTGATGCTGTTGAAATCTAAGCAAGACACTCATGACAAGTACAATTTTTTTTTCAATAACAATTTCCTCAAAGGTTGACAATTATAATTAATATAATGTTGTATTGTCTCTTTTTTTTAAAAAAAAACATGTGATACCCTAGTATGAAGCTAAAAGCTTTGTAGGATATTCTACCTCGGAGTTGAGGCAGGGTATCGTGTCGAGACAAGGTCTCACACTGAGAGTGCCCTTGCTCCATTGGAGACGACAGGGATCTACACTAGTATATATTAAATAAAAAAATCAACCACAAATATAATAGGGGCTTAAAGATAATCATAAGGTTGGAGTCGATTATGAAATTTTCAAATCCCTAAAGAACAAGGTAAAAAAATGAGATAAAAGAATTAGGTGGTAGGAAGGTGAAAGTGCTTTAAACATCTGAGTGCCCATAAAGAACAATCGTAATTATTGTTATACGTCATTAAACCTCATATAAGTCACAAGAAAACTTTTGGAATGAATAAAATTGTATACCATTTGAAAAGAAGAAAGTTTATAATATTTAGAAATGTATATTTATAAAAATGATGTTTGAAGATGATGTATATTTATAGTATATACATACAAGGATTATATTTTATTTTTAGACATTCAAGAACATCATCAACCAAAACAATAGGGCTTCTTTGGACATAAACTCCAACTTATAAAAACACCTATATTAAAAGATGAACCCCTAAATGACCATTTTACTTTGGGAGACATTTCCCATTTGGGCAAGTTCCTATGATCTCAATTTTGAACCTTACGGTGTTCATAAAGGAAAAACCTTCAATAAGGGAGGTTCAATGTTTTCTCTAGATATAGGGAGTTTGCATGGATGTATGAACCTCCAAGTGCAAATAGGCCCTAAGAAAAATACTAAACAAGGTTTTTACAATTAATGGCAAAGCTTAATATAATGATGTAAAGTGCCTTTACGAAAAACCAATGTACTGAGTATAACTCTAGTCATCTTAAATTTGAAAGAGAAATGCTCAAACTCGTTGTTTCAACAATCAAGCTTGGGTTTCACATTTCTAACGTCTTTGGGGAACATGTGATTTCATGAAGCTTTCCAAAGTTGGTCAAGCTGGGTAGAGCTCCACGAACTCGTTCTTCCACCTCGCGGTCACTCACTTGAAATCCAGCAAGTGCATCTAGCCATGATACGATGTCCCTCATCACCACATGTACCCGTTCATCGGGCTCCCCTTGTAAAATGCCATGCCATGCATCGTCGTAGAGCTTGAGTGTCTTGTTGGTGGACTTGGCCTTCTCAAAGAGCAGCTTGCTCACTGATGCATCCGTCACTTGGTCTTGCGTTCCGTGCAATATCAGCATTGGCAAGGAAACCTGAGAAAAAAAAGTACAACCCCTACACGTTGGAACTTGCATGTAAAGATGATTCTTCAGTTTTACACATTTTACACACATATTTTATGTTATACTACTCTAGTTTACTGAAGATCAACCAATTTTGATATGGCATATATTTTATATTATATTACTCTAGTTTACTGAAGATCAACCAATTTTGATATGGCACATTTACGGGTTAAACCTTAAAGAAGTGATAAAAATCTTCTGGTTAGGGGTTAAATAGCTGATAAAAATGTTGAACTACCTTGTGCATCGCCTTTTCAACATAAGCCGCTGTCCGAAGGAGCTGAACTCCAGTTCCAAGCCGAGTGTAGCAAGCATAAAAAACCGGGTTGAGATTGGCCTGCAAACACATCAGTGACGACGATTTGGTCCAATATCAATTGTCTACAAAAGCTGAATGAGATTATAAATCTTTTCCCCTAGAGTGCCAAGGGTGAATCGTCATATGAACTTCTCCTTTTTTTCCTCAGGTAAAAAATATTTTGCAAGAATAATGTAAATAAAAGAATTAATAAATCAATAAATAATATCTGAATTAAAAAATAACTGTATATATATAAATAATTGATCATTCATGAATTAGAGAACAGAAAAATAAATGAATTAATATTTATTTTTAGAGACACTTCTTTTAGCCGCCGTTTACACTTCAAGTGGCTTACATGCTTCCGCTTGACCTCGTCACGGAATCCCACTTTCATGATGTTGTTGATGGTCACAAGCTTTGCCTTGGGGATGATTTGAGCAAGCTTAACAAGAATTTTCACCATGATGGGCGAGGGATACATGGACTTCACAATCTTGCACATGGGGGCTGCGAGAACGGCTCCATCCCACAACGTGGACTCCTTCAGATGTGCTCGCAGGGCTACGGCCCCTCCCATGGACTCACCGTACACAAAGCATGGCAAACCCTTTAGTTTGGGTTGAGCTGTGAAAAGTTTGCAATGAAAATCAATGTTTGAAACACAAATGGCCCAGATGTTTTGAAAAACTTCATGAATAAAACATGGTAACTTGATTGAATTTTTGAGATTAATAAAGATATTGGTAAATTTGAGAACACTTAAGCAAACATCAATATCTCTAGATGATGCTAATTTCTTAAGTTAGAGAGTATAATGAAGTTGTTTGTAAAGTGAGGCAACGTTCTATGAGTTTTGACCCCTTATCTATCTTATTTCAAATCAGCCTTACACAACTTTAAATTTCTATAATTTGTTCAAAGAGGAAAAACACCGCTTAAATTAAGGGTCTCTTCTTCTTTCTCAAAGACAACAAAAACTTGAGTTCACATGCCACCAAACAAGTCTTCAATACTTGATAAGAATTCTCGTTGAGACACCACCAAGCTTTTCCATTGACCTAATAACTCGTAAGAGTGAGAGAAGAGTAGTATTGTAAATCAAGAGTCCAATATATTACAAAAGCCATAAGTCAAATGATCTTACCTTTAATTGATTGGTATTGCTCTACAACATCGTCCACAAGGTTGGCCATGTTGGGAATGTATCCATGCAGCCCCTCCGACATGCCAAAGCCAGGGTAATCCATGCCATACACAGCATAACCTGCCAATGACAAAGCTCGAGCCAAACCTGCAACATTCATGACATCCAATAGAGTTAAACTCACTACAGTATGAGGCCAAGCTCTCTAGACATTAACTGACAAGTGATTTTTTCCAAAATAATAGTGACGTTCTCTGTGCAGCTGCGTGTTATCCCAAACAAGACTAGTCTTCGATATGCATCTTAAAATATGGTATTTCTTTTTTTTAAATGTCCGATCTAAATGCATGCCTCTACCTTCAGCGTAGAAGGTGACAGAATCTCCATATCCAAGGCACAGGAAAACCACGCCACGGATTAGCCCCACTTCTGCAGGCGCCTAGCTTTTCACAAAAATCTCCACACCCTTGGAGTTTCGCACAAACACCTACAATTAATCAAGGATGAACAATCTCCATGAAAATTCAATCTATGTGTGATCCATCATGTCCATGTGGGCAGTCTTGCTTTAAAAATCTTTGAATCGCGAAAGTAATGAGCTATTTCTCTATCCACAAGAATTCCAGCTATTTTTTACACTTTTTATAAAGCAAATCAAAAGTTCTTTTTCAAGAAAGAGTAGGAAAGCATGTACCTCAGCGACATTCAGTCCCTTTGTCCGATCGCTTTGCTGGACATCCGTTCACACAAGTTACTAACATGAGTATTTCCATCCAATGGGTTCAAGAAAAGAGTACTGTTTTTTAGAACTCACAGAAGGGTGACAATTGTGGTCAAAGTTTTTGTTGTTGCGGAAAAACTCGTCTCGGACAAAACGCCGCGCATTTGCATCATCCAGCTTTCGTGGACAATGATCTTGTTGCACCGCTGCAGCCTTGCTCTTGTGAGTCAGAGCTAGAATCCATGACCATAGCGAACTAGTGTAGAAACTAGCCAAAATGAGGAGAGCCACTGCAAGGCATCTTGACATTGCTGCCGTGCAAAAACCTTCGTGAGAAGTAGAATCGTCCCAGCTCAGACGCTCCATCGAAAACTCTCTGTAAATGATTCTATGTCCGTCACCTTATTTTTGGCTCCCACGTTGTTGTGATGAATATAATGCTCCAACACATGAACATCATACCCATGAATATAACACTCAAACTCATGAACAGCTGAATCTATTAAACATTTGAGGATGAATGCCTCACACGACTGTGATCATAGGGCCTACAAGACAAAGAGATGAACTTAAATGGCACAAGTCAGAACTAGTGAAGGCAAGAAGGGCATAGCCATATACATATATGAGAATCGAGCACCCACCGTCGACATGCGGCATAATGACATGATTCATCTCAAATATTGTGCAAGTGGCAAGTGTAGCATGTGGCGTGAGGTGGAGGAGTTCATGTGGATTCAGTGACATACACACACATTGTAGCACTTGTCACTTTCTTTTTGCTCGCGTAGATTTGTCCTTGCAACTCAACTACCAATTGCCCCAAACAATCTATGGCATTCTACTTGTACATTTAGTACAACGGCCAAAGAATAGAGATCAATAGTTAAGTGGCAGAGAGTTCAGTTGTACACTAACTTAGGGAGTACACTAAGGTAGAGGCACCCAACTCAAATGACATTGTATGTCAAAAACATTTATGTAGAAAGATGCGGAATTAGGAATGAAACTCAACAAATATTTGGTGCTCTTGGCGTTTTAACTTTTTCCACAATTGGTCGTTGTCATCCCCGTCTTCAGAACATACTTCGGGCAAGCTGTTAGAATTTTTTAATGGATCTCCTTGATCTCCAATCAATGCAAGCATTGGCAAACTACAATAGTGACTTATGCAAAGTGGGGTCACGATGAAATGTATGTGGTCTATAGATGATGTTTTTCATGGTCTACTACTCTCGTAGATTATCCCAAGCCCTTGTAGGTCCACTAGGTCGTTAAAGGTTTAGTCACAAAAGACAAGAAAAACAACAAACCTTTTCCCTCAGGTCCTTAATTAGTGAAGAAGGTCGTTTTTCAACTCTAGAGCACCATTTTGCAAATAAAGAGCAAAATTTTTTAACTCCTACTTTTCAACTAAGAAGTGACACTATTGAGTGAGGAGTGACAGGGTTGCTAATAAGGTAAGCCCCCTCATAACCAACAATATCCTATAACCAACGCCTATAATATTGGGAAATATCCAACCCACTTCCTTCCCATTTTCACCCATTCAGCTCAAAATAGAGGGTTTTTATGGGTCATAACCCCTTGCTTTTGGTCATTGCTTATGGAGGTACCTATTGGTGGCCACCTACTAAACATGGGAGCACACTTTGAAAATTCATAACTAATTCAATGTTCATTAAAAAAAAATATGAATTCACTTGGGTTAAAATTGTAGTTCTATTGGCTATCACCAAAAGACAAATTTATTTTAATTTGCTCTCTCTATACATGCACATTGCTTAACTTGCCGGTTACGGAGGGTTTACCTTGGTGCTGAGTTTGATTTGGCATTAACCCTCGAGTGACCACACAACCACTTTTTGATCTCTTGAGGCGTTAAATCTAAAAAGATGAGTACCTAGGTAAGGGATAGGTGGTGCAGAAATCCTGTGCATGACATTTGGTGTCCTTTTTGATTCACACGGATTGGAGCAACTCTCCAAAGGTGGTTGCAAGAATGAGGAGTGTGGGCCCATTCCTACTTTTGCAACCACTCCGATTACGACATATAATATGGACCACCGCGGATGGAAAGCCCAAACTTCAAGAGTGATCCCTGTGAAATGTACTCACTGTAGAATTTACACATGTTTTTTTGAAAGTAGTACTTGGACATGTCCTTGATTTAGTTGGTCATCCAAGCAAATCCTGAATGGGTAGTCAAAAGTGTCCATATTCTTCCGAAAGGGTGCATGAATCCATTCACCAACTATGAACCATGATTGCATTGTCATTGGAGTGCATCTCCAACTCATCATGTAATTGTATCGGTCATAGTGAACAACATGATGGTACCATACCAATGCTGTCCAAGAGTTTGCTAGATTGACATTGAGAAGTATTCAAACAACTCTTTTCCACAAACTCATGATTTAAGGACATGGACGT
Source organism: Bryoerythrophyllum caledonicum (assembly GCA_963971425.1). NCBI lineage: Eukaryota > Viridiplantae > Streptophyta > Bryopsida > Pottiales > Pottiaceae > Bryoerythrophyllum > Bryoerythrophyllum caledonicum. Next base: position 9,776,720 of record OZ020516.1, on the reverse strand, counting down.
GCATATCCAAGTTTGTCACTATCACACACAAGACCCTTGAATTCTTCAAGAGTAGGTGAAGGTGTGCTTGCCAAAAAGAGAGGAAAGAGTTTGATAGCTTTGAGAAAGGTGTCCTCGCAAGTATCATTAGAATGTCATGATGCAATTTGGTGAATGTGTACATTCTCACATGTATTTAAATACTCTACCATAGCCTCAACTGAAAAAAATTCACTATAGCTTTTTCTAAAAGGTGGGTAGCAGATTTTACTTATTCTACAAAGAGTTGAATGCCACTACATGAATATTCAACTCCACTTAGTTAAACGTGTTGTTTGGCTACAATACGCACCCAAGTCACCTTAGATAACCGCTCATCTCTAGCCAAAAGATTAACATGATCACTAAATACCACATAAATTAGTGTATCTGTTATGAGAGCCATGATTAGGACGGAGCATCAGAGTAGCACAAAGTGAAATCTCAATCAAACTAACTTAAATTGTATTCTAATTACAGAAGTAGTCTATGTTATTAGACTATACAAGATACTCTGTAAAGCAACTGATTAACCCGGGTCCTGAGCTCACAATTACGATAAGAATTTCTTTGGAAGAACTTCTTGACGAGGAAGATTCTGAAACTAGCCAACAGACCAGGACGGCATCTTGTTCTCACAGAGAGAGAGATTTTAAGAAAGGATGCTCACAACGCCAACTTTTTGAGAGATTTCCGGGCAATATCTGCCGACACAAGAGACTTGGCCTCAGTGTCTGAGCTCACAAATGCAAACAGAAAAATCTTCCAAAGAGCATTGATTGAGAGAGAAGATCAACTGAAAACTCCAAGGCACCTTGTTTTGCGAGAGAGGAAACAGTGCATACAAGAATGATCATCACAAGGCCAGGTTTTTAAGAGATTTCCGGGCAATACCTGCCCATACGAGAGACTTGGCCTCGGTGTCAGACCTCAACCAGGCTTTCTCCGCACGCCTCTGGTTCTGCCTCGCGTTCTTGGCTCTCTTGGGAGCCAACCGCTCATCTCGAGCCACAAACGCCAGCCGGAACTTCTCCGCCACTGAGAGCTCATTATTCTTTGTCGTCTCACCTTGAACTGTGGTGGTACTAACTTTTGGTAATCTTGGTGCTGCAACTACTGCCCATGTTTTGGGATCAATGTCGTCCAGGAGAATCTCGTCCAGGATGACTTTGGGTTGGGCTGCTCTGGCCACTATCTCGTAGGTTTTCCACGAGAAAATGGGGTTGATCACAATTCTGGGGCATTCGGTTGCTAGACGCTCCCTTGAAATGACATCAATTCCGGGCTGTGCACATGAACAGGGGAAGACAATCAACTTCCAAACAAGCTACTCTCATGAATGTGAACATAACAGCAAGGCAAATCATGAGTTTTTTTTTTAATCTCATTTTGCATTAACTTTCTATAATCAGCTCAAAAAGGAAAAGGGCAGCTAAGATTCATGGTACAACATGGCCTCTGCTTCCTTGTGTTTAGAGAAACCGAGCTCTTCTATTTCTCCAATAGCTATTAGAAATACGAAAAAAAAAGTATTATATATAAGAAGAGGGGTATCTTATTCAGACTTTGGGGACTTTACAAATAACTCACAAGTTTCTGGAGAGTCATGGACTTACCCAAACAATCCATCTCAAAGCCTGGGCACCTTCAGCGACAGGTTTGGTCTCCAGAGCCTCCCAACTGTCCTCCTCCTCATTGCGGTTCAGTTTGGGCAGAATGTGGCTGATAGATTTCCTTGCAACAGTGTCACTCATTGGCGTGCCACTGTAAAGCCAGAAACCACAACATAAACAATATCATCAGAGAATAATTTCTACAACAAGGCAGTTCAACCAATTCAAAGATGTGTACCATTAACAAAAAGGCAACGTTGACAGAAAAGCGTGTGTACCCGCATCGCAAGGTCCTCAAACTAGGGCAATGCTCCACCAAAGCGCGCACAGCAGCAGACGTGAGCTTGTTGCACCGACTGCGTGAAAACAGACAACATGATGAACCCTTAAACGTAAGTCGGGAACCATATATACAGGCATTAATTTTATTCTGTAGAATACAAAAACTGTATTCAAATTTAGCAAGACTTACACCTTTGGATTGAAGATTGTTCAACTAACATCTTTCATTTGGAGGTCATTTGAATATGTGAACCTTATCATGTTCAAATACGACACCATACATGTAGAATACTGTGACCTTCTGACGCTTAAGGGTTAGATGACCTTTGTAATGCTCCTTAATCAAATCTCAAACTCTCTCTCGGTTTTAAGGTGGCAGATTAAGCAGCTGAAACATGATTTCCCACTGCACCTTATATCGACATCTTGTAGCCGTGGGCACATCTGTGCTGCCACAATCAAGCTTGCGTCAGTCACGTCTGAGCCTGACACATCCAAAATCTCCCAAGAATTGTCCGCCAAAGCAGCAAGAAGCTCATCACACAGCAACCTCCTTCTTCGTGCTATTGCTAGCAGTTTACCCTGCAGAAACAAAACCAAAACCAGGCGAATATTCCATCAGGAAACATGCAGCCTCTGGTATGCAATCTGTATCTTTTTACAGGTGGTGTAAAACCAAAATCTTAAACCGAACAACACGTTCTCCACATACCTTGACATGAAAAGGGAAGGCAGGTGCAATGTCGTGAATGTCCTCAATCAAATCCTCCAAATGCTCACCCAAATATCCCACACAAAGACTTACAAGACTCCTGCTTGAAAGTCTTGAATATGATGCCATGGGCGCGTCACCTGCGCAAACAATTCAACCAATAAGAACTAACCGAAAACCTCAATAAAAACTATCGTATTTAGTATGAAGTTCTCAAACCCTAAAACCTGTTGCCCTACAGGAAATGAGGTGCAGCAACACTCAACAATCAAGACTGTCGCACCTCGAACTTCGAGAGGGGAAACTGACCTGTTTGAAAGCTTCTGCTGGAAGAAACGCCATCGCCAGACACGGACTTGTGCAATACAGGGACTGAAGAATTGGCTCGCAAGTCTCTTCTGGATGAGGTGGTCGGCAGCATAGATGATGCTGAAGCGCACCTCGAACACTCGCCAAACTTGCTCTCGATCCGCAACTCCGTACAAAACGCGCACGCACACTTGCTCTGTGAAGATTGGCACCTTCCTCCTCCGTCATCCATACCACAAACCCTAACAAAAACCTCCCTCAATCAACCCAACCAACCAAAAAAATCCGGGATTCAAGCTCACACACTCCAACAAACAACTGAATTGCAAATTTGCAACTCCTCAGCTTTCTAGAAAGCTCATGAATTCCCCAACTAACACAACGACCCTGAAATTGTTAGTAAACCAATTCAGGTAGGATACAGGCTCACAGGCTCGGAATTGCAACCTCAAATGTAGGTCAAAACACAAAACCCAGTTGTAGAGTTGCGTTCCTTGAACTCTACAAGTCCTGAATCAGCTCTGTAACTAAACATATCAACCCTGAAATTGAATGTTAACCGCTTCAAATCTTGCAGGTGAAGCTGGTGCGTAGCCTTCCTGTTTGTTGAAGTGGGACCCACATTTAGAAATACACATTTAGTTTGACGAGTAGTATCATTCAATCTGGGCTTTGGATTTGGAGTCTTATCTGGTGAAGAGTTTGAGTTTGAGTATCTATGGCGAGCATCGTCTTCAATCTCTTCGTCATCAACAAGTCTGGCGGACTCATTTTCTCAAGCAGGATTCTGGAACTAGTCACGCAGGCAGCCGTCTGGACACGAACGACAACAGCTTCATGAGGCTTGCGAGTCTGTGGCACTCCATGCACGCCATCGCCAGGGAGCTCTCTCCTGTCGGTGGTTGCTACGGGATCGAGCTTCTCCAGGCCAACTCTTTCGATCTGCACTGCTTTCAAGCTCTCACAGGTGGTACTACTTGCAAAAATTAATTTCGTACCTTAGTCGGCTTTCCCTGGTGTTTCACAAATTCTCTCCAAAAAGATCCTCAACAGCCGGCTCATGACCACACCTTGTCATGAGCATGACCCTACAATTGTGAAGCTGGTGGAACTGACCGCCTGCAGGCGATTGTGAACTTAGTCTGATGCTTGCGAATCGAGCTCAGCTTGCATTCAAGCACTGATAGAATATGCCTTTGAGAGTTGAATGATGAGTGAGAGGAAGATTTCAGGAGTTACTGATTCAAATTAGGTTGAGGTACTGATGGGCATTGAAGGGCATGATTTCAACCCAGGCTGAGACGAACTTTCTCCAAGGATTTGCTGCCTCTGCGCATATACAAGGATCAATGTGCACATGTATGACTTTACTCTGTTTTTGATCCTTGTAACTGTAACCTGCAGAGTTTCAACAGCTAATGGCAAAGGAAGATTGATCTAGACAGCACTCAGAGCATGATATATATGACCGAGCAAGAACTGTAAGTGAGTCCGGTTGATTACCTTATTAACAGCTTCAATGGACATGATTCCTAGTGCACAGATATTTGGATCGATTGACTACCTCTTCAGCTTTACTGGCATCACTCCAGCTTGATGTACACTCGAAACTCGATGGAGTCGAAAGATGAAACGGACCTTGCATCCACGTTGAGAGCGAAGATCAAGGAATCGCCTTCCTCGAGGCGATTGCCGAGAACAAATATGCTCCATCCACGCATGAAACAGACTTGGGGAGCTCCATTCGGTGTCCTGGCAGCTCTGAGGCCAACTCTCCAAGCTTTAGACGTAGCTAGAAGAAGAAGTTCGAAGAATGACCCGCTCTTCGAACTTGTCACCATGCTCTTTAAAGAACCACACCGGCAGGCACTGCAGGCACGAGGGCAAGAGGCAATGAGCACTCTTGGCTCAATCACCGTCAATGAAAGAGAACAAACAGGGCATTGAGCGTATGATCAAAGAACTGGCATGAGGAGCATAGTCCCAGCTTCTCGCCTTGAGAGAACCTGAGATAATGAGACCGCCAGGCAAGTGTCTTGTGGAAATGAATGCTCCCCGAGGCCTGCAACTCTGCAAACAATATGCTGAGATCATCCCCATGAGTTCTGTGCAAACAAGTGGCCATGGATGCATATTCACCGCATCCTGGCGCCATTACACCAACACTAGTCGAGCTCCGACCAAGTGCTGGTATGAATTAGCTGCCTCTATCATGACATGATTCTAGACTGAAAGTGGAAAAGTGAGTCGATTGTTATAATGGTGTTAGGATTTGGAAAGTGAGACTCGCTTGAATTTATGTGAGGCGATCGAAGTAGCTGCGGCTTTGGAGAGCCGTAATTTATATATGCTGAGTATTGAGGGGTAGTAAAGTAACGTAAGCTGAGGTGATGATGGGCATCGCACAGCCATGGTAGTAACTTTTGGAGTCATGAGAGAAGCCTACAAGAATCAAAACATCAGAACATGCACAAGAGCATCTATACTCATCAACGCTCCATTTGAAACTCTTAAATTTGCATTGATGCATCTCTTTATTACCAGATTTTATTAAAGCAAGACAAATCTAACCACAAACTTTATTTAAGGACATTATGATTGTTAACGAGACGGAAATGGATGGTTTAAATTCTGTGAATCGTCTTTACACAGAATACACTTAGATTTCTTTCTTATCATATTGATACCGGTATCGTTTGTAGACTTCATAGATTATCTAGACGCCAAAGTTGGTCAAATCTGTCCAGTTTTCCAATATTTCAAAGTAACTAATTATAGTGCCCAAAATTAAATTTGCTACTCATTTAGTAGTTTGGGTAGCTATATCACATATAGTAACTTTTATTAAACACCTAGTAACTTCTTGCATCTCTAACACTGTGACAATCTTTGAACTTTCTACAAAAACTTCAAAAGTCATACTTGAAGAAGAAAGGAAAGAAAAAGGCACGGTGGGATTTAAATAGGAAAAGAAATAGAGCAAGAGAAATTTCACACTCTCTCTCTCCACCAATGAAATGCATGGCAATCCATGCTCTTGCGCCCTACCGGATGCAAGCTGAAGCTCCTCTATTTTCAAAGAGCTACCAATAGTTCCCCATATCTTTTCCAACCCAAGTCACCATGTCCATGTGGTCCTAGATCTCTTTATATTATATACAACATCTACTACATGTGATAAAAGAGGAGAGGCCAATACCCAATCGATACCCAAGCAATCCGTTGTGCCACATGACGATACCTAGCCTACCCCAATATTGGCTTTCCTTGACACATGACAATAGCTTGGTAAAAGAAGAAGGGACATATCTGGTGATGGATATCGGGGATACCGAGGTGATACCCGCTGTAGAAGTCGGCGACATGTGGCATATACTTTAACCTCTTTTTCCTTTTATTTCTACTCTTACTATTTTAGTTATTTGACCTAAACTTACACTACCCCCTGGGAACAACGGGTCAGTATACTAGTCTACTTCTACTCTATATTATAAAAGAGCAAGGCCATTAACCAGACCGATACATAGGCATCCCAGAATGTGCCACGTGATAGTATCTTGGTTGCTTTTACTCTATATATGTAGGAAATCTTACATAGTGTCTACCCTCAAAAGGGGGAAGTAGTTCCAAGTTACTAATTCCTTGCCCGGTGGGCATGGTCTTAGTGGTAAAACGAACAGACACTTTATTCACGCCGGCTCCTTCGGAGACCGGCGTTCTTCTTCTTTTGTAGGAAATCCGGATATCTAAATAATGGACATACTTTATTGAGGATTACCATTGGCCTGTTGGGATCAACGACAAGTCCAATAGTATCTACTACATTTAATAAAAGGCGAAGGGCTAATACCCAGATCGATACCTACGCATCTCAATATGCGCCACATGGTCATATCCATGTCACTTTTACTTTATATATGTAGGGAATCCGGGTATTTGAATAATGGGCTATGTTTACTTTATTGAGGACTATCATTGGCCTGTTGGAGACAAGGGTCCACTAGTCTATATCTCTTATTATAATAGAATACAGGATGAGAAATCCGTCGGATGAAAATGGTCTGTCAAGTGGATGAATGCGTTGATGAAAAACGCTTTTGGATGAAAAGCTAAAAGTTAGGGTTTTGGATAAAATGAAAAGCTAAAAGTTAGGGTTTTGGATGAAATGAAAAGCTAAAAGTTAGGATTTTGGATAAAATAAAAAGCTAAAAGTTAGGGTTTTGGATAAAATGAAAAGCTAAAAGTTAGGGTTTTGGATAAAATTAAAAGCTAAAAGTTAGGGTTTCGGATAAAAGAACGGGACGGGACGGCGACGAGGTTGAGGACGGGGATGGGGACGGAGGACGGAAACGAGGACGGGGACGGGGACGGGGACGGGGACGGAAACGGGGACGGAAACGGGGACGGGGATGAGGGATGGGGGACAAGGGGACAAGGGACGGGGGACAGGGACGCGGACAAGGGGACAAGGACGGGGGGACGATGGATTGGAGGGAAAGGGCTAGGAGACGGGGAAGTGGGGACTCAACACAAAAAAATGTTGCGTCCGGAGGACACGGGTACCCCACTAGTTAATAAGATAATTGGTTGTCGTCCGTGTGTCCGTGTGTTTATGCGGTCAAGCTTGTCTACATCTTGGGAAGATTTTAAATGCTTTTTCTTTGAGGCTTTTATTTTTAGATGTTTATTTTAGCACTTTCATGGCTTTCTTCTAGCTTGGTTTGATACTCTCATTAAAGCTTTTGGTCAGATACGTTCACTGAAAGTATCCATTAAAAGTAAAAGCATATTATAGTATAAAAAAAGAACTTATATTTTACAAACTTTTACTTTGCAACTTTAATTTAATAGTTTTATAAATGCCATGTTTCAACAACAAAACTATTTTTCTCAGGATATATGAACCCCCAAAGAAGATAGAAAAAATATCAATACTAGTTGGATTTAGGGTTTAGGATTTTAGAAGACAAGAACGGGAACGAGAATGGGTGAGGAGAATGGAGGACAAGCACGGAGATGAGAATAGGGATGATGACAGGGACATGGACAGGGGAAAAGGGGGACGGGGAGTTGGAGAAACGAGGTCTAGGAAGGGGACGGAGACAAGGACATCGGGGTGAGGAAAATGGATCTAAGATGGGGACGGGGAAGTGGGGGCTTAATACAAAACAATATTGTGTCTAGAGGACACGAGTTCCATTGGTCTACATATATAATAGAATTGGTTTCCGTCCGTCCCTTCGTCAGTGCTTGCGTGTGGTCAAGCTTATCTATGTTTTAGAAAGATTTTCATACTTTTCCCTTAAGGCTTTTATTTTTGGATTTTTACTTTAGCACTTTCATGGTTTTCTTTTACCTTGGTTCCATACTCTCATTAAAGCCTTTCTTTTACTTTGGTTTGATACTTTCATTAAAAGTATTATTAAAAGTAAAAGCATGTTATAGTATAAGAAAAGATTTTTTATTCTACAAACTTTTATATTTAACATTACTTTGAGGTCTATATTTTAGTAACAAACTTTTGCTTTGCTTTGCAACTTTTTACCTTATAACCTCGAAGAACTTTTCACGCTTTTGCTTTTTTCAACACCATGAAAGGCAATCTACGATCCATTACTTTTGCAGTTAGAGATGGTTTCCATTGCTATGTAACAGTCTCAAGATGTCTTTAGATGCTTGAAAAATTGTACAATGACCTAGAGAATTACGAAAATTAGCCCATACTTTGTGGTAGCCCATACTTTGTGAAAATATGGAAAACCACGGTCATGATTATATTTTTAGATTTTACCTAATGGCCGCTTTACACCTAGAGGCCGTGCCAATTCTTTGTTTAAGAGGCCTAAAATCCTCACTTCGGATGGGCCGAAAGGCTGAAATTGACCCGAAGCCCTTTACACCTAGAGGATGGGCCAACTTGGTTGTTAGAATTTTTTATTCTAAAAAACCATGATCTGACATGGCTCGAGCATGGCTCGAGCGTGGTGAATTGGGTGCACCAAGAATGGAAGGCCAATTATTGGCTTTGGCCTAATGTCAGATTTCAATTAAAAAAACCTTTTGTAATAAAAATATAATATTTTTCAACAAATCAGATCCATTGGATTTTAGAGAAATCTGAACGGCTCTTTTGGCCTTGTCTTCTCTTCATCCTCTCCGCTCTTCTCTTCGTCTCTCTCTTTTGTTTTTGTGCCTCGGACTCCAAATTTTTTGTTTGTTGTTGAATTGTTGCTACCATTTTCAGGGATAGGATGGAGGGGTCTTTAGAGATGATTGGGTACAAGTTGATGAAAGTGACAAAGCTCATGCTTTTCAACCCTTTCCTAGTTCTTTAGAAGAACATAAAGGTAGTGTAGAAATCCCTGATTTTTTTCAACCACCACCTAGAACTCCTATTCCTCCACCACCACCGTTGATTGTGGGTGTGTTTGCACCTCATGCAAAGAGAAAGGCCGCTAAAGAGATTGAGGAGGAGGATGTAGAGATTGTAGCTCCGCCGGCACCAAAGAAGAAAGGAGCAGCAGCTGCAAAGAAGCCTCGTAAGAAAATTGTGAAGAAAGAGAAGGAGGAAGATGAAGACTTGAGCTCAAAAAATTGGAAGGATGCCGATGTGGAGACTATGATTTCATTGCGTGGCGAGATGGAATACGAATTTTTGAAGAACGCAAAGAAACATGGTATGATATTTGCATGTGTGATTTTTTGAACAAAAAAACCAAAAAAAATCAGATTTCAGATTTGGCCAATTTGGCCTTTTAAAGGCCTTGGCTTTAGGCAAAGGCCCCGGCCCCGGCCCCCCCCCTTTCCCCTCACCGTGGTCTATCCATGCCGGTGAGGATGATGGCGTTGGTGCTAGGGTTTGATCCCTCCACCTCGCACCCGCGAGGAGGATCTCTTTGGATGGTCTCCAAGTCAACCTTCCTTCCCTCTTCATGTCCATGACAACTAATAACGTCTTTTTATACAAAAACTATTGCTATAATTTTTGATTAATTCATTGTTTAGAAGCCTAATCAAGCCCAAATGACCTTTTCTTTGATGTTTTTAACTAACGTAACTAATGTGTAGGTGTGAATACTTGGTTGAAGTTACATGCCCGTATGATTGTGGTGATTCCTAGCCTAAATCAAACAACCGAGGCTTGCAAAAAGAAATTCAACAGCTTGTATAAGTTATACAAGGAAGACAAGGTGGCGAATGAAATTTCAAGGTCAAATCGGCTCGCATGTAAGTTCTACGACTCCTTTGATCAATGGTGGCATCAGACTGGTACCGTAAAGAAGCATGTCACAGCGTCCGCTAATAATTCAGCTAGTGTTGGAGATAGCACCACAGATATTGAGAAGTATCCAAGTTCAAGTGACACTCCAACTCCGACTCCGTCTCAAACTCCAACAACAAAGGTGGACAAGAAGAATTTTCAAGATCAATGTTACGGAGTATTTATGCAGATGGCGGAAAACAGTTCGGTCATGGTAAAGAATTTTGAGAAAACCAATGCTTTACTAGAAAATGTAGAACGACAGATGGATACGCTCATAGATAAGCTTTAGATGTACTCTTCTGCCAAATCAGATGCATCAAGGTCACAAGGGAAGAAAAATTTTCCTTCCATTCTCAAGTTGCTTCCCAAAAAGACTGAGCTAGTAATTTATGCACTTGTGTAGCTTGCACGAGCATGTTTTTTATCCTAGCTTCCTTGTCCTTTCTTGATTCAACTACCTCTGTACTTGGATCTTCATCTTCATCTGTAACTTCAATGTCATTTACCATGGTCTCTTCAATGTCTTCAATTTGCAGTCTTCCTGCTTCAACATCGTCCATTTTCTTCTCATCTCCTTTGCAACTTGTGTAGCTGCCATATAAATATCCGTACTCTCCAAATGCCCTAGTTGGTTTGTACTTTCCATGTGCATAATTCTCTCTCCTTCTTTTGCCCATTCATCATCAAACTTGTCTTTATGTAATATACACAAGTTGTGAAGGCAAATGCAAGTGGTTACCATATTTGGTACATGTCGAAGAGGCATATCAATCCTCTTCAATAATATCCTCCACCTCCCTTTCAGTATACCAAAGACTCTCTCTAGAGCCATTCTTGTAGAAGATTGAATGAAATTCCAATGCGCCTTTGCTCTAGATTATCCTTCTTTTTCATCTTTGAAAGGAGAATAGAACCATGGTCTCATTGGATATGCAGAGTCAACCATTAGTTTATAAGGTAATAGCTCACCTTTCATAATTTTCTTTCCAATATCTGAATCTTGAAACAAAGTTCAATCATGGCAACGTCCAGCCCATCCAAAATCGTAATCCCAAAACCTACATTTGCTATCCACTACACCTTGAAGTAGAGCTGAATAAAAACCTTTCCTACAATAATATGATGTAGGGTCTATAGGAGGAGCAATGATAGGTATGTGACTTCCATCAACCGCTCCTATCACATAAGGAAAACCCCTAAATTCTTCAAACTCAACTGCAATTCTCTTTAAAGTAGCTGCAGATTGTTTTTCAATCACTAGTTGTTTTAAATGCTTCTCAATTGCTACACAAAACTCTCTAACAATTATAGATGCAATACTTTCATGAATTCCATAAGTTTCAGCACAGCCATGCAATGAATTACCACTACTCAATCTATTCAAAGAAAGAACAACCCGGTTTCTAAGAGGAATGCATGCTTTGTACTTTGTATCCTCTCGACTTAATGACGGAGATAAAATACCACACAAATAATCAAAAGTTTCGGGAAGTAACCTTGTATGTTGCTAGAATAACTTAATTGGATAGCATCCAAATATTAACTGATTTTCCTCAAAAAGAGAACTTCGATCATATATCCAAATGCTTTGTGTCCTCCTAGAAGCACCACTCTCTTCAACCATCACAACAAAAATCATAGCCATGGCAGCATAATGTTGATGCAAAGCAAGTTTTTGCAAAGTTGCAACAACGGCCATAACATGTCGCACGGCCATGAAGAACACAAGAGCCACTAAGACCTTTTGTCTACGTTCATCCATCTTGTAAAAAAACAATGAAAAAAGAGAGAGAGTGGCTGAAATTCTCTACATTTAATGAGTCGGCCCGACTTCTTGGTCCCAAGGGCTTTACATATGGGAGAATTGGCCCCGGTTATAATCTTATTATAATGATGACTACTTGAGGTCGGCCTCTAGCCCCAAAATGGGCTAAAATTTTGTGCAATCGGCTTGGAGATGAATTGGCCCAGCCTCTAGGTGTAAAGTAGCCCTAAGATCACACCCCAGATTAGGTCAAATGTGAATTTGCCAAAGTTCACCCTTCAACTTTCCCATGTGGACTTGAGTCGAAAGAGAGAAGATCCACATGTGTATGTAAACACAAAGGGAACGGAGGGACGGGAGCGAGGGACAAGGGTGGGTCTGGGAACAAAGGACGGGGCCGAGGCCAAGGGAGGAGGGTGGGGCCGAGAACAAGTGACGAGGACAGGGACGAGAACAAGGGACGAGGATAGGGACGAGAACAAGGGACGAGGATAGGGACGAGAACAAGGGACGAGGATAGGGACGAGAACAAGGGACGAGAACAAGGGACGAGGACGGGGATGGGAATGGGGATGAGAATAAGGATGGGGACGGGAACAAGGCACGAGGATGTGGACGAGGAGTCGAGGACATAGAGAGGTGAAGTGGGAACCAAACAGAAACCAACTTTGTGTCTGGAGGACACGGGTCCACTACTCTATATCTATATCTATAAATGAATACAAGATGAAGAATGCGTCGAATGGATGAACGTGTCAAATGGATGAACGCGTTGAGCTTGGATAAAAAAGAGACGCGTCAGTAAAAAACGCTAAAAGTTAAAAGATAAAAGTTAGGGTTTTGGATAAAAGGACGGAACGGGGATGGGAATGGGGATGGGGACGGGGGACAAGGAGACAAGGACGGAGGATTGATTGGAGGGAAAGGGCTAGGGGACGGGGAGGTGGGAACTCAACACAAAAAAATGTTGTGTCCGGAGGACACGGGTAACACTCTGGTATAATAGAATTGGTTTCGGTTGGTCCATACGTGCGGTCAAGTTTTTCTATCTTTTGGGAAGATTTTTGTGCATTACCTTGAGGCTCTTATTTTAAGATTTTTACTTTAGTACTTTCATGGTTTTCTACTCTCATTAAAGCTTTTCTTTTACTTTGGTTTGATACTTTTATTAAAAGTATCCATAAAAAGTAAAGGCATATTATAAGAAACTTAATGTTTTACAAACTTAATGGATACAACCTTATTAATGGATAAAAACTTATTGAAAGTATCCATAAAAAGTAAAGGCATATTATAAGAAACATAATGTTTTACAAACTTAATGGATACAACCTTATTAATGGATAAAAACTTATTGAAAGTATCTATTAAGTAAATTTTAACTGAATAGATACAAACTTATATATTTTACAAACTATTACTTTACAACTTTTATTTGATAGTTTAATAAATGCCATGTTTCAACAACAAAGCTATTTTTCTTAGGGTATGTGAACTCCTAAAGAAAGATGGCAAAAGTATCAATTTTTGGGTTTTAAGGTTTAGGATTTTAAAGGATGGGAATGAGAACACAAACATGGGACAAGAATGGAGGACGGGAACGGCAGGGGGGGCGGGGACTAGGTCGAAGACAGGGTTACGGCAGGTTGGGGGAAAGGAGTTGAGGATGGGCATGGGGAAGTAGGGATTTAATACAAATCAACTTTGGATATGGAGGACATGGGTTCACTAGTCTACTATATATAGTAAATGGCCAAGGGCTAATGCCCGGACCAATGCTTAGACATCTCAAAATGCGCCACGTGGCGATATCTGGTCACCTTGACTCTCTATACGTAAGAAATCTTGGTATTTAAATCATGGGCACATGTTTACTTTATTGACGATTATGGCATTGGCCCATTGGGGACAACGGGGGGTCCACTAGTCTATCTTATACAATAAAAGAGCAATGGCTAATACCTAGTCAGTACCTAAGCAATTTGTTGCACCATGTGGCGATACCCGACTACCTCAATATTGGCCTTCCTTGACATGTGACAATAGCTAGGTAAGATAGGAAGGGACATACCTGGCAATGGAAATCGGAGATACCTAGGAGATACCCAATGTAGGAGGCGACAACGTGTGGCATTTTCTTTTTATTTATTTTACTTTAAGTTTTACTTTTAAGATTTTAGTTACCTTACCTAAACTTACACTATCCGTTGGGGACAACGGTTCGGTATATTAGTTATATAGTAAAAGGCCTACGTGTGTCACCTAGGTATCACGTCATAGGACGTGGCGACATGTGGCATTTAATTTTTTACTTTTACAATATTAGTTAATTTTTCAAAACTTACTTTATCCGTTGGGGACAATGGGTTGGTATACTAGTATTAACACTAGAAATTGGCGCTTGTTTTGCAACGCAATAGTCCAACCATTTTAATGTACTTTTTATATCACAAAAAAAAAGGAAACATGATTCACTGCACCGTTGACTGCGCAATTAACTCCGCAGTTGACTGCAACATTTCTATAGTTCAGTGGACGGTTCACTACGTGTTTGATCGATGTATAGTTCATTGCGTAGATTATGATTCCGTCGCATCAAGCTCATTTTCTGGGACAAGGCACCCATGACACACAAGCACACATTTGAGGTGGTGGACCAATCGCTAAGGGATATTATTGGTATTGACCTCCCGTTTGGCGGGATCATCTTCGTTATGTGTGGTGATTTTTGCCAAGTGCTTTCAATTCTTCCGAACGCGTCACGTCCGTAGGTTGCGATGGCCTCCATCAAGGAGTCCCATCTGTGGCCACACATGCAAACTTTTCGTTTGACCATCAACATGCGGACTGGCACAGACGGTAATAGAGCAAGCGAGGAACTCGGCGGCCGTACTTTTTCCGAATGGCTCATTGCCTTAGGCGAGGATCGCTTGCCGAGGGCCGACAATGTACACGTGCATTGCCCCCAAGCATGTTTGTTGAACGTGCACCAGCGCTGAACAATGGACAAGACAACGGCCGCCCATGCCTCATTGATTGTATATACCCAAGTGTCCGCGGCGGACACCAAATTGCCAACTGTGACTTTCTTAGCGAGTGTGCAATCATTGCCCCACACAACTACGGCGTTGCGGAGATCAATGAGGAGATTCTGAAGTTCATCCTTGGGAATGAGCGGAGCTATCTAAGCACAGATTCGATCACAGACCTGGCAGGTGCAGAGCTCATTTCCACCGAGTACCTCAACCGTCTGGACCCCAACGGCTGGCCTCCTCATCGGCTGTCACTCAAGGTTGGCACACCGATTATGCTGTTGCAGAACCTCGATTGTGCGAATGGTTTGTGCAATGGCACGCGACTTCTCATTAGGCGGTTTGGGCAGTGGGTCATTGAAGCAAAAGTCATGACATGCGACCACAAAGGACACATTCCCTTTGTTCCGCACATATCATTAACATCCGAGGATGCAGGATTGCCTTACGAAGTCGAGCGCAAGCAATTCCCTATCCGGCTTGCATATGCGATGACTATCAACAAATTCCAAGGATAGACCCTCAAACACGTTGGCATCGTTGTCAGCAGAGAGGTGTTTTCCCATGGCTAGCTGTATGTTGCATTCTCTCGCGCAACCTCGCTTGCACACGTAAACATTCTTCTGGCAGATGACACATATGGGAACAATGGGCGCACACCCAACGTTGTCTACACAGAAGCACTTCATTAATAAGCGTGTCACCCCCGTTGGTACAACGGGTATATAACCTGATATTAGTTATACAATAATAGGCCTACGTGTGTCACCTAGGTATCACGCCATAGGACGTGGCGACATGTGACATATATTTTTTTACTCTTACTTTTACTTTGACAATATGATTTAATTTTCCGAAACTTACATTACCCGTTGGGAACAATGGGTCAGTATACTACACTAAATATCACTTTTAGTGTAGTGCCCAGTAAATGACTTGTAAATGCAATAAGTTTTTACACTTGATGCCAATTTTTACCAAGAGCACAATTCTCTATAGTATTCAAATAAAAGGATCATTATAAACATAGTTGGTAAAAATATTCACTTAAAGTAAAAACTTATAGCATTTACAAGTCATTTGCTGGGCGCTACACTAAAAGTGATATTTAGTGTAGTACTAACATAAATGATTAGATGATAGGTCCATGTTGGTGCCACGGTGGCAGCCAAGTCAGCAAGAGAGAGCTGAGGTGGACTGGAAACCGACACGGGAAGCGCATCACCCGAAAAGGAGAGCACCTTTGACAACGCCAGCCGCGGTGGAGACTTCGCGACTAATTTCCTCGCGGCGATGGCGTCCACGCTCACTCGGCCAAGCTCGAGCTCGCTCCTCTCCCTCCTCCACTCCCACTCCTCTGACGCTTCCCTCCGCCCCTTCTCCAGGCATCTTCGACTGCCTCAACACCATCACACGCCGGGACTAAGACACACGACAATGCCGCGATCCATGGCCGGGGAAGGGTGGGGAGGCGACACGCAGGGCCGCCCCGAAATGCTGGCCACCGCGCCTTACTCTCCGCCCTCCTGGGCCTCCCAATTGCACCCCGTGCCGCCTCACTTCACTTCCCTCGGCCAGGTCAGTCCCACATCCAAACCTGGGCTCCTCCTCCTCCTTCTTCTTGAATTCGTTTTTGAATTTCATGATCTGTGGATTTCGCTAGGCTGCCTTACTTTTTACATTCGTGTATTCATGGTCTAGGTTTCACGATCAGAGTCATATTCATCTGTTAGAATGTGAAGGGCATGTAAAGATGACTCTGGTTGTGAAACCGATACAAATATGATTCTGAAATCTATTCATGAAGGTCATTTGGGGAAGTTGTATGTGGAAATCAGACCTACATGAAGCTAGCCGAGATATCTATTGCGTGTGATTTGATGGCAGAAGGGTTTTAGTTAGGGTTTAAGAACTTACAGCACTAACAAGAAATGGATTTCTTGTCTCTGGCCACACCTGCCCCATAAATTGACGAATGAGGATATTCTCAGATGGAAAATGAGATCTGACACAGTGGAGCTCTAAACTTGTACACAGCTGCACTAAATAGCTCAAAAATAGTCTCTTGAGTCTTGTCATTACCAACTTTGCAAAAAGCACATAGTGTGAGGCACCCATGAACATTTGATATCAGGAAGATCTCAGTGCGGGTCCAAGAATTGGAACTACTAAATCTGCAACCATTATTCTTTTCATCAGCTAGCAACCAATTCTTGCGATGATCCTGGTCTAGGTTTCAGAATTAGCGTTGTGTGTATTGATGTCAGAATGTTACTTGTATTGTGAAGTTCATCTGGGAAGGTTATATGTGGACATCATTGGATTTCATCAGGGTTTGAGGGTTTAGGAACAACCATCGCTAATGCTGCTCCCTTCGCTGTTTTTTCTCTCAGTTTCCTACACCAATTCACCGGTGGAATCTTCCGGGCCTGCCCAAGAATACCGAAGTTTGGATCAAGGTAGTATGTCTCCAGTATTGGTTGAATGATTTCATTTATGGTTATGGAAGTGTTTATGTTGTGTTCTGAAGGGGCTTTAGTGCAGAGAGATGATTTGACAGGGATGCAATTGAGCGGCAACAAGGTCCGGAAGCTGGAGTTTCTCATGGCCGATGTCAAAGCACAGGGCGCCGATTGTGTCATCACCATTGGAGGCATCCAGAGCAACCATTGCCGTGCCACAGCTGTAGCTGCAAGATACCTTGGCCTGGATTGCTACCTCATCTTGCGTACAAGCAGGGTAAGTTCTAGTAATAATGCTATCATTCTATCTATATTTCTATTGCCTGTATCCAAAGGAGTTCAAAGTGGTGAGCATGATTAGGTAATATACAAATTTGACCACTATTTGTAGATAAAACAATCTCTTGTTCAGAATTTCAACCAGTTTGGTTTGGAGCCATTACACGAAGAGTTAGATTCCTATTTTTTTGAATTAAATCTCTTCCTGTAAAATTTGCAGTACCTTGAGCTGATACATTATTGATTGCCTTAATGTTATGTTCTTTGAGGGATTCTATTGTTGGTTGTTCTTGGAGTTGATTGATATTCTCTCCTCTTGATATGGTTAAAATGACTATTTTGGTGTTGCAGACAGTTGTAGAAGATGACCCTGGTTTGGAAGGCAATCTTTTGGTTGAGCGATTGGTTGGGGCTCATGTGTCGTTGGTGTCCAAGGAAGAGTATGTCCAACTTGGTAGTGTGGTAATTCTACTTTCCTTTTCAACCATGTCTTCTTTTTTATTGGTGGCTGTGTTGTTATGACAAGTTTGAGTTTTTGCAGTTTTCAAACCTGATTTTTAGATAATGGAGGTGTAGTTTTGAAAGAAATTTCATTTTTCAAGGTCCATACATGATAATAATAGTTTCTGTTTCTGATTCTTAGAATTTCAGGGGGTCAAAAGTACAATTCTTTTTGAAGTTATGATTTGGCCTTTTGAGGGTTAACAGGTGCCTTGTTATGTAGGCTCTGGGGGAGCTTCTTGTGGAGAAATTGAAGGCGGAAGGCAGGAAGCCATATGTGATTCCTGTGGGTGGCTCAAATTCCCTCGGTACCTGGTATGCCCCTTACATCACTTGTAGAATAATTTTGCCAGTATTTAGGGTTTAGGGTTTGTTTTTGAGGGTGTCTTTGAATATTAACCCCTATGTGAAGCATCAGAAGCTTCTACAAAGGGATCGAAATTGTGTACTGATAGAAAGAAGAAGGTTTATCCTGTAACATGGGGTAGTTTTATTACATAAAGAAAGAATCTATTCTACCTATAATTGTTTGAAGGATCACTTTTAATTTCAGCTTGGACACTTGTGTGTTATTTCTCAAATGAAACTTCTAGAAATAGGCCAATTTGTATACCAATGGAAAGATGAAAGTTTACCCTACATCCAGGGCCAGTTTGGACACACATATTAAGTTATGTAAAAAGCTTTGAAATGACCTTCCTAATGTAATGCGTGGTTGTTGGCAGGGGGTATGTTGAATTTGTAAGAGAGCTTCAGAGCCAACTGGAGGGTGGCAAGGTCACAGGCGTCAAGCATTTTGACGACATTGTAATGGCATGCGGGAGGTAATACTGATTTTTATCTTGCACTACACTAAAATTTTATGTTCAGTGTAGTGGTACTATATGATTGGAAAGTGCTATTGAATTCTTTACCTTTGATGAAGTTTTTTACTGAGAGCACAGCTATTTGTACTACTCAAAGAGGGTGACCAAAGAGGGTGATCATTGTCAACATTGTTGGTAAAAATCAATTCATTGAGAGTAAAAACTTATAAATCATATAGTTGGTGGCTTCACTAACATAAATTTTTGTGTAGATCTGTTGGAAGTTAGTTTAGAGTTCTCTCACCTTCTGATTTGCTTGCAGTGGTGGGACAACAGCAGGACTTGCATTGGCAGCCCATTTGAGCAACCTCGAAACAAAGGTATGTTATAAATATCACTTGGATATAAATCACTTTTTTGACGTAGAATGTGTCGTGGCTCTGCAGACATACAAAAAAGACCCGTCTTCCTTATCATGTAGATATAGAGAGAATCTTCTTTGTTTCTTTGTTGTTATGTTGATTAATCAAAAATAAAAATAAACTTTTTCATGTGTGTTTCTGGCTGTGAAAGATGACAATTCTTCAATGTGTTGAGGACTAAGTTTCAATAGGAACATAGAAGGATTCTAGCCTGTTTTTCTAGATTGAGGTTTGAAATTACTAGATTGAGGTTTGAAATTAGCTCACTGGTTTCTGACAGAGGTAATTTCTTATCAGGTTCATGCTTATGCAGTTTGTGATACCCCGGAGTACTTCTACAATTATGTGCAAGGGCTGATTGATGGCTTGAATGCTGGCGTTAAGTCTGAAGACATTGTGAGAGTAGTTAATGTACGGCTGCTTGGCTTCTTTCATCACCAAAGTATTATGATTTGGTTATTACGTTGATGAGATTCAATGTATTCTGGTTCCCCACTTTTTTCTGAGTACAAGTATTTATCACTCTTCAGGCCAAGGGCTTGGGATATGCAATGAGCTCAACGGAGGAGCTGAAGCTGGTGAAAGAAGTTGCAGAATTGACCGGGATCATCCTGGACCCTGTTTACAGGTGAGCACAACTATTTCACAGACATTCCTGGTTTGTGCAATAAACTATTCCTCCCTCAAACATCAGTGTATTGTCATGGCTCTACCCTACAGCTCATTGTACAAAGGTCTCTTTTGTGAAAAACTGTAGACACATAAATGAGTTATTTGTAGAGTCACCTGAAGTTTTAGTACGATAACCCCCTCTTTTGCTTTAGAGTACTACTCTTCCTTCATAAGCGGTTGAGGAATCTGGTTGGTTTACTTGCAGTGGGAAGGCTTTGAATGGACTGTTGAAGGATATGGCGGAGAATCCGTCGGAATGGGAGGGGAAGAAGGTGCTCTTCGTGCACACCGGTGGCTTGCTTGGCATGTACGATAAGGTGCAGCAGCTGCAGCCTTTGACTGGCAACTGGGAGCGTTTCAGAATTGCCGAGACGGCCTTGAAGGAGGGCGATGGCAAGGGCAAAATGTTCTGATTGAAGCAGGTACGAATATATGTGGTGATAAGCTGTCGGTTCATCGTAAAATCACTCCTAATAACAAAAACGTGAACTAGTTCTGGAATTAGAACAAAATCCATTTTGAATTAACTGAGATAACTTGTTGGTTTCATGGGTGATTTCATGGATAACTTGTAGATTTCATTTTGTGTGGCTCTGATACTGTTGTAGAAATTTAGGTCAAATGTTGGTCTAACAGTAAATAGAATGATTTTTGTAGTTACTTGCTCTCAAATGGTGTTAAGCTGGGAAGTCTAGATCTTAAAAGTTTTGAAGTTCAAACCTTTGTGGTACATAAATCATTGTATTTACTCGTAGTCACAATTAGCCTAACTCTTTATTAGAGTAATTTAGATAACACGAAGTGAAATTTACCGCTTCTTTTTTGTATCTTAATTACTCCGATTCAGAATGTGCTCTAATTCCAGAATCAACCCAAGAGTCTGTTCTTAGTCGGAGTTGAACTAAAGAAGAAAATCTGTGTAGTGTTTCTAGTTGCCGAGAGCTTGGTAAGAATGTCTTTCCCATTTCAGTGCTAAATTCAAAATGTAATACTCGTAGTAATCACTTCTAAAAATCATGTAATAATCATGACTGACTGTTGAATGTATCGCAGAAGAATATCTTTGTTTGAGCAATCATCCAGTGCTGTGTCGATGAAGAGCTGACGCACACAAAGGAGGTGAAGCATATTGTTGGCTGGGAAAGTTACCTTGTTATAACTGAGAAATTATATCTGAGAAATTCAGAACTATTTCCTTCAGCTACCAACTAAACATTCAGTATTTTGTTCAGAGACTATGTCAATAATATCTCTAGTGCCCTTTGTATGTAGGATCATTGTAGCCCCCCCCATTATCAAATAGAACCTACTTTTAATTTAGTAAATTTATCTAATTGCTCCTTTAACAACCAAGTTAAAATGAATCTTTAGATAGGTATAACGCCAATGCAGCTTACTTTTTGGCGATTTAACTATTGAAGCTGGAGTCGAAGGGCCCAATTGATAGAGATATTTTTCTTTTCTTTTTTCTTTTTCTTCTTTTCTTTTCTTCTTCTTTAAGGCTTTAATTGTTGAATTTTGAAGCGGAGATTTTGTTCTTGTATAACCTAGATATGTGGATACCTTTGGGTATAATGTTCATAAAATCATCAGAGAATTGAGTTGTGAAAAGCCTTTATGATATAAACTAAACTGAGAAGATTATGCTCTTCAGATGTCATTTCAACGGACTTATCACTCATAAATTAAACTGAGAAGATTATGCTCTTCGGATGTCATTTCAACGGACTTATCACTCACTAGTATTGGTACCTATCGTTCCGACTAGGGAAGGTTTTTAATTAGTGCTCCTCAGAATAAAATTTGTTTGACGTATTATATTTTAGATTGCAATTTTAGAGAGATTGGTGCCTTTTATATAGGTAGATATTCCAAAAAAATTGGACAAATTCCATTTTGAACTAATTATGTACAAAAGCGACCACTCTATAGGGTAGTCAAGAACCAAAAGGGATTTTTTACAAAGACTCACATCTAGTTTAAAATTAGGCCATTAACAACATATACTAAAAACAAAATTCAAGTGTTGATGTAATCATAAACAAAAACCTTGAGTGTAGAAGATAAGAAAAAGTAGTCCAGACCATCACAGATATCAATTTCTATGTTTCAATTTTTTTTTGAAACATGATTGATTAATTAAGAATGCTTTTGAATGTCTGATGAGTTTTCGCCAAAATACCTCTCAAGCATAGTGACAGACTCGGAATGCCTTGTCTCGTTTCCCTCTGAAGAACATTGAATCAGGTAAAACAAATATGCAGATCACACCACCAAAAACAATAAAGATGCAAACAACCATACCCACCGGATATCAAGAAAGTCCTTGAGTTTTTTGATGTAGTGTGAAATACAAAAACTTTCTGAAATTCAGGTTGAAGACCTAAGGAACTTGCTACATGTCTACATTGTTAGCGCCTATGAGTCAGGTCAAGAAAAGATGGGGGTGGCGGGAAAAAAAAGAGCTCAGATAAGTGTACAAAGATGAAGAAAGAAAGGTACCCCTTCATTGCTCCGGTCTCTGCATCATCATCTGTTGCTGCTGACGACAGAGCATTACCCCGAGGTCTGGGCATCCTCCGCTGTTCTTCACCACCTGAGGCTCGATTGCGATAGTGATGAGAATCTCATTGTGTCATTTGATGGAGCGCATAAACACGTCATCCCCATCATCCATGCCATAACTCACAGTTCCATCTCCAATCCCTTTCTCACCCCTCTCAAGCTCTTCCAGGAGCCAAAAGTTCCGCGGAACTGCACACAACAACAACCATAAAAATTTGCAAACCCTAAAATCACGATCGAGCTTAAAACGTAACAGCTTACCCACAAAGAAAGGAATTGGGGTCTGCAACGACTTATCCACAACGGATCCTCCAAAATTCATCTCAGTCCGTCACTCCTGGTTTAATCGCAACTCCCAACCACCTGCAAAAACATGAATCCTAAAGTTGTCCATCATGTCCAGATCCGCAAGGAAAGCAACCCACCCTCATGATCATAAAGTAAACCTCATGTTTCCACAATGTGGAAGATACCCAGTCAAGAAAAAAAGGAGGAATTGGGAGCGTCAGAGTCAGTGCTTGCTGCAGGTAGCACACAGGTTCAATCACGTTGGCATTCCATTGTGCTCGGAGGAAATAGAGGATGTTAGGTTCTGAAGACATACTTTTGCACTTTAACAACTCCGTGACACATCGATTCCATCCTGAAGTTGAATTCTTCTTTGATTCTTTGTTCAAACTGATGATCCAATTATCCTGTGCGCATCGTGCCAAGAAAATGGTTCAGTCATTGATGTTGGGCGACCGGACATGAAAAAAGAAATCTAAATCCACGGAAGACTACTGAAAAACATTTTGCTAACATGGAACTCTCAAAACGTAAATGTATTGCATATAGATCCCCAGCAAAAACTCTACAACCGAAAACACTTTGGCTCTATAGATACCACAAAATCTGATAAAACCATAATCACTGTAAGAAAATAACATCAATAACCTCGACACAAACTAAAATTCCGAGCTCTCAGGACGACATAGACATACAATCGTTCACATCCTCTCATTAAAAAATTGTATAAATCAAATTTAGATAAAATCTGTTCAGAGAAAGGAAAAAAAGTTTGGAAAACTCCAATTCATAAACACGGAGCAAACGCCAAAAAAATAAAAACTCAGAAATGTAAGAAAATTCCCAGAGTAGAACATGCTTCCTCTTGCTCATCAGAAAGTCACCAAAACTCAAGAAAAATCTCAAAAACTTCCCACACAACATTCTTTCGGAAAGCAAGGGTTCGAAGAACACCAATGAACTCAAAACCCAAACCCACACCATTCGTAACCACCTTATCCTAGGAAGCTATCATTGCAAAACCAACGCGACTCCCGCTGCAACCTACTACCACAATTCACACCACCACTTGCACTAGCCTCGCAACCCACACACACGAAACCTCACGGAGTTAGCACGCGACATTCTGTCCGACCTCCGGCGATGGCGTCGTGACCATCTTAGTGCGCAAATAAAACAAATGCCATCAAGTGCTCCAATCAAGTGGGTGAAACAATGAGTATGTGCTCAATCCTAAACATGAAACAAGTTGAGAAGAAATTGACAATGAGAGAGAGAGAAAGAGGTGTGTTTTCCAAACAACTTCATTGTCTGGCAAAGAAGAAGAAGAACGCCGGTCTCCGAGGGAGGCCGGCGTGAATAAAGTGTTTGTTTGTTCCACTACTAAGACCATGCCCACCGGACAAGGAATTAGTAAGCTGGAACTACTCCCTTCGAGGGTAGACTTGTCTGGCAAACAACATAAACGAAGACATTCACAGCAACAAAGTTCAAAACAACCAATAAAATGGGCAAAAAGTGAGAAACACCGTGAGCATAAATGCAAGAGTCTTAGTCAGAAAGAGATACTCACCTTCTTGAGATGCTTGTGTTTCTGGAGAGCCCAAACGGTCATGATGAAGCCTGCTGCGGCCAGGAAGAGGTAGCCGGCCACAATCTGAGTAGCCACATTGAAGCCACAATGAAGCGACGTAGGCCCCGAATAGCCAGTAGTACGCGTAGTTGCGGTACACGTGAGTCACGGAGAGGTTGCGTGGCTGAAGTGGTGCTTCTTGGTTTGTTGTGCGGTGATGGTCTTCTTGGTATGTTGGAGCGGCGGACAGACAGATTGACGCCTTTTATATAGGGTAAGAGTCATACTCAGTCTAACATTAGTACTAAGCAATATTTCTTTAATCCGAACAATCCGACCAACAAGCAGTATTTGTTTAGAGTGGGAGCAATGCTTGTGTAAAGCCGCGTTGATGCATAGCGGAGCACAACTGCGATCGCTCTTTGTGACGATCCTCACCCATGGCCCACCAGCGGATCCGAGGCAACTATGGGAGCAATTCAGCGCAAGCGTGTCTAATGATTGTGCTCATCGGCTTTGTCAGAACGGAGGCTTGGAAGATCCATCCCAGCACCAGATGATCAGCCTTGCCCTCAACGTGATTGCACAGATCCTTTAGAATAGCAAGATGACTCTGGCGGATTTCAACCCACCGGAGCCTGAGTTTGCAATGGAGGAGCTGCATGGGAATCGGTTTGTGGCCGAGCAGCTGTCGTTCAACGCTGCAGAGCTGAGGGCCGAAGTTGAGCGTGAGGTTGAGACGTTGAACGAGGAGCAGCGGGATATCTACCGCTAGATCATGGACTCCTGTTAGTGCGATGTTGCCGATACGATCTTCTCCGTTGATGGCCCCGGTGGGACATGCAAGACATACCTTGAGAACCTGATCCTTAAGGCCGTCCGAGGGCAGGGCAAGATCGCCTTGGCAGTCGCTTCGTCAGGAATTGCAGCGTTGCTTCTAAGGCTTGGGCGGACGGCCCGTTCAAGGTTCAAGATTTCGATTCAGCTTAGTCCCACATTTGTCTGCAACTTTAGCAAGCAAGGCGATCTTGCAGAGATGATTTGCCGTGCAAAGCTGATTCTGTGGGACGAAGCTCCGATGACGAGCAAGTTTGCCTTCGAGGCGGTGGATCGCACGCTGAGGGATATCACCAATCGTCACAACAAGCGGTTTGGCGGCATCACATTTGTCATGTGCGGTGATTTTCGACAAGTCCTGCCGATGGTGCCCAAGGACCTCCGGGCAGATATCATTGTGGCATCCATCAAGGAATCTCATATGTGGAATGGAGTGCACGTCTGCTGACTTCTCCGGAACATGCGCGTTGTTGTTGGTGAACGCCGTGTGGATTTGGGCAACCGTACTTTTTCAGAGTGGCTCCTGGCGCCGGGGGAGGACAGGCTGGAGAAAGTGAAGGATGACATGATCAGGTGTCCATAGGCGATGATTGTTGACAATCACACCTTAAACGGCTTGATCAATGTTGTCTATAGAGGAATTTCTGACGACGAAGCAAATGCGCGCGAGTATTTCAGCGGTCGTGCCATCTTTGCCACACGGAATGACGACGTTTTACGGATCAACGCAACCGTGCTTGACATGGTACCAGACGATAAGTCTGAGTTTTTGAGTGCGGATAAGGTGGACAGCGAGGAAGGTGCCAACTTGATTCCCGTGGAGTACCTCAACAAGCTTGACATCAACGGATGGCCACCGCACAAGCTCACGGTCAAAATTGGAACACCGGTCATGCTTTACGGAACCTGGATCCAACCAATGGTCTATGTAACAGCACGCGCCTTATTGTTTGACGATGTGCATTGCGGGTGATCGAAGCAGAAGTGTTGACGGGAGATCGTGCCAGTTACGTTGCTTTTATCCCACGGATTCCCTTGATCACTGAACAATCTAGGCTTCCATTTCCAGTGCGACGCAAGTAGTTTCCGATCCGAGTTGCGTATGCAATGACAATCAACAAGTCTCACCCAATTTGAACAACCAATAAAATGGGCAAAAAGTGAGAAACACCGTGAGCATAAATGCAAGAGTCTTAGATAGAAAGAGATACTCACCTTCTTGAGATGCTTGTGTTTCTGGAGAGGCCAAACGGTCATGATGAAGCTTGCCGCGGCCAGGAAGAGGTAGCCGGCCACAATCTGAGTAGCCACATTGAAGCCACAATGAAGCGACGTAGCCCCAAACAACCAGTAGTACGCGTAGTTGCAGTACACGTGAGTCACGGAGAGGTCGCGTGGCTGAAGTGGTGCTTCTTGGTTTGTTGTGCGGTGATGGTCTTCTTGGTATGTTGGAGCGGCGGACAGACAGATTGACGCCTTTTATATAGGTAGATACTCACAAGTACACCGTTCACTAAAAATAGTGTGGATTCGTAATTGTGTGGACACCCACACTAATTTACATCAAGCACATGCGTGTCAAAATTTAATTGGGTATTTGTTTCTAAGCAAGTTTGTGTTAGTTGCCAATTGGATGTAAATTTCCAATTGGTGTAGAAACTCAAACTCCTCTAGGTTGCATTGTATTTAGAGAATGGTGTAGTGTCTTTTACCATATACGTAGAATTTTTTATAAAATTTGCGAATCTTAGATGTTAAAATGGCATTTGAAAATTTGTTTAAATACGCATTCAATAATGCTAGGTTTCGGATGAAGATACTACTAATATTTGGCAATGTTAGTGGTAATGTTAGTAACGTCATGATCATGTTCTACTACAATGGATCACAGTGATTCAAATGTACATAGTATCTTAAGTATTTCAACTTAGATTTTGTTCTAATTTCAAGCTATAAATCCAAGGCTTTCAAGGCTTTGTTTATAAGCTCATAATGAAAAGATAATCCACCACTACTCTCAACATGATATTTAGTGATTTATAGATGCTAGAAGTTTTACTCTTATTAATATTTTAACTAAGAGCACAACTATCTATACTGTTCAAAGAGGAGATCATTGTAAACATAGTTTGAAAAAAATACTCACCTATGGTTTGCAAAAGTTTTGGGGTTGTCGGAGAAAATAAAAGAATGATAAGCCTCACTTAGAATAGCTCTATATTTAGGAAGTCCAATGTGAAAACAAATTACATTTCCATGAAACTAATACTATGGCACATTTACATAAAAATAATTCAATAATATGCTATCAAATTGACATCATAGGAACTTGCCTAATATGGCAAATGTCTCCCGGGGAGCAAAATGTCCTAAATGGGTTAAGTTGAAAGATAGATAATACAACTAAGCCCCTTGTCACGGGACGTGACGTCGAGGGCCTCTCCGCATCATAGTGTGTTAGCATAGATTAGTTTGTTTCTAATCTACAGAGTTTGGGTCGTACGGAGGTACATTGCATTCATCCATGGATGATTTCCATCCACTTAGGGTTGTGTGTGTGAGGATAGCGCCGCACACGTCCTTGAGTTGACGTCTTTGTCAAGCCAAACTTTGCGAGTGAGTTAGAGAGTGTTTAGTGATTACCTTCGTTTATAAGTGATTGTTTATTACTAGTAAAGGCTCCGCATTCTCTTATACTACTTGCACTCGTTGATTCTCCTTTTGAAAAATGCGAGACGCTTGACTACCCTAGTAATTCACTAGATATTCACCTAGCAAAGGCCCTCTATTTCCTCCCACTAAATTTCTTGTTTTTGAGCTAGAAAGTGTGAAAAAAAGTAATGGGTATCTAGAATGATGTCGTAGAGCGCTTTTGAAGAATGACAATGCAACAAACAGGGCTTCAATCTGATGATTTTTGAAGAAATTGTGAGTGGTGAAAGTTTGGAGTGAAGAAAGACAATTGCTGAACCTGTTGCCGACAGTTTCATCCAATGCGCAATTTTTCATCTACCGTACAATTTTTAATCCACTATGCAATTTTCCATCCGCGGCCACAATTTTCATCCATTGTGGATGAAACTGTAATTTTTGGGCAGATTCATTTACTCGTGAATTAATATCTTCCAAAATAATTACTGTTTTAGATTTTGACTTTGAATTTAAGCTTTCAAAGGGGGATTTCTTCCTGGTATGGTTGAGAAACTTTTGATTAAAAAGTTTTTCAGAAACCACATTTTTGTGGGTGTTAAAAAAAATAGATTAGTCCAATCTTTGAAGTCCATCTGTGAAGGCAATTGAATTTGAGCAAAATATGCGCTCGCGACACATGAAATTTGCCAAGGAATCCATTTGAATTATTGGATTGGCATTTGGAGTTGATCTTCAGCCTTATATGATGATTTTTAAGGGCTGAATTGTGTTTTTTAGTTATCAACTTCCAAAAAATTCATTGAACTTCAAGTTTTGAGACTTGGGGAAACACTCTTGAATATCCTTCCTCTGTTTGTTGGAGTTTTTCTAACTTTGTGACTATCCACTGCAGGCAGATGCCAGTGGCTCTAGTCATTTTCATTTATCGCTTTTATGTTGTTAGAGGAGAGGATCCGGTTTTGATTTCTGGATTCTTGTGCGATACCTCCTCCGTGTTGCGGGCTTGTTGCTGGTATTTTCTGGTGGCTCCATTTCTTGTTGTCCCAGATTGTGATAGGGTATCGTAGGGGTGAAGTTGGATTCATGGCCGGCAAGACCTTTTTATGTGAGGGATTGTGGTTGGACCTCTGCTAGCTAGAGGTGATGACCAACAAACCAGAAGGTTTGATAGTTTTACAGCTGTAGGTTGCCCGTTTGTACCCTTACCCTTTAGGTAGTACCCGTAGATAGATCCCGGGGTGGTTTTTGTTTATGGTGGATACTTGGAGTCGGTATTATCGTTCCCCCTCATTAGACCTCTCGGACAGTGCTTCTATTCCAGACTATAGGCGAGGATTGGATACTGACAAGGCTTTTGAGCCTATTTCGGCATTGGATATTCACCGTAGGCTTCGGGTCTCGGCGTAGGCACGTTTGACAACGCGGAGGACGATCTTTGTCATCTTATGCGAGACAGGTTCTCCCGACGGGCTGGGGGCATCTACCTGCCTGATTGGCGGCTCCGATACGAGACCTAGATGAAGGAGAAGCGCCAATGGATGCCGTCGTTTAACGACTAGTATGCGTTCGAGCTCTTGCTCCAACATTTGGAGCTCGAGGCCCTTCAGCCATACGGGCGGTGGACCACACAACATGATGCACAATTGCGCCTTGTTGAGGAATACTAGCGCCAACGTGTGGAGTTGGTAACTACGTTTAATAAGAGTGCGGTTGCCCAACTCTTGAGTTCCAGCGAGGAGCCGAAGGTGGAAGAGGGCTTCCTCGGTGAGGACTCCAAGGGCAAAGGCGTTGCCGTTGTAGCCGAACGGTCTCGCAATGGAGCCATGTCACGTTTGGCCGTGGCTACACGAGCAACATTCATGGCAGTTGGCAATCCGCCAGCCTTTGATCCATTGGCGCAATTCATGGCGCACTTGGAGGTGGCGGACAGGGGGTTCAAGGGTGATCACATGCAACACATCCAGGATTTCCGCAGGGAGAAGGAGGATACTCCTTGCACTATGTATACCCGGTTGGCACAATTGTCAACGGAGGACGGGGATGTGTCCACGGAGTGCGAGTTGGTGAAGGTCTTCATTTTTAAGTTGGATAAATGGATGGTGGAGTTGATTAATGTGCATCTTATTTTTTGGTATCACAGGAACGCCACCTTGGCGCAGGCGTTCGTTGGGATCAAGGCGCTTGATAGAGCATTGGGCGTGAACGAGGCTACAAATTTGGTCATGGCGCTGATGGACGCTCCTAAGCCCAAGAAGCTTGCCACCTCGACTAGTAGCTTGGCGGAGGCACAACGTGAAAAGGTTGTTCATTGTTGGGCTTGTGGGGAAGCGGGTCACACCAAGGAGGGCCGAAATTGCTGCAAGAGGAAGGAGGCAAGCACAACAAAGGCAAAGCCCATAACTGAGGTGGCCAAGATTGCAGAGAAGGCCGGAGGGAAGCAGAAGAAGTCTGTGACATGTTCTCACTATGGCAAATTTTGCCATAGTCATGAGAACTGTTTTGTTCTTCACCTGGAGAAGCACCCACGGTCTTTGATTCTTGCATCGGATGTTGTAAAGTCACTTCAGCCTGAAATGGCGGAGCTCAAGAAGTAAATGAGCACGATGGCTTCTCTGGGCAAGTGGCCGACACACAGCCTCCGGTGAGGGGTTAAGGTTCATCTTCAGCCCTAGATTGCTATTTGTATGGCGCTTCAGGGGAGGTGGTGGCAGCGGTTGCCACTCGTGCTGAGACTACCACATAAGCGGTGGCACCTTCTCCCTCTGTGCTAGGTGGTAGTGGCCATCTACGCCACACGGGTTTGAACTTTGCCAGACCACATTGGTCAGTCCCGGTTACCTCTTACTTTCAACATCGTGGATGCGGCAACTTCCACTGCCGCTCTGACTCCAACCTCGGTCCCACCAATTTCATCTACTTGTGAAGATGCCAGATACACCTTGGAGTATAAGGTGTTGTAGTTGCCGGTGTTTACCGATGTAGACTTTGAGACATTGGATTTTCAACCATCCGGTGTATTCCACTTGGCGGGCAAGATGTTGGAGGGCAAGGTGCCCATGCCATTGTTGGACGTGTCGCATGCAGTGATGGCTCCATCTACCGAGGAGGATTTGGTGGCAATGCGGGTAAAGTTGGTGGCGGAGGCTATTTCTGCATTCGAGGTCAATGTCACGTCCACATCTATGGAGCAGTCCTTGATCTCTAGAGTGGCTTATTTGTCTGATGTTGCAGCCTAGTTGGCACAGGAACGACGTAGTGTGCGTCCAAGAGTGGTACGTTTGGTGAATGACTATGGAGTTGTAGTGGTTGGCCGTACGGACGTTAACCCCACTGAAACTACCCCCCTACGTGTTATGTTGGACTTCAGAGCTCACCCAGTGATAACTGACAAGCAGCTATTCCAGGATTTGGATCTAAGTGCTTTGGACCTCGAGCCTAGCCCATTTACGATTGTTACATCGGTAGAGATAAAGGAGAAGGCCATGGGCTACACCCGACATGCGTTGAAGTTGATGTTCGGCGTGGGATCTGGTCTATTGTTCTCCCACGTATGTCTCTAGTGCGTTGTGATTGTTGCCACCAACTACGACATTGTGATGAGTCAACAAGCGTTTTATTGTCTTGATTTTGGAGTAGATAACTAGACGGAGGAAGCCTGGATTAGGCGTGGGTGGTTTGCTTGTGATGGCAGAATGGAACTCATTCCAGTTGTCTTTGCAGCTAGCGCGCTCACTTCCACGGCGGACGCTATGTTTGGATGTAATGCTTTGGCATCCGATTTGCCATGTGGTTCTACACTTTTGGAGGAGACATATGCATTTATATCGGGGTAGCGGAATTACGTGAGCACAGACCATTGGAGATCTCTATACGTCATTGCAAGGATCCACTTCCTCTATGGGGGATTGAATTGAAGCTCACTTGTCGCAGTCGGGAGATTGTGGATGCTCTTGATGCTCCACATCTCCTAGTAGACTCTTCCACTCCGTTGTTGGCTTGCACTATTCAGTGGCGACTACCGGATGAGGGTATTACCCTTGTGGAGCTATTTGCCAGTATGAATACAAGGCTTGCAGTTGTGCTAGAGGTTGGGCTCAAGCTACGACGGTATATCCATGTGGATAGTGGCTTTGCTGCCAACCTTGCTGCTCACCATCACATTCAACGTCTTCTGGCGTTGTATCGAGAGCAGTTACCACCTTCTGCGAGTCCATAGTATTTTGGCAAGTTGCCACGTGATGTGACGTTGATCAGTGAGGATGATCTTTATCGATTAGGTCACATGGACTTGGTGATTGCCAGATGGCCTTGCGAAGGCTTTTCACGGGCAGGTAGTGGACGTGGCTTAGATGATCCACGGTCGGGTCTCTTTGCGGATTTGCTCAGGCTCATCCAGTGGTGGATTACCAACCAAACGACACCACCAGGGTACATTTTTGAGAATGTACCTCCATTGGGGGATACACGGATGAAGGTGCGTGAAAATGGGGCATACATCCATCACCTTCTTGGTCCCCCCATGTTTGTAGATGTCGGGGCGTTGGACTCTTACGCCCATTATCCACGTTGGATTTGGACCAACATGGCATCATCGGCGACGCTCACCTCTACACTTGCTCAAGTGCAATGGATCGTGCGCCGTGAGGTCGATGACATCTTGGACGACGACTATGTTTCCACGGAGGATACCAAGGATGATGAACCACTATTGGCGTTGGTGAACCGTGTTGGTTTCACTCAGAGGGCATTTCCCACGTTGATGTGCTATCCACGATCTTTTGTCTTTAGGACACGTGGTCTGGTCATGGTTTGAAATTCTACTTCCCAAACTTACAAGGAGCCTACGACCGATGAGAGGGAGCGGAAATGGGCTTTTAAAGACACACCACGGTTGCACCAAATCTCTTTATAGGCCAACGTCATTATTTGTTGGGTTTGGCTTATCATCACGACACAGAAAAGCCATTGGCCTCAACACTCTTATTTGGGTTTGTGGCCTCTATTTTGTTGTTCTGTGCCGTTTCTGTGACCATCCACGTGTGTAGGGGCAGACTCTGATGGTTAGAGGATAGCGGTGCCACATCTCACAGAGATTGAGGTAGCGAAGCTGCTTTTTGTTTGAAGAGGCATGCAGTTGAGAAGTTTTGTGCTCAACGTGTCTTTGCAGCCTTGGCTGAGGACTTTGGTCGAGAGGATGCCCGAGATATTTTTGCCTGATTTTATCATCACAACATTGGATTTTTTGTGAATCTTGTGAGTGAGCAGTCTGGGGGAATGAATGCCCTCTTTCTTACAAAGTAGCAATTACCGGCCATGCCGGTATACGATGAGTCTTCAACGGTGGAGAAGGACACCGCGGAATTTGATGATTGGCCTTTGGATTTTGGGCCACATATTACCAGAGCTAAGGCTAAAGGGTACGAGCGTTCATATGTTTGTATCGTAGTTGTTTTTCCTTTAGTCTCCATGATTTGGAGGGCTACAGAGGCAAATCGATACACATCAGTTGGAAGACGACCACCCGATCTTTGGACGTCCCTACAAGCTCAGCCTTTAGAGAAATTTGGGGTTCAAACTCGTTGTCAGGAGTTGTTGGCCGCCAGCTTGATTTAGCTCTCTAACAGCGAGTATGCTTGTGCTATGATTTTGCCATCACAGAAGGATATCTTTGGCAACTAGACGGAGAAGCAATAGTGTAGGGATTATAGACCAATTAATTGCAAGACCAAGTCAGACCAGTACCCTATGCCGACGCCGGAGGAGTTGTTTGATGCGGTGGGCCACACTAGAGTACACTACTAGGAAAACAATGGAAATATGACTACGGCCATATGACTACAAGCTCCTTTTGGTTGGAATGCAGTCATCAATAACCACTTTGATGACTAAAATGGCTGTAGTCATCACATGACTATGATTCTAGTCATATTTTCTCGGGACCTCAATGGGAACTCCGTAGGGAACGTATTTTTCCTGTTATTTTTCGCATGGGCAGCCATAGGACTAGATTTAGTCGTTATGTGACTACCGTTTTGGGCAGCAATATGTCTATATATAGTCGTTATTTGACTATGCTTTTGGGCAGCCAATTGTGAGAGGGTTTTAGAGTGGGGCCTTTATGGTTTCAATTCAAATTTATATACTTTTGTTTATGTTTGATCTATTCTTTCAATTAGACTTTACTTTCTTCAGTTTACACTCTTTTTTGGAATTTATTTCGTTCCTTTAAGGTTTTAATCTTTTCTATATTGTATTTTTTAAACTTCTTTTCAAAAAAAAACTAGCCTGTGCTTTTTTTTAATATTTATTCATTCCATAATTATTTTTCTTCCTACGTTTTCATATCAATTTATCAATTCAGATGTCGTGGATATTTTTTCCAGTTACCCTTTTCACCGTCTACAATCACTGCAGTTCTCTTTGCACCTTGTTCAAGTACTTGTCATTTATACACTTTGCGGTGATGTTTTGTTTTTCTCTTTTTTAAAATGATAATTTTATTTTGACTACAATGCTTCTTCCCCTCATGTATTCTTTGCACCTTGTTCAAGTACTTGTCATTTATACACTTTGCGGTGATGTTTTGTTTTTCTCTTTTTTAAAATGATAATTTTATTTTGACTACAATGCTTCTTCCCCTCATGTATTCTTTGCACTTTCGTTTACTCTACCTCTCCCTATTTTTTACCAGTTTTTTTTTTTTTTTCAATTTGTGCCCATTTCACATCCATGCTGAATTTTTTCTCAATAATTGTTTTAGATTTGCTTTGATGACTAATCTTGAATTTTAATTTGAGGTAGTGCACATGCATGTTCTTTAATCAATGAGTGACGTTGAAGATAATCATAAGGCAACTCCAATTGTATACGTTGGCAATGGAGAATTAGCAACATGGATTGAGCCTGATGTTGCACTTCAAAAACTATTCTTAGACACTATAAACAATAATGTCGTACGAGTGACTCATATTCGTCGTGCATGTAGAATTGCTGACTTAGTATAGTCATCAAGATTAGGATGACCAATGCTACTGTCTATCATAGTATGTTTCCTACTTGGTCTACTAATATGATGGGTTATGCCATGCATGCTACCTCATTTTGCGTTGTGATAGCACATCATGTCCCTATTCTACATCCTCCTCTGCAACAGCCAAAGCTTGGTTTAGACCTTCTGTGGTTAGTCTCCTACCATATCTCAAATTAGGAGTACGTGTCTAGTTCCCTTATAGTGTATCTTCGCCGCGTGAAGGTCGAGGCGGACTTTTAGTGTATCGTTCAATCCCCATATTGTCTTCATGATGTTTTCACACAAATTTATTTCGCAATGTATTGAATCCACCACATGGCAAATCATTAGACACTGCCAGTGCTGCGAAAGATGAGTGTTAGAACATTTCCAAATCCCCCGACTACGCCATGAAAACTGTAGTCGTACCTTCGGTTTGCATGACTAACACTAGTCATATTATCCTTCCTAGTCCTATATTCGGTTTGCATGACTAAAACGAGTCATGTTATCCTTCCTCAGTTTTCCTTCCTCATGTTATCCTTCCTATTTGATGACTATATATAGTCATGTGCTGATTGCGGAATCATAAACTTATACTCAAATATGTTACTTCTGTAGCCGCAAAATACAAGAACATGCTAATGGAAATAGCCACTTGTTGCACTTCAAAACTATTCTTAGACACTATAAACAATAATGTCGTACGAGTGACTCATATTCGTCGTGCATGTAGAATTGCTGACTTAGTATAGTCATCAAGATTAGGATGACCAATGCTACTGTCTATCATAGTATGTTTCCTACTTGGTCTACTAATATGATGGGTTATGCCATGCATGCTACCTC
>OZ020516.1:9417473-9740610 GCA_963971425.1 Bryoerythrophyllum caledonicum | reverse complement strand
CGGAATGGGGTTGAGGGGAGTTTAGAGTTAATTCTCCAGGGTAAAATGATGGTATTTTCTAATGATATCATTGCCATGTAGGTGGCCACATTGGATTTCATTGCCACATAGGATGGCCACGTCAACGCCGAGGTAACTAATCTACCATGCATAGGGGTAAAGTTGGCCTTTGACCCTACGTTGACTCTATTATGTCGTGACGGGAGGGTCCGTCACGACGCATCACGTCATGACGGCACGTCACTGTCACAATGTCACGATAGACAACCCTGTTCTAGATCCTCCTCTTCAACAGCCAAAATTTGGTTTAGATCTTCTGTGGTTAGTTTCCTACTAGATCCAAATCAGGAGTGTCCATTTCCCTTTCCATAATAGTGAATGCAGGCCGTAGACCTACATACTCCTCGTCTCTACCTAACCGCACACTCTGCAGTTCATGTCTTCCGCCATCACTTGACTCAACTCTTGCACCGCGCGGCTGTCGTCGTAAAACGATCTTCCATCCATAGTTCTCCTCGTCGTCTACAAAAAATACTTGGTGTATGTGAAGGGGAAATGCAAAGGAGTCCGCTGAATCAATCGATCAAATTTGAACAATGTGAATCCATATTCGTCACATTTCATTGTAGCCCAAGCTCCCCTCTTGTTTGCTTGTGCCCATGTACAATACAACACCACCACTTCAAATTTCCCGTAGTCTACGCTGATTATTTTGTCCACCCACCCCACATACTCGAGATTTGCTATCGTCAAGTTCCTGTCAGTAGAACTAGCGCAAAAAGATTGGAGAAATGTAGCCGCTACTCCACTATCACATGTGAACATATCTGCTTCTGCTCCTCGTACTCGTATATGATTGCCGTATGCATACATCGCCTTGTATTACTTTGCTTCTCGTGTAGGAGGTAGTAACAGTGCAAGTATATCCCCAGAGACATCATTCTCCATCGCAAGGTCTTCAGATACAGTAATAGTGAACCACGTATTGAAGGACTCCTGTCGTATACTCAAATATGTTACTTCTGTAGTCACATAATAACACAAGAGCAGGGGAACAAATAGTAAGGTCCTCATTTCATATGGTAGACTAACCTGCCAATATGGAAGACTGTACAGGGCTGACAACCTCTTCACTCCAGTTTCATGCACTGGATCATTTTCCCCCCCTTTTCTGATCTCATTAGGTGTATTTAGCCATTTTCCCTCGCTTTAGCATGGCGCACAATATCTCGACTAGTTAGAGAGCAAGGAAGAGCTCTAATTTCCTCCGTGCCATCAAATGCTCTTCAGAGTCGTCGATACGGGTGATTCCTTTCTAGATATCTCCGATGTCCCAAATATACATTTTTCCCTAGTGCGGCTGATCTACGAGTACTAACATTCGGGCCACATTCAATACATCCTCTATAACCCTTTGTCACCTGCCCAGAGACAAGACCATACGCAGGATAATTGTGAATGCACCACATCAATATCGCTTTGAGGATGAAATTCTTGTTTTGGCTGTCATCAGAGACATCAACAGCATTCACACCATGCCAGAGTTGTTGCAGCTCTTCAATAAGTGGGGCCAAGTACACATCTATATTTTCCGATGTGACGCTTTCTTTTCCAGGGATGAGGAGGACCAGCATTAGAAAGTTCATCAGAGAACGTGGACAAGGAATCCGGAAGTG
Source organism: Bryoerythrophyllum caledonicum (assembly GCA_963971425.1). Lineage (NCBI taxonomy): Eukaryota > Viridiplantae > Streptophyta > Bryopsida > Pottiales > Pottiaceae > Bryoerythrophyllum > Bryoerythrophyllum caledonicum. The sequence goes on along the minus strand of OZ020516.1, from coordinate 9,738,934 downwards.
ACAGCGGGGGTGACAAAACGAAGGTAGATGAAGTTAGTCATGAGTCATTGAACGTATGACTAAAGCTAGTTATGTACTTAACATTTCAGACTAGAATTAGTCAAAGAGTTCCCTATTCACTGTGTTTAGTTGCCATGACTGACGATTGTTGTTTTCAATTTTCAGGAGGGAGAACAAGAGCCTTAGGGAATAGAGGACGTGCAGATGGAAGAAGACAACAAAGTGAAGAAAGTACCGGATGAAACTTGTTAACCGGAGATTTAGGCTAATTATAAGCTCCAGGTAGTAATTTTTTGAGTTACTAAGTAGTTTTATTGGTAAAAAGTAACCAGTGGATGAATCTGGACAGTGGATGAGACTGTCCGGACTGATAGTGGATGAAACTGTCAAGTCGGGACTTTGGATGAATTGTCCAGATTTTGGATGAAAATGTCCGGACATGGATGTCATCCATCCGGACACCTTTCATCCATTAGGGCAGATTAGGGTTTGGAGGGGGTAGAGAGCCGCCCTCTAGGACTTGGAGGCTCTCTTCTCTTCCCTTCTCTTCTCTTCTCTTCTCTTCTCTCTTTTTCTCTCTCTCTTGAGGTGTTGCAACTTGGAGTGTGTAGGTTGGAGTTAGAGAGCTAGTGAATGATTGATGTGTTATGTGGATCTAGGGTTAGAGTGAGTGTGGATGTGGACTTTGTGGACGTTTGAGGAAGTAAAGCAAGACTTTTCTACTATCTATTGTGTGTTTGTGTTAGGGTTTGTAGGTGTGAATAGATCTTGATGTTTGAAGAGCATTTGTGGTGAAATTGGGTTGTGGGTATTGTAGATCTGGCCTAAATACACTAGATTTGATGTAGATCTAGCTTGATCTACTAAACCCTACTCAAATCTGGAGTATTAGAGTGAGAAACCATCTAGGTTAGTTGTGGGTATAGTCTGATTTGTTGCAAGCTGGTGTGAAAACACTAGATCTGATGTAATCTGATGTAATGATGAAATCTCCATTTAACAAAACTGCCTTGTTGCTATTGCTGCAGGAGCCTCGTCCACCCAGTGTGGAGAGGACGAGCCTCGTCTACCCAGTGCGGAGAGGACGAGGCTTATGGAATTTATGACTGAAGTTAGTCACCTGTTTTACATTGCTCACTAGAATTAGTCAGAAATTCCCCCTTTATCCTACGTGCCTTCATTAGTGACTATGGTAGTTGATTCTGGGGTAAACAGGAGTTTGAAGAATGCGACGATGTGTAGATGATAGAAGTCAGCGAAGGCAAGGAAGTCAAGGCGGACACCACCTTACCATCGCCGCCGAAGCATCGTCCAGCTGATGAGAAGAGGAAGAGGATTACCGAGGTACAGAAGCTCGAAATCAGCGGGGGTGAGCCGAAAATAGCCCGGACAGAGAAGGGTACCGCCGGCGTTTACAAGAGGAGAGAGAAGGAGTCCCTTGATTTGCACGATCAGGTGAGGACAAAGAAGTGATCCTCCATTGCTGAGGAGAAGAAGACACGGGGAAAGGGTGGCGAATAGAAGAAATCAAGGAACCTTGCTGTCGTGGCAAAAGATAGCAAGGAAGTCAAAGTGGGGGCTCAGGTGGACAAGAGCACATCAAAGGTAAGGAAAGTCGTCGCACTACCCACTTGGTTCTTTTCTAAACTGCATGATTAGTTTTCGTGGGAGTCCTTATTCCATTATTTTCAAGTGATCGTGGAATTGCAGACAAGTGGACAGAAGGATGAAGCCTCAGCGCATTCGGAATTTAGCATAGGGGACATTGTGGAAATCATCGGTGTTGCAGATGGTGAAGAAGAACAAGTGGTTGGTATTGAGAAGGTGATTAACTGCGAGGGGGCCAGATTGCATGGGGCCACAATTCCAGAAGGTTGTGTCTCCGTGGAGGTGCAGAAGAGCAACAACGACGGCTACATTATCTACTCCAGCTTAGAGTTAGACAACCCTCCCATCACGAAGATGGGACAGACAGTAAATAGCTTTATATTGTGGCCCACATAATTCTTAAAGCATCCATTGTAATCATCAATGTCTATTAGCGGACTATACTTAGTCACTTACGCTATAAACGTTTTGATTCTCATGACTATATGTAGTCATTTGTTGTAGTCACATTTTGGAAAGCAACGACTATTCATAGTCAGATTATGAACCATTTCTAAACCAAAAGAATGACTAATTCTAGTCATCACAACCATTCCATCCAACTACTGGTAGTCATATTATGACATCATTACATTCCAGCATTTTAGTCATGTACTTGACAAAGCTGACTAAATGTAGTCAGATGGTGCTGACTATCTTTAGACGTATACATGTATATATATATGACTATTAATAGTCATGGAGTTGAATACGCTGACTAAATATACGTAGATGGTTCTGACTAATCTTAGCCACATACATATGACTAACAATAGTCACATTTATTGGGCTGCCCAGAATCGAGGTCCCAAAAATCTTTTGGGAACGCGCCTGTGGGAACGCGTGCTCGCAGATCTGACTACAGAATCTGACTTGTCCGTTATGACTGGCTTGAGGACTAAATTTGGTAGTAGTCATCACCCAGTCATATGACATTTGGTAGTCATAAAACCCAGTCATATTTCCACTGTTTTCCTAGTAGTGGTATTTGGTAATGTAGATTTGCGGTCTAGTGACCATGAGTTACCATTGATGCTGGATGATTGGGGGAAGACTGCATTTTGGGGAGTTGATCATGATGAGAGAGGTCAACTCTATCATTGGAAGTTTCTCCCATTTAGCCTCAAGAACGCACCCGCTCAATTTCAGAGGATGGGACGGGATTGTTGACCAGTTTACTATTTGCCTCATGCTACATCGATGATGATATCATTTTTAGTCGCAGCCCACACAAGCATGTGAGGCATCTTCAAGCGTTGTTCATCACGTTACGGTAGTGGGGATTGCGCTTGCACCATAGCAAGTGCAAGTTCTTCCACGATCAATTGTTATATTTGGGACATATAATTGTTCAAGGGGGTCTTAACGTGTAGCAGGCCAATGAAGATGCGTTGCAAAAGATTCTTGTCCCAACCGACGTGTCAAGACTTTGAGCTTTTCTTGACTTCGTAAATTACTATCACCAATTTGTCAAGAACTTTAGCTTGATTACTAAACCGTTGACTATTCTCACGGGGAAGGATTAGCCATGGACTTGGGGATGGGATAGTAGTAGGCATTTGCTGTTTTGAAGTTGAAGCTCGGTTTAGCGCCTGTACTGCAATGTCCGGATGTTACACAACTTTTTCAGTTGCACACAGACTGGAGTGTTGTGGGATTGGGTGCACTGTTGACTCAGAAGGATGATGAGGGACATGAGTATGTTGTGGCGTTTGCTTACAGGAGCAACAACAACGCGGAGTCCAACTATTTGTCCTATGAGGGGGAAGCTTTGGCTGCACTTTGGGCCATAGCCCATTTTAGGCCCTATTTGTATGGGTATTGCTTTAAGTTAGTGACCAACCATGTGCCGTTGAAGCGGCTCATGGAGTTTGACAAGCTTATAGGCAAGCTCGCTAGTTAGGCTTTGTAGCTTCAGGAGTATGACTTTGAGGTTGTACATCCGACGGGCATCACGAACTTGGATGTGGATGGTCTATCTCGCAATCGAAGTCCTTCGGAGGAGGATTTGATTGGTGCCAGGTGGCATGGAGATTGTGACAGGGAGTCAGTCCCGGGATGGCATGCAACGGCTTACGTTATGTTGATGTCTGGCTTTGCATCGATGTTGCCTGATTTGGCAACGAAGAAGAAACTGACTAGAGCCGAAATTGTTAGCGATGTGTGGAAAGACGGTCCAATCTTGTACAATCTACAACATAAGACACTTTCCCTAGCTCTTTCCGCTATGGAGAGTGATATAGTTGGGCACCAAATAACAAGGTTTCGTTGGGAGAACGGGCTTCTATTTGGGGTGTAGCCAGATGGGACTAGGCACATAATTCTGAGGCAAGATGAGAGGGCTTCGTTGGTACGGCAAGTACATGAAGACCTAGGACATTTTGGTTTGCGACAAACTTGTTTGATGTTGCGCAGCTAGTATTGGTGGAACAGCATGTATCAGCAGGTCGCCACATATGTTTGTTGGTGTGAAATATGTGATTGGGTTAGATCTAGCTTCAACACCTTGTCACCGCAATTGCAACCCTTGCCTATTATAGAGCTAGGATACCGGTTGTCTTTGGACTTTGTTGGTCCACTTGTCGTGACTCCACGCGGAGCAAAGTATGTCTTGGTTATGGCGAAGTATGTCTTGGTTATGGATTGAGCTTGTGGCTCTTTTACAGAACTCTTCAGACTTGGCGGCCATGGCATTCTTCGACCGGGTGTTGGCTCGTATTGGAGCCCCATGTGAGGTTTTGACTGACTAGGGGCGTGAGTTCCTTGGGGCTTTTGAAGCTTTGTGTACCAAGGCTTTGATTGACCATCAAACCACTTCTCGGGATGACCCAGAAGCAAACGGTTTGGCGGAGCGTGTTGTTTAGACCATGAAGCGGGGCCTACGAAAGTATGGCTTACTTTAGGGTGGCCACCATGATTGGAATTTGATGATACCATGGATCGCCATGGGGTACCGGTTTAGCCGGTAGGCTTTACTAGCTACTTTCAGTCCGTATCAGTTGTTGTACGCGTGGGAGCCTATTTTATCAAGATTTGTTCTAGAAAAGTTGGCTTTGGTTGTCGATTTGGACAATCCAGAGGTGTGGGCCCAATGTCTACGGGATCGAGCGGAGTTCTCGAAGCAGACTATACCCAGGGCCATGGAGAACTTGTCCATTGCTCAACACTATGACACCTTACGGTACACTTGTATTCGTAGTGGTGCCTGCCGACCTCAGCTGCAACGTTTTTCCACAGGGTATTACGTTTATCTGCAAGGTGAGGCGCTTACGACGTTGGACGTCAAGGCTGGGCCCATCATTCTTCGCGTGAAGGATGTATTGTCCAGTGGCATCTTGTTGCTGGAAGGCAAAGATGGTTGGAGGTGTCGGGAGAACTCTAAGATTTTTGTTCCCTGCCATTTATCCCTTGATCGCTCCGTTCATCTGGAGTTGGCCGTTGTGCCGGACCGTCTTCCGTGTTTCGTGTGTGGTGAGAAGAAGGGCACTGCTACCATGTTGCTTTGTGACCATTGCTACTGTAGTTGGCATATGGCTTGCTTGATGCCGCCTCTTTCTATTCTACTACCCGGGGATTGGACTTGCCCTCGTTGTCGGAGGTCTTCGAGCCACGTTTCACGTGATGGAACAACTTGAGTTCCTTATGGACTTGTCGCTGTATACTGGGTTGCCATCCAATTGAAGTTCCTTGTTTTCATTCAGGAATAGGCAACATGAAGATTGACCAAGGAATTGGCAACAAAGTTGTCTAAGGCGATTAAAGATGGGGCTCACATTGCACCCAACCTACCCTCTCTTTGTTACTTCTCCATGTGCTTATTGATTCGGCGACGGTCCAACGGGTGACATCTTCGACAAGATGCGTACATGTGTTGCAGCGACATCACCGTGGCGTTTAGTCTTGTTAGTGTTGTATGGTCCTAGGTGGATAGAGGGTCTTTTTATCCTCTAGGGGGGCACTTGAGGGTATACTACGTATATTTATTTTAGTGTATGTTTTTTTGTTTGTTTGATGTTGGTTAGGACTCTTGATCTTTTGTGGTTATCGATCTTTCTTTATACGACACCTTAGCCAAATTGTACATCATTGATGGCGCACACTCTAAGAGCATCTCGACCTCGGACACGCCCCACGTCATTATGGAAAGGTCGGGCGGGAGTAAAAATAGTTTGCCGCGGATCTTGGCTGGCGAGCATTCCACTGCTCACCGCAACTCACGGCTCTCAATGTGGTAAGTTCGCGCCCTTAGTTAGCGGAAAAGAGAATCTTTTGGAAAAAATTAACCAATGATAGATTGCTTGTCGTAGAAGTCTTGTAGGATTCCGGGTTGCTACAAGACCAACAACGGAGCGGGTGGAAGCCCGCCCGACATTGGTTGTGCTTTGGTGGAGTTAGCGTCTGGTCTGAACCCCACGCCGTCCACTGAGTTTGTGGATGGGTGGAGAGTCTGTAACGTTTAAAAGCAAGAAATGATCTAGGGTTTCAAAACAATTGCTTTGTGAGCAAAATGCAGCTCGTGAGGCCCCACATAGTCAAGGAGTCAGGAAATGGCTATAGACCCTTGTATTCCCCACTTCCTATGTTTGTAAAATTGCCAACTTTAATATCTTTTAAGATTTTGGCTCTATTTTGCCCAAATTTCTTTGATGAATGAGGTACTATATGCAACATACATACATACTATTACCAATGTAGATGAATATAGTCACTCACTACAACACTTAATACTACAGTAACCCCTTGGTAACCAACCAAAACCCCTAACCAACATTCATAAAATTGGGGTATATCCAATCCACTTCCATTCCATTCACATGTTCCCCCATCCAAATGGAGGATTACTTTTGGTTGGCACTTGTGGGGGGTACTTATTGGCGGTCATAAGCTAAACATGGCAATATACTTTGAAAATTTGTAACTTCACACTTCATCGGAAAAATATGGAATCACTGGAGTTGAAATTGATATTCAATTGGCTATCACTAAAAAAAACTATGTAAATATATTTTATTCGTTCTCTCCACTTATGCACATCGGGTAACGTGTCGGTCATGGCGGATTCAACCTTAATCAGGTTTTCGCAGTGCAGAAAATGACACCAACAAACAAACCAGTGCCATTGATAGTTCCAGTGAGAAACAAACAGTGACCTTAAAGCCCCAACTGCCAGTATTGGTCTGGACACGCTTTCACCGCCGCTAGTTGAAGGCGAGGAGGAGGCTCCCATCCGTCGTGTGCATCTCAACAGTGTCACTACGACTTGCTTGACCATCAGATGAGTTGGTCGGTAGCATGAGCAGGTTTTGGATATCATCATCGCCATGCTCTGAATAGTAGATTTACCTGACCATTCTCTCCACGTGGTATGCCTCTGAGCAGGAAATGGTGGCGTCGAGGTTTGGTGAGTTTGTGATAACAGAGTGTGGAGTTTTGGGATCAATGCAGTTTCCGGGTTTAGATCTGGGCAGGAAATGGTACTGTTAGGTTTACTAGAAAATGTGGAGTTTTGGGACTTGGATGTCGTGTTGTGTTGATAGATCTGAGTGGTGTTAGGGTTTGGCGAGTTTCATATGCAGAGTGTGGTGAGTCGAGGGGATTTTGATTACAATCTGACACTGACAATAGGGTTTGGTGGGTCGTTTCTTCACCATTCTCAGTGTGGAGTTTTGGGTTTTTGATGTCACAGATCTGACCTTTTTGAGAGTTGGGAATAGGGTTTGGTGGTTTTGACCCTACTGAAGTGACCCACTCGTCTGATCAGTGGTGTTTTTTTCCTTGGGTTTGTAGGGGTTGTGATGGCGATGAGAGGTTTCTGGAGGATATTGAAGCGTGGGAGCGATGATGATTCAGTGAGGATATAATACGCTTGGATTGTTTGCGATGATGGTTTGGAAGCTCTGAGGAAGAGGTGGAGTGTGGAGAAGGTGGCTGCTTTGGTTGTGGAACTTTGAGAGTGGTTGCTTAGGAGGGTGAGCGGTGGGATGCCTTCCTCTATGAGCTACATGGCGGATGGATCGCCATCGTCCAGTAGCGATGCGAGCACTTCCAGCGGTGGCGGTGGACACATTGAGCACACGGTTTCCAAGCTCGACACTCTGGCCGGAGTCGCCATCAAATATGGCGTCGAGGTATGTGCCAGTTTTTGCGGTGTTGGAATGTGCTTGGATTTGTCTTTTGAGGATCTCTTTGTGCAGTTTGACCGAGTAGTCATAGTGGTTCTGCTCTCTATTTTTATACTCTAGTCTTGCTTGAATTCCACGTTCAGCACATTCGCATTAGAGGTGGATTCGTGTACTACAGCATGGATTTTACTGAGTTAGGCTTTTGTGCTATTGTTGAGAATTGGTCACTGTTGGTTAGGTTCACTTGAGAAGCCTACCCTTGTTTGAGAGCGCATTCTGAGTTTGAGAGCACTGGATTATGAGTCAGCTTAGCATTTATAAATTGTCTCATCCAATGATGGGGTATGTCTGTCTTGTGTTATCCTTGCTTTGACTTTGCGTGTAGAATTGAGGCTATTATTTCTGCAGTCCATCTTGGTAGGCATTTCTTTCAGTGTGTAACAAGGGGTCTTTCTCTTGGGCTTGTTTAATTAGGTTGCAGATGTCAAGCGATTGAATGGATTGACGACAGATTTGCAAATGTTTGCGCTCAAGAGATTACGGATACCGACACCAGGAAGACATCCACCTTCAACTGCAACAACAGACCCCAGCCATTCCAGGTTACTTACTCTCTGTCCCCTATCTTCAACTGTCCCATTTCTGATCGTTAATAAATCATTGGCAGAACGGGTTTCAGATATTGTTGTCCTTTTGTTGGATATCACATGCTAATATTGCTAATAGAGAGGGGGGTTTACAGTGAGAGGGTAATTAGTGAAGGGAATACTACTAAATTTTGAGCCCTCCCTAATCTTGAGATTTTGCAAAATATTGCGTGCATTGGGAATCAGTGTCTTATCTTTTGGTGGATAAGAATTCATGTACTTTCATGGGCAAAAATGAAGAGCATCCAACAGAAGATGGGCTTGCACTTTGTGGTGCAGATGGGAGACGTCCACAGCCTTGCATCGTGTGAGCAGTCAAAACTCACTCGTCGACCACAAAGGAGGGGGGGACAAGGCACAACGGTCAGCAGCGATGGATTTGTTGAGAGGCTACTACGGTTTGCCCGCATCCCGAACCAAGGGAGAAGGCACGGAGCTTGCCACCTTACACAGTTTTGACGCCGAAAACGCAGACGACGAGCCGTTTTCGCCCATGTTTCCCGCACCAGACAGAAGGTTCTCAACCGGTGGCGATCACAGGACGACAAGTCGGTTTGATACTACTACTTCCGACCCTGCAGCAGCTGGTCTTCTGATGAACCCCGTAGGAGTTGGAGAGATTGCCGAGACGAAAGACCTAAGGCCGGTGAGGAGGCGAACAAGGGGCGATTCAATGATGTTGGGCAGTTTCAGCGACGACGCTGGACTTCTGATGAACCCCGGAGGTGGAGTTGGAGAGATCGAGGTGGTTGCAGCCGAGACGAAAGATCGGCCGCCGGTGAGGAGGCGAGCAAGGGGCGATTCAATGATGTTCGGCAGTTTCAGCGACGACGCGTTTGATGTGAGTGAGAGGGTGAACTTCCCTGAGAAGGTGTCTGTTGCAACGAGAGCCAAAGACGCGACCAAAGGGCCTTCTTCGATTGCAGCGGCGAATGGGTGGCATGCGGGTGCAGGTGAGGGACCCGGTGTGAAGGCGATCGGCGCTGCTTTGTTTGGAGGCAAGGGAGCTGTGGAGGGACTGGTATCCAAGGTGCTTCAGGCCACTGTGCCTGACAAGTCCTCAGCTGGCGCCGCGCCTGCAAACACTACTGCTACGAGCGTTTTGGACGGCATTACGCAGGTGTACCGGCGTGCGAAAGCGGCTTTGGATTGAAAGGTTCGATGATCTCTATGCTTATTTTTGTGTGATAGCCTCTCGCTAGATCAGATTCTTTGGCTCATGTAAGTCAGCATTCGAAGGGAAATAAGAGGGGAGTTTTCTCTTCCCCTCTCGCACTTAGTAGTTCCTACTCAAACAAATCAAATGAATTTGTTTTAGCTAGCATGTCAGTGCGGAAACCACTGTTCCTGGCGAGCTTTTCAGCTTGTCCGCACTAATCTTGTATATCTTCGCAGAGCATGAATGATGATTGGGCCATTCAGCAGCAGCAGCAGCAGCCCATCGATGGCTGCAAGCAAATCAATGACTTTCATGTTTAGATGGTCTCATTGTTTGTTTTTGCTGCAGTGATTTTTTATGACTGGTTGTGAGCTGCTTCTTGCATATGCCTGGTGTAATTGTCCTGGAAGTAAAATTTGTAATATGTGATACATCAATGTGGAGGAGTTCAATCACATGATACATGTTACAATAGGGAATCAGTCTTGGAATGTTTGAAACATTCTGGTCTTGGCTTGGAGAAAATTTCTGTTGACACAATTTATGACGAACATTGAAGTTCATATTTATGCAAAAATTCAAGACATTTGGCAACGTATTTTTATCCAAGTATCCGAAATTTGGAGTTCTATACAAATATATCGCCAAAAGACAAAAAGTGTAGTAAACTCGGGAGCTTCCGGTGCTGGTATTCGAACTCGGGTCGCTCGGGTGAGTGCTCAGTACCCTATCCAAAGAAGACCTTGGAAGCCCGATACGGGAAATTGTGAAGTAGGTGCGAAGGAAGGAGGGGAGCGAACCCTACAACTCCAAAGAGGGAGCGCGACGAACAGAATACATTCTGGCACAAGGGCAAAAATAGACACCGACACAAAGTCCAAGCACACAACGAGCCACAAGCAACAACAAGATAGCGAGAAATTGTCCATCGGGAAGGGAACCCATAAAACCATCCAAAGGGATAAGCAAGACACCCAACTGCAGAAGCAAGCAAGAGCATTCAGAAAAAAGAAACCAAAGTTTAGTCCGGCTCAAGTGGAAAGTCATCTACGCCCAAAGAGGGGAAGTCATCTACGCCCAAAGAGGGGAAGTCATCTACGCCCAAAGAGGGGAACAAGCCAAGAGACAAAGCATTTAAGCATCAACGTGCACATCCCTCCAAGACGAACTCCTTCGCCATTGCGACGCCACCACCTCAGCTACGCGCCGACAATCCACCAACGATCCCACCACACTCAGAGTCGCATGTCTATCCTTGCCACCTTCAGAGAGATCGACAGACCCGGCTTGAAAACTCCTCCCGCCAACGTCAGGCGCAAGAGCCTACGCAAAAGGCTCGAAACCGGCCCCTAGAAACTGCCACTGATGTTGTGAAACCTCTTACTCCGAGATATGCTCATGAACACTAGAAGAAGAACCGCCACCTCCCAAAAGGGTCCATGGACAAGGCCCCCGCAACTAAATTGGAGGCCACGAGCTACTGGCTCTCGGAGTCAAAGATGCGACGTAGGAGGCACAAAAAAGCGACGCCAACGCCTTGTGATCCTGTTCACCTCTAGGTCCTACCCAAAAGTCTGCTTGATCTCTCAAATCCTCCTCCAACTGCAAGGATTCAGACAGATCCAAGAGCTCCTCCTCCGAACTCTCTGATTCTATGTCAAGCTCCATATCAGCAATAATCCCTTCCAAGATTTTTCTAGCAAACCTCTCCGCCTTCGCATGGCCCATCATGACTTCCTTAGTCTGAACTTGATCACACACTAATTCCCCGCCCGAGTTACTCGTAGGGCTACCAGGAATGCTAGATTGGGAGAAAGCAGCTTTAAAAGCCCAGAGTCTAAAGGCTAAATTCCTCGGAAGGAATTCCGGATGAGGCACTATATTCCAGCTCAAAACACCTCTAAAAGTATAGAAGACATTTCTATGGCTCTGGGCTTAAATGAAGTTATCTTCCTTCCGTTGTTCCTTGGTCAGCTTGAACTTCTGGCCAGAGTATCTTGTGTGTTCTTTCCAAGCTCCCATACATGCCTAGATTGTTTGTTGCCAAGCTTTGAACAAAGCCACACCCACATGGAATTTTCCTTCCCACAGCTCGACTTATCGTAAGAAGGCTCTACCGGGGTTAAGGAAGGGAGTATTTGGCGCAACAGACCGGCAAAGACCAAACCCGGGCACGGGAGAAAACCACGGCCGAGGCCTACTAGCCTCCAGGTCCAAACCGGGCCTCAAAGGGCCATGCAAACCTAAATAGGAACCAACAAGATTGGAACAGAGAAAATCAAAAGACAACGTCAAACCCACAAGGAGATAGACTCGAGGTCGAAGCGGGAGAGGCGGAGATGGCGCGAACGGTTAAGTGCCCGGATGTTGAGGGGTGAGAGAGAAGTACAATTGCCTATCGCGCAATGGCAATCCAAGGCATCACCGTCGAGTTGTAAGAAGACAACCGCATACACTTCTAAGGTGGTAAGATCACAAAAATTTGATTGACGTCAGGCTGCAGCGACCGCCAGAGGAATTTCTTCTGTGCTCAGTGGCACTCGCTCGAAGATCTTCTTGCGGTTGTCGATCTCCTCCAATTCTTGGGCAGTGGGGAAGAGTCAAGCCGTTTCCTGGCGCTGAAGCTCAGCTTATAGCAGGAGCTTGTCAATCTCTAACTGAAGGTGAGCCTGAAGCTTGGACGTCATTTCGGGAGAGGACTCACGGATTAAGTTTTGCTCATAGTTGCCCACTCTTCTAAATTTCTGCAAGGAGGCGGGCGAAAGAGGTCGTGCGGTCTTGGTCTAGGAGTAGCGAGGCGATGGAGGACGCGCCGCATCCGGCCTAGTGTCGAGATGCACACTAGAGAGCACGATGGTGATGGCGGCGGTACGAAGAGGCGCACGATCTGCCTGATTGGTCTTGGCGGGTGGGGTGTCGACAATGAAGGACGTTGCATGCGCGGGCAGATCATCATCCGCAATGAGTGGTGGAGTCGGGAAGAGCGAGGGGTCGTATATCACCGTTGCAGGTCTGGCAGAGCCATCTTTTCCAATCGGCAGTGAGAAAGTGCTGCGGAGTTGTGTGAAGACTAGAGCGACATGCAGGTGTATAGAGCTTGGTTCTTGGTTTACAGAGGCGAGAGCGTTTGACGCCTCATCACTAGGTCCGACTAGAGCTAGATCTTGCAAGGAGTCGGTCGCTTGGTAGTTTGACATAGGTACAAGTTGAGCCTTGTATGTCTGGTTAGTTTCATCCTTATTTAACACTGCCGGAGCTTGCTGGTAATTGAGGTCATGCATCACATCTTGGAAGAGCTCATCAATTGTCGTGTCGAGATCAGTAGGGTCATTGGATGGAGCACAGTCCAAGAGGAGGGAGGGTGAAGAGAAGGCGTTGAAGTCATCGCGTAGGACCTCGGTGGCAAGTCAATAAGGAAGAAAACACTTGGGAGGAGTGAAGGGCCATTTTGTGAGTCCACACCGTGTCAAAGACAACAAGCATTGCTCTGTGCCGCTTAGCAGATCTTTTGTATCTGAAAATGTCTTTGTAGGTTTTCATTCTAATGCAGATAATGGTTTGTCACGCGTGGTACAACGCGCGACCAAGGCTAAAGGTAGTGTTGTTCAACTCATGTCCACATTTTTGCACCCAAATTTTCCACATCAAGTTGGCACGCAGGATGTCCCAGGCCGTAGTCCGAGTAACTAAGCACTTGCTCGCACTGTCCCAAACGCGATCATCTTGAATCCGGGTTCTGCCCGGGGGCAACAAGGGACTGTGGAGGATGCGATGCCATGTTGTGCAATCATTGGGAAGGCCAACATGAGAGCAGAGGGCAACGTAATATGTCCTAGCCAGAGCCACCACAGGGCAGGTACTGAGCACATATTTAGCTGATTCAATTTCAGGTGCGTTACACACCCGACATTGTCATTCTTAATTGGCCTTGCTCCTCCAGGTACCAATTGGTAGCCCCTCTACAAGTGTTAACCATGTCATAGAGCTGATTTTCTTGGAAGCCAAAGGTGCCAAATTCGTGCCATGATTTTCTTGATTTGTGGCTGTGAATAACCAACGTGGCGGAGATGGTTAATGTGAGGGATCTTTGGCTTGATCTATGATAGGGCAATGCAATATCCTAGCTTTGTAGAGTAGGTGAAGAATTCACAGTTACCTTCTATGCCAAAGCGTTTCCATTTCTATTCCATTGGGTCCTAGGGAAGACAAGATATAGGAGTTGTGCCGTAAAGCCAGATGGTGCAGTCGGTCCAAACAAGGTCGGCCGGGTTAAATGCAATCACGTGGCAGGAGTCATAGAGGGTTAGAAGAATTTTGATCGGTTGTGTTGGCTTGTTGGGGAGGAGGGTGAGTTCGGATTCTTGGAAGAGTTTCTCTTTGGATACATGGTAATTCTTCGTAAAAAATTATTGCCCCTCTTCCTTTAGTAGGTGGTAGACTTCATCGACCTTGTCATTGAGGTCCAAGGTAAGCCACTCCCCCACTTATGGTAGTTTGGTGTCTGTCATATGCCAAGGAATGCTAGAAAGTATTTCATGTCGTTGAGCAGATGTGTTCCGAGATGGTGTTCTGCGTCAAAGATTAGATAATAAATGTCATTCTTTGTTGACGGGGTCCCATGTGTCTTGCAAGTAGAAGGTGTGGTTGTGTTATCATGTATGGAAGTTAGTCATTGGCTCGTAGCCGTGAGGAATGCTTGTGGAGCGGAGGAGAAGTGAGTTGGCAAAGATTGGTTGTTGCAGCTTCTCAAACAGGGTAGTGGAGGAGTTTTGGGTAAGGCCTTGTCTGCATGTTGCAAATGCTTTATGGACCGCCTTCCACAATGGAGTGGAGGCTCGTGGTGCCTCAATTGATTGCATGGCAAAGTGCAAATCAGCTAACCATTTCCTCCCGCTCGTGAGCCTTGTTTGTGCCATGCAGTGTCGAACGATTGTTTTCCATGGTGCACATCCAAGTGATAGTCCGCGTACTAGAAGCTTGGTGAGAAGGGCGCCAGCTTGAAGTGCGGAATTGAGGATTTTCATCCTACCTGCCACAATAGGTTGGATCGTGATGTTCCAACCCACTTTGGCTCGGGTGCGTTCTTCAAGTTTGGCTCCCCACAGGTAATTGGGTACAATTCCTTTGATATGTCTGGATGTTGCTGATGTGATCGAGACGTAGCTGCTGAGGTACCAAATAGATGTAAGGACCACTTGGTTAACTCTCAGTTGTCGACCCACAAGTGAGAGGTGATTGGGGCTCCTGGTTGACAATTGCTTGGTAATCATTAATGATCATAATGACTTTGGGGTTGCGGTCCTCGGCACCCATCCTGAAGCCAATGGGGTAGCCCAAGTACCTTGTGCTCTCCCCTTCCCGTACCCAGGTAATGCCAGGGTCGGCTTTCCATAGCCATGTCCTCAATTTCTTGCTAGCCTAGATTGCTATTGATATCTTTTCGTTAAGTTTGGATCCTGGGTTATGTTATAGGTGCTAAGGACGCCCATGGCTCTGTTTAGGTTGTCCTTGTTGCCTTGGAGGAGGAGGTTGGCATTGCCCACAAACATAAGATGGAAGGAGTTGGAGGCATCAGGTAGATGAAAGCCCTGGACCCCTCTTTTTGGATCATCTAACATGCTTGCAAGTACTTATGCTACGAGTAGAAAGAGGTAAAGAACAAGGGGACATCCTTGACTGACTGACCATTCTAATTGAAATGTTCTTTAGCTACGCCGTTTAGAGTGACAAACGCGTATATGTTGGTGTAGAGCATCATGACGCGCGCTATCTAGGTCTCGCGAAAGCCCATGGCAGCCATGGTTTCCTCTAGAAAGGACCAGTTGACCTTGTTGTAGGCCTTCTAGAAGTCCAATAGGATCATAAATAAGTCCTGTTCACTTTCCACTACGTAGTCCATGGCCTCTGTTGCTAGAAAGACATCGTCAAAGATGTTGCGTCCCTTCACAAAGGCTGATTTGCCTCATCTGTGACCACTTTCTCCACATTGGTGAGACAATCAACTCTGCCTTGGCGTATTGCTCGTGTCATGGATTCAGGGGTATAGAACTTTTTATAGTATTGGTTGATATATTGGTGCATGTTGCCTTATTGAGAAAGGACCTTGGATCCCTCAATGAGTTCCTGGATAACCACGGGTTTCTATCGGCCATATTGGTAATCAAAGAACTATTTGTTGCATCTGTAGCCAATTTGTGCCCATAGTGCGATGTGGCGGTTGTATTTCTTTTCCATCTTGGCTTGACAAATGTTGTGTAGCCGTGCTTGTGCATAATCTAATTTGTGTCTAACTTCTACGTTGGACCAGTCATTGTGGAGCTCTAATTCAGCGGCATTTTCATCTTTGAATTGGAACTCAAAGTCCACTTTTTGCTCGTGGCGGAGTCGTCTAGTCTCATTATTGTTGCATTGCTTGACTGCTGCCAGGGCAGCTGCCACGCGTGAGTTGAAGGACGATGTAGGATTAGCGTTCATCATGTCCTTCCATGCCATAAATATTAGAGAGTAGTTGTTGATCGGTGTCTGTTTTCAAGAGGTAGTTGTTGAAAGCTTGCGTTCTGTTCAGGCGGGTTTTGGTGTGACGGAGCTTGAAGAAGACAAGTGAATGGCCTCATAGGTGGGGAGAGGAGCGCCATACATCCATTTGTCCACCAATCATACGGAGGCAGTGGCTCACGTAGCAACAGTCTAGCTGGGAGAATAGCGCTTTTGTCTCCTTCCTCCAATTATCCCAAGTAAAGCGTTGTTTGGTGAGTTTTCTGAATTCATCTAAATAATACACCTCATGGAGTTGGAGGTGTAGGAGGAGGGAGTTCTATGCAAGAGTTTCCATGTCTCCTTGGCTGATTGTGTCTTTGCCTCCTATCTTATCATCTAGATCCTCTATCATATTAAAATTGCCTGCAAAAATCCATTCCGCGTTAGGTAATGGAATTCTTGGATTGCCTTCTATAGGCACACTCCACACCAGGGTTGTCATAACGGACGGGTTGAGGTGATCGGATGGGACAACCGGATGTCGTGAAGTGATTACATACATGGTGTGAAAACATATATTAGTATAGAAAAATAGGGGGTATTGAATGGTCTAGGCCAACAGTGAAGATATGACTAGTGGATTCATCCTCAACCACACGGTCATACTTTACCGGGGCGAGCCTTATCTTGGGAATGATATTCCTGCATCTTGTCACTAGCTCAGGCTTTAGGAGCGTCAACCGGCTGTCTCACTGCTAAGGTTTTAGCAGCCCCCAGGACCACGCGTCACATTAACCGTTCAGGGAGTCTACGGGAATCGAACTCTGAACTAGTTTAGTGTGGCAGAACGCTCAGCCAGCCCGCTGAGCCGTGATCGATGTGCGAAGATGTCATCCAGTAGTATATAAGCGTTTGTAGCATTGGGATTACCAAAATATGTAAAAAACCAATCACGATTGGTAATATGTTTATAAGTTTGGGGTTTGTTATAATAGTTGGTAAATTAGTTTGAAAGCTGATATGAAAGGGTTATTTTGTACGTTTTTGTTAAATTAGTTGAAGTCTTTGGATTATTTAGGACTTAAATGTTTGATGTTAAGCTTTTAGATAAAGTTTGGCCTCAAAGTTTAGAGTTTAGTTCTAAATGTTTAAATAGAAAGGATAGAATTGAATATGCAAAAGATAGTGTAAAAAAAAAACATAGAATGATATGGCAAGGGATAGAAGGATAAGAAGGAGGTGGCGAAGGATAAGAAGGAGGTGGCAAAGGATAGGAGGAGGTGGCAAAGGATAGGAGGAGGTGGCAAGGGATGGAGGGGGATGGGTTTTGGATGAAATGTCCTCCTCCCATTCGCCGATTCTCGTGTCCAATGAGAATCAAGGGGGCTGTCCGCGGCCTTATCAAGCGTTTCAGCAACTCTGAAGGGGGCATTCGATCGCGGGAGGCCATATTCGAGTAGTTTGGATTGCAGGCTATACTTTGGGTACAAAAAACGTAGGATTTGGAGTTAAGGTTAAGAAGTTATGAGCGTTAGAAGTTAGGGGGCGATTTGGGAACCTACTGCCACTCTTTTGAGCATTCCGGAAGTTTCAAGAAAGCTTTTGGAGATCGGGAAGAGTGGCTACAAAGGTGTTTTCAAGCTCTACCTTTTACGCGGAAGAATCGAAGGATTTGGAGCTTTTATGTAGGAGATATTTGGAGCTGAACATCGCACAAATATTTTCTAAGACTGTAAGTATATTACTTTGATGTTGGTGGCGGTTTTGGCCATATCTTTGGCTTCTGGACGAGTTTTTGGCTAAGATTTTTCAAGAAGGTGGTTTATTATGCTGTCAAGCTATATCTTAAGTTTCGTAGCGTTTGGAGCATTTTCTTTGAAGTTATGAAGATTTTGGTGCGCGGGTGTTTGTAAACAAGGTTTTAGAGAGGCTGTAGGTATTTCTGTGATATCTCAAGATCCGTGAGGTATCTACGGTTGAAACTTTGTGTAGCTGATTTTAATAGTATATCACTTCTACTGCTGAAGTTTGGATCTATTTAGACGGTTAGATTAAGAGATACAAGCTCTTAGGATTCGGGTTAGTTTCCTTTTCTAAGGATGGTAAAATTATATAGTTTCCTTAGATAGTTGGGTTCCTTTGTCCTATAAGGACTTGTGTAATGAAGTGATTGTCTCTTGAAAGGGACAATCTTCATATATATTTGGAGTTTCTTTTATCAAGAACTTGATTGAGTAAAAGTGGCAGCCAGAAATCCAGTATTTTCTTGGAACATAAACTCTCTACCACGACATATTGGTGCTTCCACTGAGAGGGTTTCAAGGTGCTTTTGCTCATCAAGAGAAGATGGGGGATCCAAACCCCGGGGTTGTATTACCAGGTGGGTTAGGTGCTCATGATTTGTTCAGAGCATTTGCCCAATTCATGGATGAGAGACAACGCGTTGATGGCGTTGATAGGAACACCACCAAAGCTTTGCAGATGGTGGTGGACAAGGTTGGGAGATTCGACGGGAGGAACATTACTAAGTTCCTCAGGATTTATACTTGTGAGATGGAGGTGCATCAGATTGCTCAGGAGAGGATGATTATCACCTTCGATCTGGCAGTGATACCGGAACTGAGAGAGAAGGTGCATCAGCTGCATCATGGAGTAGTATTGTGGAGCACATTTGAGGAGTTGCTCAAGGATGAGTTTTTTGAGGAAGATCAGGAGAGGATGACCAAAAGATCATTCTTGGAGTGGATTGAACAGAGGCCGGGGACCAAGATGGCTCCAAATGAATTGGTCAGGGAGTTTGAGAAGAAATTTGGTCAATTACCTCGGCAAGAGAGACAATTATTGGACCCGAGGAAGACGGAGTTGTTCTTGCAGGCAACTGATGAAGGCCTCGAGGACAAGCTGTTGATTCATCTAGCTGACAGAACATCTAAGAGTGGGTTTACAAATAATTGGAGGCTAGTGAAGGAGACCGTGGGGCTTGTGGCCAAGCAACAAAAGATCAAGACTCGTGGCTTGTCTCCACGGTTGGAGCCAACTTCCACTTCACAAACTTCAAAGTTGCCTCAGAAGCTGTCTAAGACTGTCGAGGATGACACTTTGGAGCAGTTGATCAAAGGCATACGTGATCTAAAGGTGGAGATGACGGAATTGAAGAAGTCTCATGGAGGAAACTCATCGAAGGCATCTGATAAGGGGTATGTGGAAAGATGTATGTGGTGTGACAGCTCAGAGCACAGACGTGGTGATTGTGACAGCTATAAAGCTGCAATCAAAGACAATATTGTGCATTTCAAAGAAGGTAGGATCAGATTGACAGGTTCTGATGAGCCTTTAAAGACCAACTTTGGGAAGGGATGTATGAAGAAGCTTGTAGAAGAAGAGACACACAAGAGTGGTGTCAAGCATGATATTGGAGTAGAGTCTTACTCTGTTTCAGTCGAAGCAAAGGAGATCAAGATTGCTTCTTCACTTGCTACGGAGGCTATGAAGAGAGGAGCTGAAGTCATCAGGAAGATGACTGGATGGGATGATCCGGTTGATGCTATTAGCATCAAAGCATTTTTGGATAGGGATCAACAGGCTGATGACTTGCATGATGCTACGGTTGAAGAGAAGAGGGGCAGAGCTGCTCAAGAGGATGATGTTGCTGAGCCATCAAACAAGAGAAGATCTCCAAGAAACAAAGAGGCTTCTCAAGGTCCAAAAGAGGAAAAGATGCCATCTCCTAGCCGTCCTGGTGATACACCATTACCGAAGGAGTGGTGGGAGAAGAACAAAGAGAAAGAGAAGGATGAACCCAGCAAGCCTAGAGGTAAAAATCCTGCCTACAAGCTTCAATCTGACATTGAGTCATCCACAGACATGAAGAGTATCTTGGAAGAAAAGATTTTGGATGCCAAAATCGAGTTTACTTTGAGAGAGGCCCTTGGTATTGCAAAAAGGGATTTTCATGAGCTGATCATTGATGTGATAAAAAGAAAGAGGCAAATGACAGCAGAAGCTATTATGGTAGAGGCACTAGATACTCATGTATCTAAGGATGAGGAGGAGGAGATTGGACAAGTATTTGCCCAATCTGCATCCCCAAGCTTTGGGAACAAGGTTGATATGGTGGATGGTGCTCGAATAAATCATTCTGAGGAAACAAAGAGGTATCAGCCTGAGTGTGCTTTTGTGGAATCTGGTATAAGAAAGAAGATTGTACAGGAAGCACATATTGCTAGTTCCCAAAAGGGTGATGATGAAATGAGAAACTATTCTGTTTCTTATTGGGCTAGAGCTACTACAGAGACGCAGGTGAGACTTGGAGATTCAAAGGACCCAACCTTGGCCCTGGTTGACCATGGATCAGAGATCAACATCATGTCCAGGCGAGTGTACGAGAAGAACAAGTGGCCAATTGATATTAACCATGGTTGGGTGATTAGAGCTGCAAACAATGAAGAAGGTGATCTCTATGGAGCTTGTCCTGCTGTGAAGACTAAGATCGGAGACGTGGAGGTGGAGCAGAACTTCTTTGTGCAGAATTGTGCTACGTACCCAGTGATTCTTGGTCAACCTTACATTACTGCTTCAAGGATGGAGACAAGAGTGTTGGATGATGGTTCACATTATGCCAGAGTTCGCAGCTGTGATGGAAAGAAAGTTGTGCAATTTCTCACTGTGAAACCTGTTCATGAAAGACACAGAGAGCAATTGAGGGAGATGCCTTTGGAGCCCTCAATGACTAGGTTTTTGGATTTCTGAAGAGCACCTCTGGCGAGTGGGGGTACATAGGTGCAAGTAGATTAACTGCAATCCCCAATGTAGATAAATTGCGTCATGGTTGTTTGGATTTGGTTGGTGATGGATTTGTGAGTTTTCAAAAGACAGAGGAGATGGACCATGTAAATAGGAGAAGGGTGAAAAAACAAGAGAAAATCCTAAAAAGAGTGGGTTTGGTTTCAAGTGATGAAGTTATAAATGGAGTATTTGAAGAAGCAGGATTGGAGAATGAATTGGTACAAGTTTTAGAGAACTTACCTACGAAGGTGGATGGAGATGTTTCAGTGGAGATACACTCAAGAGCAACCTATGATGAGTTGGAGAAGGTGGTAACAGGTGCTGGAATTGCTACAAGTTGTCAAGAGGAGGCCATTGTTCAGACCAAATATAAGACTGTAGCGAAGAAGGTTAAACCAGTGGCTACCCAGCTACCACCTGATTCTATGGAACATATCAAGCAAGCAGTCAAAGAGCCAGGATTGCGAGAGAAGCGCAAAATTGGACATCAATTTACAGATGAGTCACTGGCTAAGTTGAAGATTGGAGGGGGTGGCTTTTTGACAGTTCTAGAGAAGAAGATGTTTCAGGAAATGCTCATCAAACATGGTAAGGCATTTGCCTTGACTTCTGATGAGATTGGATGTGTAGATCCCAGTATTGTACCACCTATGGTTATATTCAGTGTACCACATATTCCATGGGATTTAAAGCCTATACCAGTGCGAAGAGCTTTGCTTCCTAAACTGATAGAGTTGTTGAAAGAAAGGGTACGGATGGGTATTCTTGAGCCTTCAATTGCTCCGTATTCTAACAGATGGTTTACAGTACCTAAGAAATCAGGAGCATTGAGGTTTATTCAGGATATGCAACCTACAAACAGAGTGACCATCCAAAATATGGGGTCAGGCCCTGTAGTAGATGAAGTAGCTGAACAATTTGCTGGTCATGCAATCTATTCTATCGGAGATCTATATTCTGGATATGATCAGTTCCAGCTAGCTGAAGAAAATAGAGACCTGACCACTATGAAAACCCCTTTAGGTTTAATGAGGATGCGTACATTACCTCAAGGTGCAACTAACTCAGTAGCTCATATGCAAAATGCAATGAATCAAATACTAAATGAGTTTGTACCTGAGAAGACCATCCCATTTTTGGATGATATACCTATGAAGGGTTGCAGAGAGGAAGACAAGGACGAGACAATGGATATTGGAGGTTGTAGAGAATTTGTGAAGAGACACATTGAAGATGTGGCTAAGATATTGAGCAAGCTTGAATCGGTTAATTTGACATTATCTGTGGAGAAGTCAAACTTTGGAGTTGGTGAGATTGTAGTTCTTGGGCACTTGTGCGGCAGATATGGTAGAAAATCAAACCCAGAAAAAGTTGATGCAATATCTAGAATGAAAGCATGCAGAAGCATTACAGAAATTAGAAGATTTTTAGGTGCATGTGTCTTCTATCATATCTGGGTGCCTCACTTTGCTCATATCTCAGATCCGCTATACAAGTTATTGAGGAAAGGCAAGAAATTTATCTGGGAAGAGGAACAAGACATAGCCATGGAAAATCTGAAGACAATCTTGAGTTCACCACCTGTTCTCAGACAAGTAGACTATAAGTGTGGTAGACCGGTAATAGTAACGGTGGATACAAGTCCTATAGCAATTGGATGGGCTGTTGGACAAGATGATCACGAAGGGAAGAGGTTTGCTATAAGATTTGGTGCGAGGATTCTCACAACAAGACAAAGGGCTTATCCACAAGTTAAAAGAGAACTTTGGGGAGCACTCACTGCTCTGAAAGCAGAGAGAAATTATTTGATTGGAGCAAATGTGGTTCTGGAGACAGATTGCTTACCTTACTTGGAATGATAAGTAATTGTACTACTCCAGACATTGTTATGCTGAGATGGATAGCCTACATTAAGACTTTGAATCCTGTCTTGATACACATTACCGGGAGAAAGAACTCTGTTGCAGACATGTTGTCTAGGGCTAGATATACCTCTGAGGAAGAAATGATGGCATATGAGAAGGATGATAATAAAGAAGAGAAACGCCTTGGATATTCATTTGCTACTGATGGTGTGGATATTGAAGCTGATGTTCAAAATTTCCATGAAGACTTGTATGAAGGCAGATTGAAGGATATTGGAATTTATTTGAGCACGATGAAAAGGCAAGAAGGTTGGATGGATAAAACCTACAAGGATATCAGACATCAATCCTATGTCTATCTGTTGAGAGACGGATTCTTATGGAAAAGGCCCAAAAGGGGTGACAAGGTTCCATTGAGAGTGGTGGGAGACCTTGACACAAAAACCAAGATTATGACAGAATTTCATGACACACTCTGAGCAGGACACAGAGGAGTATGGGCTACTTATACCAAGATCAAAGAAAGATATTGGTGGAAAGGCCTATATAAAGATGTGGAAGAATTTGTGAGTTCGTACATAGACTGTCAACTACAGTCTAAAGTCAGATATAGAGATGGGTTACATCCTACTTACCCACCGTCTATTCATTTTCAATGGGTCATAGATTTGGTAGCAATGCCACTTGGGATGTGGGGAATGAAGTATTTGGTATTGGCAAGAGAAGAGCTATCAAATTATGTTGAAGGAAGAGCCTTACGGACTAAGACCACTGAAGCCATATGCAGGTTTATACTAGAGGACATCTTCAGCAGATATGGGAGCATCGGAAGGATGAGAGCTGATAGAGGAGAATTGGATGCTGCTGAAGCACGAGATTTCTTCCACAGATATGGAGTTCAGCTGAAATTGACTACTTCTTATAATCCTGAAGCCAATGGAAAAAGTGAGAGGGGACATCCTCCAATTATTCAGGCATTGGTAAAGGCGTGTAAGGGTAAATCAATTCAATGGCCGAAGTTGCTTCCATTTGCTTTGTGGGCTGACAGAACTACTCATAGTACTGTCACTGGCTATATGCCCGTGGAGTTAATGTTGGGACAAAAACCTATGATGCCAGCTGAAGAAACTTATCCAACATGGATGTTTTTAACATGGGAAGATAATATTGATAGACAGACACTGTTGGAACTTCGAATTCAACAGCTGGAGAGGTTACCAGAAGATTTGCAGATAGCGATTGAGAAGTTGAAGGCTGCAAGGTTGGCAAACAAGGATAGGTTTGATAAAACTCATAGACTGAGGCCTAAACCAATCCAGATTGGTGATTGGGTTTTAATTCATGATAGTAGTTCAATGCATCAGCATAGCACTGTAAAGAAATTTGCTAAGAAGTGGTTTGGACCTTATGTGGTACTCAAAGTTTATGATAACGCCACATACTCTTTACGAGAACTAGATGGAACTACTATCAGAAATCCAGTGGCTGGTAAACGGGTCAAGGTTTTCAGAAGAAGAGATGGCAGATTCAATCCAGAAGACATCGAAGCGTTTCAACCTGATCTGAGGAACGATGACCAAGAAGGGGATGAATCAGCACATGATCTAGAGTAAATTATGTAAAGGACAACTTCTTGGCACATACCGGAGGATGTGCAGGTTTGGAGGGGGTGAATGTCGTGAAGTGATTACATACATGGTGTGAAAACATATATTAGTATAGAAAAATAGGGGGTATTGAATGGTCTAGGCCAACAGTGAAGATATGACTAGTGGATTCATCCTCAACCACACGGTCATACTTTACCGGGGCGAGCCTTATCTTGGGAATGATATTCCTGCATCTTGTCACTAGCTCAGGCTTTAGGAGCGTCAACCGGCTGTCTCACTGCTAAGGTTTTAGCAGCCCCCAGGACCACGCGTCACATTAACCGTTCAGGGAGTCTACGGGAATCGAACTCTGAACTAGTTTAGTGTGGCAGAACGCTCAGCCAGCCCGCTGAGCCGTGATCGATGTGCGAAGATGTCATCCAGTAGTATATAAGCGTTTGTAGCATTGGGATTACCAAAATATGTAAAAAACCAATCACGATTGGTAATATGTTTATAAGTTTGGGGTTTGTTATAATAGTTGGTAAATTAGTTTGAAAGCTGATATGAAAGGGTTATTTTGTACGTTTTTGTTAAATTAGTTGAAGTCTTTGGATTATTTAGGACTTAAATGTTTGATGTTAAGCTTTTAGATAAAGTTTGGCCTCAAAATTTAGAGTTTAGTTCTAAATGTTTAAATAGAAAGGATAGAATTGAATATGCAAAAGATAGTGTAAAAAAAAAACATAGAATGATATGGCAAGGGATAGAAGGATAAGAAGGAGGTGGCGAAGGATAAGAAGGAGGTGGCAAAGGATAGGAGGAGGTGGCAAAGGATAGGAGGAGGTGGCAAGGGATGGAGGGGGATGGGTTTTGGATGAAATGTCCTCCTCCCATTCGCCGATTCTCGTGTCCAATGAGAATCAAGGGGGCTATCCGCGGCCTTATCAAGCGTTTCAGCAACTCTGAAGGGGGCATTCGATCGCGGGAGGCCATATTCGAGTAGTTTGGATTGCAGGCTATACTTTGGGTACAAAAAACGTAGGATTTGGAGTTAAGGTTAAGAAGTTATGAGCGTTAGAAGTTAGGGGGCGATTTGGGAACCTACTGCCACTCTTTTGAGCATTCCGGAAGTTTCAAGAAAGCTTTTGGAGATCGGGAAGAGTGGCTACAAAGGTGTTTTCAAGCTCTACCTTTTACGCGGAAGAATCGAAGGATTTGGAGCTTTTATGTAGGAGATATTTGGAGCTGAACATCGCACAAATATTTTCTAAGACTGTAAGTATATTACTTTGATGTTGGTGGCGGTTTTGGCCATATCTTTGGCTTCTGGACGAGTTTTTGGCTAAGATTTTTCAAGAAGGTGGTTTATTATGCTGTCAAGCTATATCTTAAGTTTCGTAGCGTTTGGAGCATTTTCTTTGAAGTTATGAAGATTTTGGTGCGCGGGTGTTTGTAAACAAGGTTTTAGAGAGGCTGTAGGTATTTCTGTGATATCTCAAGATCCGTGAGGTATCTATGGTTGAAACTTTGTGTAGCTGATTTTAATAGTATATCACTTCTACTGCTGAAGTTTGGATCTATTTAGACGGTTAGATTAAGAGATACAAGCTCTTAGGATTCGGGTTAGTTTCCTTTTCTAAGGATGGTAAAATTATATAGTTTCCTTAGATAGTTGGGTTCCTTTGTCCTATAAGGACTTGTGTAATGAAGTGATTGTCTCTTGAAAGGGACAATCTTCATATATATTTGGAGTTTCTTTTATCAAGAACTTGATTGAGTAAAAGTGGCAGCCAGAAATCCAGTATTTTCTTGGAACATAAACTCTCTACCACGACAACGGGCGGTCCGGACGGCACCGACGGACGGTTCGGACGGATTGCCCGAAGTGCGCCCAGTATATTTTTGCAAGTAAGTAATTTTTACTGCGATCGCCACGTCACATACAGACGTGTCACGCCACCGTGGCACTAGGGCGGAGTGCCGTTGTATGCGTTGGCAAGTATTCACATCTTAACACGAAGATACCCTTAAGGTAATCGTTCCCACAGAGAGTCACCGAGAACTACAACGACTAACAACAAACCATGATCTGTACAATGTCAACTATACAATATATACATCAGAAGAAAAGAGAGAAAGGTTTAGATCACAAGGGGTGAGCGTTAATTACACCAACCGCCCCACCAAAGTACTTTACATGGCCCGAATTCCACATGGCCCGGATTTCACATGGCCCGGATCCTACATGGCCCGGATCCCACATGGCCCGGATCGCACATGGCCCGGATCGTACATGGCCCGGATCGTATATGACCCGGATCCTATATGACCTTTACAACTATATACATTATAGACATCCGGATACTTGCGTATCCGGAGAGTGTTTTATCACCATAAACGACAGTTCACGGACTCAAACAAGTTTTAGTAAACGTCACTTCTTCCTCACAGCTTCTCCAATCACTCCTACTCACTAACTTGGGATGGTTGTGGTGTCACTGGGTTCCCCCCCCATAAGAGGGGATAAGGCTTGGGCCTTAAGGACTAACACTTACTCTTGTGGCACGTACGTGGTGTACCCACCCTTCGAGCTGTTAGACCTTCCTTCACCTCAGAATCAGCTAAAGGAATAGTACGTCTTGGGATCGCCTAGCTATTAGCCCGGGGTACCCGATTCCCACTCCTTTTCTTCAGGGAACAAAGTCCTCCTCCTATTACTCCGATGGTCACCTCGCAAAGGGGTTAGTTGGATCTCCTTTCTTCTCTCAAGATAATCCGAGCTGTTAGAGTCGGTCTGGACTTACTGCCCTTAGGTCAAATCAGTCAACTCCGTCCTCAACACGAAGGGTTAATGGTGTGTAGTGCTCCTATGGATCAACCTATCCGACCAAAGGTTGATGGGTCTGGGATCTAGAGTACACCTTCACAATCGATGACATACTGCCGCCGACCGGTCACACAAGACATATCAAGACTCCTTCCACACCCGTCATTCCTCCCTTGTCCTCCCCTAACCACTTATAATCTCACCTGTTATTCCCCTCCACCACGACTAATCTACTTGAGGGAACAAAAAAACAATCACAAGGGGTCAGAGTTAGAGTCACGCCCAACTAACCATCTAACCATCTCACATGTTATTCCCATCCACCACGACTAATCTACTTGATGGAACAAGGAAACAATGACTCGACGGATAGTATGGACTTGAAGAGTGGACTACTTGAGATGGTACTCACAGTCATATAGAATCTGAGCTCTTCAATCGCCGAAGGTTTTCTGAGAGCGTAGGTTTAGAATTGAACTGAAAGCAAGTACACACATCAAGCAGGGAAGAGAGAGGCCACGAGACTCCTCTCTTATACTGCGAAGGACTCACACAAGAGTCCAAACTCAAATGATACCTTCTAACTAAAAACGGTGACAATAACTACTCTTGGCGGCGATGCTGCCACTCCACACGACCTGCACCGTTAGAGGCCACTTATTACACAAAACCCAAGGCAAAACCAAGTCAAAAACAAAGTCAACCGGGGGCCAAATCCCGGACTGAACAGTGACCTACAAACGAAGATCCTGGCCTACTTCCGGGCCAATTCCTCGAGTCACTTCCGCTCCTCCCTCCTCTTGCGCTTCTTGGAACTCCGGCTTGAAGTCGGGGTGGGCGCGGCTGCTGCAAGTGCCACCATTGGCGCAAACACATCGGTGGAAGGCGTGGGTTGACCGATCGTTGCCTTCAACAAGGTTTCCTTCGAAGGCAAGTATGAATCCGGGCCATCCGGGGTGAGTGACACGGTAGTCATGCCCGGATGTGGCCCGGATCGTGTCGGAGGGGCCGAGGCCTGACTCGGGTTGCCCATAATGATATCCTGGCCGGATATCTGTCCTGGAGTGTACAAGTAAGAGGAACTCTCACTTGCGGTCTTCCCAATGTGAAGCCCGCTCTGCAAAGGGGCCACCATCGGCGTAGTGTGCGGGGAATCACCGAGTGACAGCTGTCGAGGGTGCACAGGAAGTGGTGGCTCCATCGCAACCCCCAGGCGTTCCTTCCAACCGCTCTGCATCGGTGCGGGGACCTCCGAAAGGAATGGTCCTGCCGAGACCCTTGAACTCGGGAGTTGAGGGGGCAGATCCGGGCTGTCAAGGTCCACCACTTCCTTCTCCTTCCGTGGGCCGTGATCGCCGAGGTGATGCTCCTCCGGGTTGGTCTGCAAACCCGAGTCTTCATCCTTGCCGGAACTGTTGGAGTCTTCCACAAACTTGGGTAGAATGTGAGTGAGATTACTCACCAATAATCGCATGTTGGCATAAGCCGCCTCAACCTTCACGGTTTGCTCCATCACGAAAGAAATCATGCGCTTGCCGGAAATGTGGTCATCCCTCTCCAATCGAGCATCGAACATCTTGGCTTTAAGTACCACATCTGCGGGGAAACGTAATGCTTCATCTACTTGCTGTAATGCTGACGCCGAGGCATTGGCTTCGAGAAGAGTTGCCTTGCAACTTCTCTCTGCCTCCAACGCTCAACTCCTTACCTTTGTCACCTCGAGCGTTAGTCGGTTAACCTTCTACTCTATGAGGCGAAGATCGCCAGCTCCCCCGACCTTCTCCTTGATCGCAGCGATCAACCCTTCACGTGGAGGGTTACCCACCAAGCTGCTCGCTTGTCCCAAGGTCCTATCCGAGTCTTCCACATATACGCGAATGGCCTCGAGTAGCTCGGAGGCCGGGTAAGACTTTCCTCCAAGTTGTTCCGGTCCAGTGGCTGCGGCGCGTATGGCTGCGCGGGTGCGGGTGGAAGGGGCTCCTCCCTATCTCTGTCTCTGGCACTTGGAGGGTGGTACAATCTCCTCTCCTGACTGTGATGAGCTGCTCCCTCCTTCAGACCCCGGTTCGGGTTCTGATTCTGTCCCTTCAAACTTTTTCATCATCAGTTGCGTTCCGTACGTCATGTCCTCCTCCAGAGTTGTCTCCTTGAAATGGTGATATAGGTGGATCAGAAATGGGCAGAGGGATGCACGCTTGACATTGTGAATGCTCCTGGTCAAACGAATCACCACATCCTTCACGATGATGGCCCAATTCACCACTCTCTCGCCAAGGTAGGAGCCATACACGGTGTTTGCGAGAGTAACCGTCACTCGGGTAGGTTTCTCGGGGTGTAAGATGGATACAAGGAATGCGAAGACCCGTCTGGCGCGGGGGTCCGTGCAATCTTGTACCGCCTAACCGTTCTTGGCATCCTTGTTACCAAACCTCCCCTTGGCATACTCCTCCTTCTTTGTACTTGTCCACCCCGCCCCTTGTCGTGGAAAGCCGTACACCTCGTGCCACCTCCCCATGGTCCACCGATCTGGACAAGCCCGAATGCTATCTCCATCGGGTACTGGCAAGGGATCTGGCCGCATCTCCTGCACCGTGGACTTCACCCAAAATCTCCAACAAAATTGCATGAGGGAGAGACAACCCATGCGAAGGAGATCCTCCTTGAGCTCAGTGAGCTCTAGGGAATCCCTGGGAATGACTAGACAAATATCCTTCTTCCCCAAGGGTACCAGATTGGACGCCATGTGATTCGAAGTCTTGAGGTGTGAATACCGGGTTGAAGCTTGCTCTTCTCGTCCTGTTGTTGCCTCCTTCTTATCAATGGTGCTCTTAAACCCGCTTCCCCTAAGTACTGGGCTTCTTCCTCTTGGGTTGGCCCGGATCTTCTCCTTCCTCAAGGGACTGCTGGAGCTCTCCTTCCTCCGGGGCTGGCCCGGATCTCTCCTTCCTCAAGGGACTGCTGGAGCTCTCCTTCCTCCGGGGCTGGCCCAAATCTCTTCTTCCTCAAGGGACTGCTGGAGCTCTCCTTCCTCCGAGGCTGGCCCGGATCTCTCCTTCCTCAAGAGACTGTTGGAGCTCTCCTTCCTCCGGGGCTCGCCCGGATCTTCCTATTCTTTTGTGTTACCGAAGGGTGTAAGTGGACGTACCTTCCCTCGAGGTGGGCCTCCTCTTCTCTCGTATGCTGGCCCGGAGCTCCCTCGCTGGACCCTAGTGCTTGAAGGCTGGCCCGGAGCCTCGTGCATGTATGCTGGTCCTTAGGCTGGTATGCTGGCCCGAGTCTGCTTGTCTTCGCTTGGAAAGCTGGCCCGGAGCCTTCCTCGCTGGTATGCTGACCCGGTTGTTGATGATCGTCCTCTGGCCTTGCTATTGATGATCGTCCTCTGGCCCTGCTCCCTTGCTGGTGTGCGGGTGTGCTGGCCCGAAGCCTCGTGCTCGTCTTCGCTTGGAAGCTGGCCCGGAGCCTCCCTCGGTGGTGTGCTGGTCCGGAGCCTCGTGCTCGTCTTCGCTTGGAAGCTGGCCCGGAGCCTCCCTCGATGGTGTGATGGTCCGGAGCCTCGTGCTCGTCTTCGCTTGGAAGCTGGCCCGGAGCCTCCCTCGGTGGTGTGCTGGTCCGGAGCCTCGTGCTCGTCTTCGCTTGGAAGCTGGCCCGGAGCCTCCCTCGATGGTGTGATGGTCCGGAGCCTCGTGCTCGTCTTCGCTTGGAAGCTGGCGTGCTGGCCCTGCTGTTGATGATCGTCCTCGCTCTGCTCCCTTGCTGGTGTGCTGGTGTTGATCATCCTCGTCGAGGTCGTCTTTATTCCTGGTGGCCCGCGTCTTAGGAACCTTCCGGGTCCTATCCAGTCCCGCTTCTACCCACCTTCCGGACCAGATTCGGGTGGTGTACATCTTCCGGACCAGATTCGGTTTCCTTACTTCTTCCGGGCCAGATTCGGTTTTGTGCGGGTTGGCCCGGATGATGGCATTTCTTGCCTCTTGGTCTTCTTGCGGGGTTAGGGCCCAAAGGACTGTTTTTAGGCTAGAGTCTAAGTCATAGCTCTAGGTCCCTTCTTGCTACTATTAAGACTTTTATAAAAGCCCCGTATTCCTCCTATCCTAATCTTATTTAAAGATTAATCCCGGGTGGGAATAACCTTCTAGCCTAGCTACCTTACCTAATTTTAATACCTATATGTAACTAACTAAAAAAAACAAAAAATTTGTGGTACAATAGAGGCACCATCTCGAGGAAAGGTACGTCTGCTTACACTTTTCGGTAACAAGAAGAACAAGGAAATCCGGGCCAGTCCTGAAGGAAGGAGAGCTCCAACACATAAAGCTCCAGCACGCCCCGAAGGACAGAGAGCTCCAGCACGTAAGGCTCCGAGCCAGCCCTGAAAGAAGGAGAGCTCCTATACGTAAGGCTCCGGGCCAGCCCTGTTTAAGAGCACCACCTGTGAGAAGGAGGCAACAACAGTAGGACAAGAAGAACAAGCTTCAACCTTGTTTTCACGCCCCAAGACCTCAAATCGAATGGCCTCCAATCAAGTACCCTTAAGGAAGAAGGATATTTGCCCAGTCATTTCCAAGGATTCTCTAGAGCTCACCGAGCTTAAAGATGATCTTCTTTGCATGGGATGTCTTTCTGTGATGGATTTCTGTTGGAGATTTTGGGTGGAATCAACCATGCAGGAGATGAGGCAAGATCCTTAGCCCAAACCGAACGGAGATAGCATTCAGGCTTGTCCGGATCGGTGGACCATGGGGAGGTGGCAAGAGGTGTATGGATTTCCGCGACAAGGGGCGGGATGGACAAGTACAAAGAAGGAGGAGTATGCCAAGGGGAGGTTCGGTAACAAGGACGCCAAGAATGGATATGCGGTACATGATTGCGCGGACCCCCGCGCCAGACGGGTCTTCGCATTCCTTGTACCAATCTTACACCCCAAGAAACCTACCCGAGTGACGGTTACTCTTGCTAACACCGTGTATGGCTCCTACCTTGGCAAGAGAGTGGTGAATTGGGCCATCATTGTGAAGGATGTGGTAATTAGGTTGACTAGGAGCATTCACAATGTCAAGCGTGCACCCCTCTGCCCATTTCTGATCCACCTATATCACCATTTCAAGGAAGCTATTCCTGAGGAGGACATGGCGTATGGAACGCAACTGATGATGAAGAAGTTCGAAGGGACAGAATCAGAACTCGAGCCGGGGTCTGAACGAGGGAGCAGCTCATCATAGTCAGAAGTGGAGGTTGTACCACCTCCCAAGCGCCAGAGACAAAGACAGGGAGGAGCCCCCTCCACCCGCACCCGCGCAGCCATCTGCGCCGCAGCCACCAGACCAGCACAACTCGGAGGCAAGTCTTATCCGGCCTTTGAGCTACTAGAAGCCATTTGAGTATATGTGGAAGACGCGGATAAGACTTTGGGCCAAGCGAGCAGCTTGGTGGGTAACCCTCCTCGTGAAGGGTTGATCGCTGCGATCAAGGAGAAGGTCGGGGGAGCTGGCGATCTCCGCCTCATGGAGCAGAAGGTCAACCGGCTCACCCTCGATGTGACAAAGGTGAAGAGTTGAGCGTTAAAGGCAGAGAGAAGTTGCGAGGTGGCTCTTCTCCAAGCCAATGCCTCGGCGGTAGCGTTACAGTAGGTAGACGAAGCATTATGTTTTTCCGCAGATGTGGTACTGAAGGCCAAGATGTTCGATGCTCGATTGGAGAGGGATGACCACATTTCCAGCAAGCAGGTGATTGCCTTTGTAATGGAGCAAACCGTGAAGGTTGAGGCGGCTTATGCCAACATGAGGATATTGGTGAGCAATCTCACTCACATTCTACCCAAGTTTGTAGAAGACTCTGACAGTTCTGACAAGGATGGAGACTCGGGTTCAGAGACCAACCCGGAGGAGCGTCGCCTCGGTGATCACGGTCCACGGAAGGAGAAGGAAGTGGTAGACCTTGACAGCCCGGATCTGCCCCCTCAACTCTCCAGTTCGAGGGTCCCGGCAGGACCCTTTCCTTCGGAGGTCACGACACCGATGCAGAGCGGTTGGAAGGAACGCCCGGGTGTTGCGATGGAGCTCCCACTCCCCGTGCATCCTCGCCAGCTGCCACTCAGTGACTCCTCGCGCACTATACCGATTGTGGCCCCTTTACAGAGTGGCCTTCACCTTGGGAAGACTGCACGTGAGAGTTCCTCTTACTTGTATACTCCAGGACAGATATCCGGCCAAGATGTCATCATGGGCACCCCGAGTCAGGTATTGGTCCCTCCGACACGATCCGGGCCACATCCGGGCATGACTACGGTGTCACTCACCCCAAATGGCCAATATTCCTCCTTGCCTTCAAGGGAAATCATGTTGAGGGCAACAACTGCCCAACCCACGCCTTCTACCGATGTGTTTGCGCCATTGGTGGCACTTGCAGCAGCCGCGCCCACCCCGACTTCAAGCCGGAGTTCCAAGAAGCGCAAGAGGAGGGAGGAGCGGAAGAGACTCGAGGAGCTGGCCCGGAAGTAGGCTAGGACCTTGGTTTGTAGGTCACTGTTCAGTCCGGGATTTGGCCCCCGGTTGACTTTGTTTTTGACTTGGTTTTGCCTTGGGTTTTGTGTAATAAGTGGCCTCTAACGGTGCAGGTCGTGTGGAGTGGCAGCACCGCCGCCAAGAGTAGTTATTGTCACCGTTTTTAGTTAGAAGGTATCATTTGAGTTTGGACTCTTGTGTGAGTCCTTCGTAGTATAAGAGAGGAGTCTCGTGGCCTCTCTCTTCCCTGCTTGATGTGTGTACTTGCTTTCAGTTTAATTCCAAACCCACGCTCTCAGAAAACCTTTGACGGTTGGAGAGCTCGGATTCTATATGACTGTGAGTACCATCTCAATTAGTCCACTCTTCAAGTCCATACTAACCGTCGAAGTCATTGTTTCCTTGTTCCATCAAGTAGAGCTAGTCCGGGTGGATGGGAATAACATGTGAGATGGTTAGATTATTAGTTGGGCGTGACTCTAACTCTAACCCCTTATGATTGTTTCCTTGTTCCATCAAGTAGAGTTTGTCCGAGTGGATGGGAATAACAGGTGAGATTATAAGTGGTTAGGGGAGGATGAGGGGGGAGTGACGGGTGCGGACGGAGTCTTGATATGTCTTGTGTGACGTATCGGCGACAGGATGTCATTGATTGTGAGGATGTACTCTAGATCCCAGATGCATCAACCTTTGGTCGGATAGGTTGATCCATAGGAGCATTACACACCATTAACCCTTTGTGTTGAGGACGGAGTAGACTGGCTTGACCCAAGGGCAGTAAGCCCAGAACGACTCTAACAACTTGGATTATCTTGAGAGAAAAAAGGAGATCCAACTAACCCCTTTACGACGTGACCATTGGAGTAATAGAAGGAGGACTTTGTTCCCTGAAGAAAAAGAGTAGGAAGCGGGTATCCCCGGGGCTAATAGCTAGGCAAGCCCACTACGTACTACTCCTTTAGTTGATTCTGAGGTGAATGAAGGTCTAACAGCTCGAATGGTAGGTAAACCACGTACTTGCCACCAGAGTAGTGTTAGTCCTTAAGGCCCAAGTCTTATCTCTTCTTACGGGGGGAACCGAGTGACCCCACAACCATCCCAAGTTAGTGAGTAGGAGTGATTGGAGAAACTGTGAGGAAGAATTGTCGTTTACCAAAAATTTGTTTGAGTCCGTGAACCGTCGTTCATGGTGATAAAACACTCTCCGGATACGCAAGTATCCCGAATGTCTATAATGTACATAGTTGTAAAGTCCATGTGGGATCCAGACCGTATAGGATCCGGGCCGTGTGGGATCCGAGCCATGTACGATCCGGGCCATGTACGATCCGGGCCATGTAAAGCACTTGGGTTGGCGGTTGGTGTAATTACCACTCACACCTTGTGATCTAAACCCTTCTCTCCTTTCTTTTGATGTATATATTATATATTTGACATTGTACAGATCGTGGCTTGATGTTAGTCGTTGTAGTTCTTGGTGACTCTCTATGGGAACGATTACCTTAAGGGTATCTTTGTGTTAAGATGTGAATACTTGGCAACGCATACTACGACAGCCATCAACTATATAGTGCTCATTCTTCCATCGAGCATTTCGGGATTGTGAGTGCGGAACACTTCTATATGTATAATTGCAATTTCTCAGTGTTGAACAACTTCCTCATCTCAGTCTACGTACTCGTATTTTGGG
This sequence comes from Bryoerythrophyllum caledonicum, assembly GCA_963971425.1. Classification (NCBI taxonomy): domain Eukaryota; kingdom Viridiplantae; phylum Streptophyta; class Bryopsida; order Pottiales; family Pottiaceae; genus Bryoerythrophyllum; species Bryoerythrophyllum caledonicum. The sequence continues at coordinate 9,703,623 of OZ020516.1, read as the reverse complement.
TTTAGGTCCAAAGAAATTTACTATGATCGTCCGAGAGCCTCCAACTGAGGATCAGGTAACATCAAAACGGGTTTATCATGTCGTGTTTGACTTAAATAGAGTTCTTGTGCACAGGGGGGAATTTAAACAGGGACAACCGAGAGACATCAAAGTAAGGCCTGGTTCCACTGAATTCCTAAACTTCGTGGGAGAGAAGGCTATTGTCTCATTCTGGAGGAGTGTGATGGAAAAAAATATTGTGGATATGATCAAGGAGTTGCGCAAGAAAGGTGCTGCCATTCCGGAAGACGTCACAGTCCTGACGGAGGCCCATTGCACAAAAACATCATATATGCTCCCATCCCATCCAAAGAAGCCAATTTTCCTTAAAGACCTGACAGTTTATAATACCAAGGTGTAGCCGAGGTCTCCCAAGGATGTCTTGTTTGTGGACGATACCCCACTAAAGAACGTCCTTAACGATCCCTTCAGCGCAGTTCATCCGCCATCATGGACTGGGTTTTTAGATGAAACCTTCTTGACCACCATTTTTCTCCCATGGCTCTCCGGACTACTAGCATCAAATGAGGATGTTCCCGACTATGTTAGACGGAATCGATTGAGGTTTGCTGGTGATCCAGTAGACAAAAATTCCCCTGAGGCCCGCTCCGTGGTGAAGGGCATAATTTCGGCGCCTTAGAACAATGAAATATACTGGATATTATAAACTCTATGCTTTGTAAATGTTACGTCAAGAATGTCTGTGGGATTTTGACCTTTCAATTTTGAAGATAAATGTTGTTGTCAATAACGTTATTTGTTGAGGTCCATCTTTTTTTTGTTATTGTTAGTGTCTCGCCTCCAAACTTCACCTTTCAGTATCTGTGAACACTATTCAATATTCTCCTGACCATTTCGACTGCGGAACGTTGGTTTGGGAGGGGCACTCGGAGATCTCCGGTCGAGGATGTCACTTGAATTCCTCCTACCATATTTTCTCTTCGTTTCAATGTTCAATCTCTAATTCTATGGTCGTGCCATCTTATTCGCAGGTCATAATCATATCTCTCCGCGGTCCTCTCTGTTTGGATGAGGTCTTTGACTCGGCCAGGCCCCGGTCCGCGCATCTGCCTTCCTTTGATGACACGGCAGATGCTATTCGAATACTACTGCGGTATTTCAATGTCGGGATCTGGTCTCCTATGCGTCCACATAGGCTTATGGAGGCAGCCCAAGTATTATTGCCCCCAGACATCTTATCATATATTATTTTTTGCTATGCCAGCAAATAAACTCAAAGGCCTAGCTATGTTAGGTTTCTCCACATCTTTAGGAAGGCCTCATTTAATCCTAGAGCAAGGCATTATTTGTGGCCTAAATGTGTTGTTGTTGCAGATCTAGATCCATACAAGAATCCTAGAAAGGCTATAGTCCATTATTTAACATTTGGGAGACACCATATAGGACGGGTAGAGGGCATCTATAAAGCACTTAAATTAGAATAGTTGAATCGATTCTCCGTAGATTACACGCGCCTCTTAGCAACGGCCACCCTTTATTTATTGTATGACACTTTTTTATAATGAAACAGTTTAGTACTGGACTCTGACTCTGATTTCATCTAGAGATATCCGGAGATATCCGGTTGCATGTTCTATCAATTGCGAGTAATTTCTGTCGGCATCTCTGTCCCATTTTTTCCCAACCACACATTTGTGATGTACAGTATGTCCATCAATTTATGTTTTCAAGACTCAGTTCTTCTTGTGAATTCCACTTTGATATTCACCTGGAGATATCCGGCTACATGTTGCGGACTCATGTACTGTCGAAATTCAAATTTGGTTGCTCTATCCATTTCTTCCTTCATAAGTGTCATTAGTGATGCATTTAATGCTTGAAAAGTACTCTAAACTCCTCGACTTTTATGCTTCACTATCTTTTATGAGGCACATCTCCGGATCTTTCTTTTAGTCCTTAGTCCAGAATTCACCTCATAGTCCAAAAATAGTTGAATTGGGCATCTTAGCTTCACAGGGAGAGGATAGATACTATTTTGTAAGAACAAAAATTGAAATTAGAAGGAATAGAAAATGTTTGAGGGGAGAAAAAGGAGAGGAGCAGGAAGAAAATATGTTTAGAGTTGATGTTATTTTAGTTTTGATGGAATATATATGGTAAAGTCATTAGCTCAAACTTGTTGTTGAAATATGTGTGTTTCATACAACTGTTGGAGTAACTTCAATGATCTTGCAAGATAAAACACACAATGTTTGTTTCTTGGTTTATGTTAAGGAAGAAGACAAAACCTGAACACAAAGTAATTAAGGACAGGAGTAGTAGTTTTATATACTAATTGAATGTTGTATAAGTGTATGTGGATATGTTTTACATGCATTATTAGATGAATATAGATAGGGCATAGTGTACAATATATGTCAGCCTTTGCCCCTCCTTACTCAAATCCTATTTAATTAAAAAGTAAATTATAAAGCCTTAGATTTCTACTTTCTTCAATCTCTATCATAATAATTTCTATAATTATATTTCTAAATTATAAAGCCTTATATTTCTAATTTCAATCATTAATTTTTTTTATAATTGTATATTTCTACTTTCATTCATTTTTAATTTAACCATAGGATCTAATTTAAAACTTAATAAGTAACATACTCACAAAATTCCATGAACCTTGACTCCACGGACTAAATGATTATAGTGTTCGAAGTCAAGAAAATTGTTCATTTTCTTCCTTCGATCAGCAGACTTTGACTTCACTTGGTATCAAATTTTTGCACTATACAAGGTCTAAATCTCTTACCATTGTGTTGAGCATGATTTAAGTTCCCTATTCACCAATTTTTAAAGGTAAAGAAGGGGTGTAGCATACCCAAAATAAGTGTGCAAGGAGTGGAGGTTTAGAAAATTGTCAATTCACGTTTTATTTTTTTGTGAACTTAATATGTATTAGAATAATAATCCAAACCATCTTCAAGAAGGTTCTCGCCCCATATAGTTCACAAAAAATAAAAAGTGAAAAATATAAAGATCTCTAGGTTTTTTTGCAGAAAAGATGAAGTTTTTTTCCTCGCTTGCCTAAAATGTTCCAAAACTTATATGAGTAATAACAAAAGTTTTGTATACGATGAGAGAGATTGAGAATCACAAAACAATGATTCGGAGTCTTGAAATACTTCAATGCCAAAATGGACCAGCAAGTTGGTAGGAAGTTGTGTATTTAAAAGACCCTCCCAAGGCCTCATACGCATTAAAGGGGTATAGGAAAAATTTCTATCAAAGTTTAAGACCAAAATCTTAAGTTGAATGTCAGTGAAAATACAAAATAGTATGTGGCATGATATTTGTACAATGTGTTCATTGTATTTCAATGTAGTTGATTTATTTTGCAATGTATTTCTAGTTTTCCTATGAGTTCTATAACTCCAATTTGTGGTTTGACTTTTGCAAAGTGTACTTGTAACTCGTGCGTAAAAAAATTTGAACTTCACAACCTCATTCCTTACAAACTTCATGCAAATTAAGATTCAATACATCTAGAGACCATATTTGGGTCTCATGGGCACTAAAGGGTTTAGCCACCTCAAAAGCATATAACCAACAAGCTCTGGACAATTTTTTGTCTTTTAAAGGCCACATTAGTGGTTTTAAGACATCTATTATATTGGTACTATATCATTTGTCTTTCAAAGGCCACATTAGTGGTTTTAAGACATCTATCATAGTGGTTTTATATTAATCAACCACTAAAAAGGATGCCACCAACAAGGTTCTCTAACATCGCCATTCTTAGCAATAGGGTTCTAGAGCAAAATGTAATTATTTTTTCAGCATCTCCAATACTTGATTTGTGAAGGTTCCAATATTGGTTTTAGAAAGTGGCAAGGTCAATATTGGAAGGCATAGGGAAGATTCCATGACAAATTTTATTATAATTACTTTCTACTATGAAATTTTGTAACTATTTCAATATTGGGGGTTTAAATCTCAAAAAATATATTCTAAAATCAAAATGTTCTATGTAGATTACAAAAAATATATAACTTTCCATACACCACTATTAAAAATAGGTGAGGGAGCTTAACCCCTAAAGGACCACATGTCCCCTTGGAAGACAAATATTTTTCACTTTAACTACAGTTGTCTTTCAATTCTTATGGTCAAAATTCACAAAAGTTTTACCACATCATCTCATATAAGTTTAGAAGTAGATCCTACTAGATCATCTTGACGGTTTTTAATAAATGGAGTAGAGATACCTCTAAAATGTCGTGGTCGAGTACGGGTTAAGAGCATCTCCACCGGAACACTTGGCTCGGCGGAAAATGCCCGTTTTGGCGTGCAACTGTGAACAAAGTCCACACCTTGTATTGAGAACCGGGAAAACGATCAGCCCACCCCTATTCTTTCTACCTCCCAAACGGGAAATTCAGTTGACATGCCACCTCCTCCTCAAAAATTTCATTTTTGCCCCGCCACTCCCCTTTTGCCACGTATAGTCGAGTGATTGGCTCCAATTCTCTTCCACGTAGATCACTACAAATCAACTCAGAAGTGATGTTCTAATTTAGAAAGTAATGTTCTCAATCAAAATTTGGCGTTCTCATTCAGAAGTCTAGTTTCCCCGGCTCTCGCTTCTACCTTCGAGCCTAATAGCGGTGGAAAATGAAGACGGTTACATTGTATGTGTGCCCGCAATTTTAGGGCATTTTCCTCCCTCGCAGGGAACTTTCTCCGTCAAGGGTGGAGATGCATCTCCATTGGGACACTGGGACCCGGGGAAATTGCCCGTTTTGGCAAGGATGACAAGTCGTGCCGCCCCACCGCAGCCGCCATCATGCTCGAGGTGGGTTGGCGCCCACACGGCAGTTCTAGTGGAAATGTTGGAGGCATGCTAGGTTTCCCCGGGCCCGCACACCAATCATGTGTCGCCATGTAGCAGCGTGGGAGTCGTTGTCACTGTCTTTGCCAACTTTTTGCAAATTTCACTCGCGTTCGGTACCATTTTTCTTTCTCTCCAGCTTGTTCTCGTCGGAATTCATCTGTGCATGCTAACCCAATTTACCTGCCCTTGTCGTGGCTTCCCGTTGGTTTCCTGTTGGTGTTGAAGTGCGGTGCAAAAGCTGTCCGCCATATGCTCCCCGTGTGCCTCTCCCACCTCCCCTCTTCTGGTCCAAGATGGGCTGGATGGCTGTGTGCGGGTGGAGATGCCCTAAGGACATCCTACCATGTACAAACAAGCATGTGCTGTGGTTGCATCTTCCTAGGGTCAAAATCTTGACATCATAAATCACCATGGTTGGCCATCAGCAAATAAGCAAAGTGGACACATAAAAAGTATTGGAGTAATGACCAGGTTGGGCAGACCATGGTTACAGGAACTGCAAGGAGTCTGAAACAAATGTGACTTTGGTGGCTATGGGTGTGCAAGAAGCATGTGCTATGTTGCACCGGTCCCCAGTTAAGGGATTATGCTCGCAATCACCGAGAGCATGGCATAATAAGTATCCTGGTTGCCCAAAGCTCAGCGATTCCATGAACTGGCTAAAATTAGTTGGAAAACTACAAGAACAACCTTGCTGCTAACTACTGTACACCGTTCTGGAATGTAGTGTGGACCAGACAGTTCGAGATTCTGCATTAATTGGAAATTCACACGCAAACATCTACTGACAACACGTGTTTGGAAACTAATGCCCTTACAGAACTTGACATGCATGAGTTTGATGTAAATTAGTGTAGGTGATCCACATCAATAATGAATCCACACTATATTTAGTGAATGGTGTGGAACTTCATGAAAATTTGAAAAAATTAATGAAATTTAACTTTAAATATTTAGTCATCTTCTAAAACGATACACATGGATATATCATAGAGATTGTAGGGTATGACATAGGTATACCAATGATATTGCAAGGTATCACCTAGGTATCTCCAACATTACATGCTTGAACGGTTTACCAAACTCCTTCAAAGTGAAAACTGTAGCATTCATGCCAATTTTCAAAAATTGTTTTTGGGATTGCTGCCAAAGATATAGCTCAGGGAGGGCACACAACAACCTTGGCATATTGGGAAACCCTAGATCTGGGCACAGAATCTAGAATCCTGCTAATACTTGTTCATGTGTCATTCAGTCTCCGGGCTTTGTACAGACAAACATCAGCATTCACAATCATCACTTCACTTAACCCTTCACCGCCCAGGAAGCTTGAAATGGGACTCGGGAGGTGCTAAAACTCAATTTGCATGAAAACCATGAGGAATTAGGCTTCAAGATACCAAGTTCACATTTTCTCACACATCAATGCAAAGCTATCAACCTAGCGCACATGTGAACCACTCTATTCAAAGTAAAAAAGTTCTTGCAAGAATCTATTGATGATTAACCCAAGTGTACGTGGGCATACATTTTGGATTTTGGGCAGGTTCCTAAAATTCAAAAAAAAATCTTTTGTTTTTGAAACTCTTACACTAGATTATCTCTGGAAAGAACTCCATAGAGATTTTATTTTTTTATTTTTTTATTCATGGTTTGAAAGTAAGTATCACTCAAAGTTAGAAATGGGGACTCCGAGCAGCTCTAAAATTTTGCTAGAAGTCTCTATTGACATTGAGATTTTTCATACATGTAGAGAATATTACCTTCTTTAAAAATGTTTTAAAAAATCATGTCTGTAGTGTAATTTTAAAAAAAACTCGAGTAAAACATTTTTACACATTTCGGGCAAGCGGGTAAAAAAACTTCATCGTTTCTACATAAATTCTAAAGATCTTCATATTTTTCACTTTCATTTTTTCTACAACAACATGTGGTGTAAACCTTCTTATTGGATGTTTGGATTATCATTCTAAAACATATTGAATTCTCAAAAAAATAATTCGTGAATTGACAATTTTTGAAACTCCACTCCTTGCACACTTGTTTTGAATATGCTACACCCCTTCTCTACCTTTGAAAATGGTTTTTTTTGGAACTATCATCATGCTCAACTCAATGGTAAAAGATTCAGACCTTGTGTAGTGCAAAAATTTGATACCAAGTGAAGTCAAAGTCTGTTGATCCACTCAATGCAGGGAAGAAAATGAACCATCTTCATGACTTCAAACACTATAATCTATCAATCCGTGCGGTCAAAGTGTATGAAATACTGTGAGTATGTTACTTAGGAAGTCTTAATGGAGATCCTACGGTCAAACGGATAAACATAATGTTTAATATAATAATAATCCATAGGTGGTTCAATTAAAAAGTCAGTATTCTTATTGCATTTTTAAAAATAAGATGAGTTACTAAGAAAATCTATCTTCTTTCCCATCTATCAAGTAACCAACCGAAACCCATAACCGACACCTATAGAATTGGGGTATATCCAAACCACTTCTTTTTCATAATCACTTGTCCAACTTCAAATGGAGGTTTAGGGTCTATAATGGCCTTACTTTATATTGGCGCTTACATACGGTACTTATTGGTGGCCACTGGCTAAACATGTGAGCACTCTTTAAAAATTCATCACTAATTTACAATCCAACCAAAAAGTATAAGATTCTCGAGCTAAAATTGTAATTCTATTGATTACCACAAAAAGAAAAATGTATTTTCATTTGTCTACTAAATATAATATGCTTGTTGCTTAACCCCTAAATTACTTTGACAATTTCACACCAAAAACACATCAAAATTGCTCGCTTTAGTGCAATGAGAGAGGAAGAAAAAAACTTTAATTTCTAGTTTTAATTGTAGGACCTCAATTAAGATTTATTAATTAACATACTCACAAAGTTTCAAGAAATTTGATTGCACGGATTGAAAGATTATAGTATTTGAAGTAAAAAAGGGTTCATCTTCTTCCCTGCGTTTAGTGATCATTAGACTTTGACTTCACTTGGTGTCCATTTTTTGCACTACACAAGGCCTATATTCATTACCATCATATTAAACATGATATTAGTTCCGTGTACCATATTCAAAATAATTGTGCAAAGGGTGTAGGTTCAAAAATTGTCAATTCAAGTTATATTTTTTTGTGAACTTAATATGTTTTAGAATGATAATCCAAATAGTCAATAAGAAATTTTACATCACATAATGCTATGGAAAAAATAAAAAGTAAAAATATGAAGATCTCTATGTTTTATGTGGAAAGGAAGAAATGTTTTTGGTACCTTGCCCGACAATGTGCAACAATGTGTGAAAATGTTTGACTTGGGTTAATATTTTTTGCTAAAGACAAGAGATTTATTTTGACAATATGAAAGGAAATAACATTACTTGCATGTATTGAAAGTCTCAAATTTAATAGAGTGTCCTAGCAAAAGTCTTTGGAGTTATCCAACATCTTGACTCTCCCCATTTGAACTTCAAAACCCTATTACTTTTTCATTAATCCCTAAAGGACCACGACCACTTTTGCTTTGAAACCAGTCCAAAAGTGACACTGCCAAAAAGAAGCCCGAAGATCACATTTTAAAGTGAACTTTGGATTTTCAACTGTAAGATCTTGAACAAGACATCTTTGAAAATATGTCATAGAAATTTGGTTGCAATCCACCGTACAAATTGATAGATTATAGTGTTTAAAGTCAAAACAATGGTTCATTTTCTTCCCAGCGTTGCGTAGATCAGCAGACTTTGACTTCACTTTGTATCAAATTTTTGCATTGTACAAGGTCTAAATCTTTTACCATTGTCTTTAGCATGATGTTATTTCCCTACCCACCAAAATTTAGAGGTAAAAAAGGGGTGTAGCATATTCAAAACAAGTGTGCAAGGAGTGGAGGTTCAAAAATTGCCATTTCACGTTTTATTTTTGTGTGAACTACGTCTGTTTTCAATTGATAATCCAAACGGTCAATAAGAAGGCTTTCACCACATATTGTTGTTGAAAAAATAAAAAGTGAAAGATATGAAGATCTCTAGGTTTTATGTAGAAAAGATGAATTTTTTTTCCCCCGTTGCCCGACAATGTGTGAAAATGTTTGACTTGGAGTAAAATGCCTTTTTGCACTAAAAACAAGATTTTTTTTTAAAAATTTCCAAAGAATGAAATATTCTTTATATGTGTGAAAAATCTCAATGTCAATAGAAACTTTTGTCAAAAAATTTGGAGTTGCCCGGAGTCCCCATTTTTTACTTTGAGTGGTACTAACGTTCAAATCGCAAATCCAATTTTTTTTTTAAAATACCTCCACGAAGTTCTTTTTAGAGGCAGTCTAGTATAAAATTTTCAATAAAAAAGGAATTTTTGTCGAATTTTAGGTACATGCCCAAAATCCAATTTGACCCCGGGGGTACAATTGGTCCTTTAGAGGTTAAATGTTGGATTTAGGAAAAAAATTGGACCCACACAAAGCTTTTAGTAATGTCCATCTACAGTAAAATTTCAAAAAAGAATTTATAAATTGACATAGTAGGAACTTGCCCGAACCTTAAAGAGTCCCTCGAGGAGACTTTTGGAACTTTAGGGGTCAACTTGTCAGTGATTGGGGATTTACCAAGTTAGTACAATCAGAAGTAGTTCGTGTTGCACAGATGTTGCATTGTTTTGCAATAGAATCAAGTTCACGACACTAAACACTGAATATAGTGTAGAGGGATTATTGATGTAGATCACTCACACTAACTTCCATCAAAGCATGTGCATGCCAAGTTTTGATTGGATATTTTTGTTCTCAAGCAAGTGTGTGTCAGTCAACAATTGCATGTAAATTTTCAATTAATGTAGGAAATTTGAAATAGTTTGGTCTACACTATATTCACGGAACGGTGTACTGTAGTTGGTTATACAATTCTTTCCCTTCCTAAAAAATTTCAACCGTTTATTGGAGGTTTAATTCCAAAAATTTGTCATTATTTTTCAAATTTGAAGATAAATATCCAAAAAATCCAAAAATAAAAGTAAAAAATAAGAAGAATAATTAATTCTGAGCAGAAATATCAATTTGAACACAAGGCTTTGAAAAATATTCAAATTGTAAATTTTAAATTATACATTTTGTCAATTAGATATGCGGTCTTATCTTCAATATTGTTTTTTAAAATCAAATAATAATCAAACCTCAAATTTCCCTTTAATGTTGATTTCATACAAAAATAGAACAATCTTTATTCATGGTTATGAGTTGTAATGTGATACCATATTTACCCCTAAAGGACCAGAGTGTCCTTTGGGGAGATTTCAGATTTTGGGCAGGTTCCTAAAATTCGAAAAAAATCCTTTTTAATAAAAAATTAATTCTAGATTGCCCCTGATTAGAGCTTCGTGGTGGTATTTTAAAAAAAAAATTGGATTTACGGTTTGAAAGTTAATACCACCTATTCTAAAAAATGGGGACGTTGGGCAGCCTGGGCACCCCTGGGAACCAATGAAACACATGTGTGAAAGACGGGCAGTAAGTAGGGGCACAAAGGGTGGAAGAAGGGTGGGGCAACCCAAATCAAGGGAAAGAATGGTGGAAGGGAAGACCCCACGAATTCCAAGAAAAGGGATAAATAGAAGTTTAAGAAAAATAGCATAAAGTGCCTTGCGGCGGGCCCGGCAGCTCATGGCAAGTGGCGCATGGCAGGGGCTGTGGCGGGGCCCGGGTAATGAAAAAGATGGCACATGTAACCAAAAAAAAAAAAAAAAACCCCGAGGAGCTACGTGGGTCCCGCACATGGGAGTGGGTGAATGACGTGGCCCTTCATTTCTTAGAGGGTCCCCATTTTGAAGCCCTGCCCTCACCTATAATATTTGAATAATTCAATAAATTCATTAAAATTAGAGATTTAACCCGTTTTAGATTTTTCTTCTTCTAAAATAAGTAAAAAAATTAAATTCCACATTTCAGCCGTATGGATTTTCAAATTTGTTAATTTGTAGGTAGCAAATAATTTCTCACTTCATTTGTAGTCATTTGCATTGTTTTATACCCCCTTTCACTAAAGTATTTATTTGAGCATGATGTACCCCTCGAAATGACCTCAAATTTTGCACACACTTAGCTAACATCATATTCTTTGCATTGGTATGGTTTTCAACACAATGTAGTGTAAATACTAGAAGATATGCTTAGTCAAAGTGAGCTGACTTTGCCGGGCAAGAGGGAAAAAAAAACTACTTTTTGCACTTCAAACACTATAATCTTCACATCCGTGCGGTGGATTGCAACCATAATTTTACAGGATTGTTATATATGAGTCTATTTTTAGATCTTACGGTTAAAAGTTAAGAATTATTCTCAGAACTGTGATTATTGCGGCCATGTTTGACAATGGCAGTTTTGGACTAGTTTTTGACAAAAATTGTCAAGGAACTTTAGGGGTTAAAGAGTTGAGAAATTTGAAGTTTTGATTAATGTACTGATTTAATGAGTTGGTTTGTTCAGTAACACCTCTAAGTCAAAACCTTAGTTTTATGATTGAATTATTAAAGAAGAATAATACAATCACAAATTACATAATTCACATGTGCAAAGCTTGTGTTCAAATTTTTTATAAAAATAACTCTTTTTGGTGATTTGATAGTAATTTGAAAAAATTAAAATATTTTCAAACGTTAATTATAAAAAATGGTCATTGACCATTATGAAAATGTGTGGAAAATGTATTAGCCCATTTAATCAGGTGGATCGAAAGATTATAACAATTAAAGCTTTCAAAAGGTTTTTACATCCTTGCTTGACATCAAAAGCAAGCTAGAAGCCCTCATGGGGTAAAATTTTTATTCAGCACAAAATTGAGGCTCTTCACTATTCGTGAGTAAATCTTTTTAGGTTCACACATGCAATTTTTAGAAGAAAATATGTAGTCTACTCTAAATGACCCTGCCATACAAGGAGGTCATGAAAAATGGCAATCCACTGGCCATTTGTTGCAAACTCTATCTTTTCTTGTTTCAAATACAAATGCAAAATCACCCTTTGTAACTACGAGTTTTTGGGAGTCCAAAAAAGCCTGTATCTACATTGATTTACACTCTCTCATTCTACATAGTCTTAGAGAGTTTTTGGAAATCAAAGCATGGTAACATGTAACAATAGCTTGCACTTCACTCTTGTATTCCTTTTGTTGAAAAATGTCACCTAATTCTTTCAAAACCAATTTTGAGTAATTGAAATCAACATGGGCTTGTTAGGAGGAAAAAGAAGTAAAATCATAAACATGCATTAATAAAATTGAATTTGTCATTTGTACTCACATGCTATTGTCTTTCATATACTATGGTGTCAAGACACTGTTCAAAACATCTCTTCTAATTGCACATATATTTGCCATTGCAATTCCAACAATAGATATATGGCAATGTCATACCATCATTACATGCCATGTAAGATCTCCGTAAATTAAAGGTTGAAAGGTAAAAGTAACATGTGCTTGCTTTTCAATGTTTTTATTCTTCTTAATCCAGTAGAAGGTAATTATAAAACTTTGTACAATACCGTATGTGAAGGGCACCTCGGGCTATAAATAATTCAAGAATCTCATGCTGGATTTTTCTCGAAAATATACATTTGAAAAGTCGAAATACAAAAAAAAAGCAAATATTGTCAAAATTCATCAAAATATCAAGAGCATTGAAATCTAGAGCCGGAATCATGGAAAAGAAAGTGGAACAATAGTAATCTTCCACAAACACCATGCAACACGTTGGTGACAAGACAAAAAAAAAGATGCCAAAAATGAGACATGCACCACGACCTCTCATGACCATGACCAAATAAGCCACTACATACCTATCATGACAAATCCATTTTGAAATCATGTTTGGCGCCAAGCAAGTGGACACCAATAATGGATGTGGGGCTGTTGAGTGCGTCCCTTACAAACTTGTATAAATCACCAAACTCTTGAGCTTCAATCTTCATCTTTAAGTGTCCTCCGTTTCCAGTTTCTAGGTTTTGCAGTGCCAAAGTCCACTGTTTGTGGGGGATTTTGGATTCTAGCTTCACAGATGCGTGCCTCGCCTCCCCAAGCTCCCCAACGACGTTCCTCGTAGCACTCAATAGGTAACTACCTCCCGCCGTTTTTTTCTCAAGTTTTAGAACTGGATATTTCATTCGGGGCTTGAGTTTTTGTCCGACGTGGGGTGTGGTGTGTGCACGGAGTCGTCTTTGTAGTGTTGATTTGGGATTTGGATGGTGCACCTATTGGGCGACGCCGAGAGCCCGCTGCTGGCGAAGGGCGCGTTTTTGGTGGTGCTCGTGGAGCAGGGCGGGAACGGGATTGTGGCGTTCCTGCCCGTGGGCGAGCAACTGCGGTGGCCGCTAACGCGCGGCGAGCCGGACGTGAAGCTAGACCTGTCGCACTACTGCTTCACGATCCGCGTGCCGCGCGCTGTGGACTAGATGGACCGCGACACCGCCATGGGCGGCGAAACTCTGAACAACGGCGTCACGTTCTCTGTCGCGGGTCAGGAGCGCCAGCTGCGCGAGCTCGACGCCACCCTGGAGCTGTATAGCAAATTCTTCGCCTCGCAGCTCGTGCAGGGCGACAACCAGCAGATCATCCCGGAAGAAGTCGTGTCGAGCGAGGGAAAGCAGGTATACCACTTCGCCGTTGGTCGGTCTCTTTCATCACACGATGCGTCTTTTCTCACGCTTCTTTGTGAATCGTCACCAGGTGACGGAAGGCAACCAGACGGAGTTCTGGAAAACCATGGCGACGAACGTGGACGATTACAACAGCAAGCTAGCGTGGAGCATGGCAAAGGGCACCGAGAGCGTCATTGAGGGCATCTTTTGCTGCAGTCTGGTGTGTTGAATGCACCAGGAGATGGTGGTGCGCTCATTCCATCGAGTGCCACTTCGCGTGTTGGGGCTTTGAGGTTCGTGGGCTACGGGACTTACAATGAAGAGCATGCAAATGCTCTAGCTCTTGACAAAGATGAGGTAAGCGCGAGACTTCATTTTTTCTTGCAAAGATTACTACTAGTCATCATATTTTGGTTTCATTTCATGTGGTGCAATCTCTAGCTTGGCGGTAAGTATTCTGGAAGTACCCATGTCTGTGTGCAAATCTTGTCATGGATGTACTTGCAACAATCAAGTTTTGGTTTCCTAGAGTGGTTTTTCTGTCTGTGTGTTTCTTGAATATAGAGATGTTTGGAAATTTCGAAGAAACTTTGGCTGTGTGCATATTCTGTGTCAATTATTATCTGTGTTTCTTTTTTGGCTACAGAGATGCTCGGATCCGGAGTGTGGTCTCTTTGGAGCGACTCTAAGTTGCCGAGTTTTGAGCTGCAAGAGGAGCTTTCACTACCCGTGCACCGATCTAGGCTATAATAGTTCATTGCAAGCAGTAGCATCCACGATGAGAATGAAGGCACGAACTGAAGAATGCAATTGAGACATTAGACTTGCAATTCTAATTCCTGAATTTCTTCTTTGTGACAAATGTTTTAGAAAGAAGTTAAAATCAAATTTATTGTAAACTTTCTACAAGGGAGTTCAAAGCAAATCAAGTTGATTGGAAACTTTCTAGAAGGTGAGCACTTGTCTCCAATTGATTTTGAATGCCTGCAAAATTGATTACGTATGTTAGTTTTTTTTTGTTGCAAAATTGAAACTAACTTCAAATGTTTTGATGTCTTGCAAGAGAAACGTACCTTGCCAATCTTCTTAGTGAAGAGACACTGCAGCTTCTCTTGTTTTGATTATTTCTAATATGATCGTGGAAAATTGTATCTTCCATAACCTCTTTAATGCTTGTATTCGGTTCTATGTCTTCAGCTTGGTCCTTATTTCTTGTAATTTGTTCACCTTGTTTGATGTCTTTGAATAGTGGATATACCATATTTTCTTTCAATGCATCAGCTTGAAAGGCGTCCTCAAAAGACCTAGATAAACTGCATTTCTCTCATCCTATTTTAATAAGTCTCTCATTGTCAATGTGTAGCCAAGCGTTGTAAAGCCAACTACATAACTCAAGCTTCATGGTCTTTAGTGTCATATCAATCTTGATCTCTTCAGCTTCTCATACTTGTAGTTGTTTAGAAATCTTTTGCATACTCCATTGATCGTACTGCTCTCTAAATCCATACTTGAAAGGTCTTTGTAAAATGACGTCTGCTGGTTGATAGATACTTGTGCAATTTGCTGATACGTAGATAAGTTTCACATGTGGATGACTCTCTTTTAACCATGTAGTAACTGCATTAGAAGTGTAGACAGACCAGCAGTCAATGAGCCATATAAGAGGGGTATCCTTACTCAATCTAAGACTTTCCACCTGTTTGTTTTTGTAGGGGTTGAGTATCTTTTCTATAAACTCCTTATAGGTCATTAGGTTGCTCCAATGGTTCTCTCTGTTGGTGATGTGCCAACCTGCATCTTCACATAATTGTCGTCCTTGGTTGATAGGAGGTAAGCTTCTAATTGATTTTCCACTAAAAATCACTTAGAAGGGGAGTAGATTTCCTACTGCAGATGAGGATACGGTTACAGTGATTTGTCTTTTGTCTTCAACTCCAAGTACGGCGACATGCTTAGTCCCCTTCACATCCCAAATTCTTGTACCACATGTTGGTACAAGATGGATTCCGGTTTGGTCGGTATTTACCACTAACTCCTTTGGTATGCTATAACACTTAGAGAAGTAGGCAATGCGTTGTGCCATTCTAAGGCCTTATAACTCCCAATCCTTTGGGAGTTTACTCGCAACACTTGTAGCTTTTTTAATGGTCTAATTTAACTCATTCTTCTCAAACGATCTAACCCAATTGAGCGATACTTTCCATTCACTTCTCCCTTCCTGACCTAAAAGAGATGGATTTTCTGCCTTGATGATGGAAAGTACTAAATTTCTTGTGTTTCTTGCAAACAATGGTTGGCCTGCTTCTCTATGTGACTTGAGAGCTCTAACCACTTTCTCTTTCAGTGCAGGGTGTTGGGAAAGGATAGGACAATGCTGGGTGCCTCCACTAAAACGGGAAGTACCTAGTTCTATATATTTTTTGTATTCTTCCTTGACATCCCATGTTGCAGTACTAAACCATTCATACATTGTACCTCTAGACAATTGATGATATGGTCCAAATTGCTCTCCAGGCTTCTTATAAGCACTTTTTAGATAGTTGCAGGCATGGGTGATAGACCTAAACCTTCTCACTGCAACGTAAATAGGACCCCAAAGAGAAGGTGCAAACCAGTTGTCATATGCTTCGCATACCTTTTTATTTGATGAAGTGGTGCTCTCTTCAATTGAAGTCATCAATATTGGTTCCTTTGACCGCTTTGGCCTCCCTACGGGCCGCTTCACTACCTCCATCTCCACCTCCACATCCACCTCCAATGCCTTCTCTGCTTGCACTTTCTCATTCAATATTGTAAATTCACGTTGGACATTCTCCTTTCTTTCATCTTTGCTAATTGGCTTAAACATACTTGTCAAAGTCTTTAATTTTTCCATCTCTCAAACAAAATGGAAAACGTACTCAAACTTCAAATATACAAAAACTTGAAACTAAACACAAAACGGTCTGTGCAACTTCGAAACCTTGGAAGTATATGTAAGATTGTATTAATTGTGAAGTCGCCAAGGAATTTGAATAGGTGTCGGTTGCAATGGCAAAAAAAATTATCCTTCATTAGCCGTCGAATACAATTCATCTACTAATAAAGTCGAAATTAACTCATTTTTTGGATGTAAAAGTCAAAATTTCTAATACTGTGGTAAAATTTGCCGAACTAACTTTTTTGACTTTAATTAATTATTCATCTTTTAAGTGCCGGAGGTGCCCTTCACCTACGGTACTACAAATGTGCCATCGGTCATTGGGGCTCTTTTCCATTTATACACTCATCAACATACAAACTTGATCACATTGTGACTCATGCTGACAAAAAAAAAAAAAAAAAAAAACACTTGGTGCCACCACTCATGTGATGGACTTTGAGAACAATACAAGGTCCATAAGGGGTTTGCTACGCTACCATACTCCTCACACATGCATGGTGTATTCCAAATGGACGGGAGAAGTTTGGATTGACTTTTTCTTTGTTCCATTCCATTGAAGCATAGTAACTATCACTGAGGAAATTTATATGAAACTAACAATTGGCGCTTGCTTTGCAACGCATTAGTCCAACCATTTTAATGTAGTTTTTATATTACAAACTACTAAAAAAAAAAAGTAAAATGATTCCATGTACGGTTGACTGCGCAATTAACTGCGCGGTTGACTGCAACATTTCTATAGTTCACTGTACGGTTCACTGCGTGGTTGATTGCTGCGTGGTTCACTGCGTAGATTATGATTTTAGTAATATAATTGGATTGTCGAGGCATGTCAAGAAAGTAGAAACGTTGGGCACTTCTATATCATGGCCTTCCATATCACGGCAATTATTTCCAAAGACTTGTGCATGCACCATTCAAGTGTGCCTTGCATACTTCTAGTAAGGGATTTAGTGTTTTTCAATACCAATGAAATGCCAACCCAATTCGTGCAATATGTTCATTTGGCATAAAGTCCTTATTTCAATAAAGTCTTGAATAGTCTTATAGAAGTTCACAACATGGTTATCCATGGTAAGAACACGCCCTTTTCCTTTGTAGTCCACTACACTAAATTTTATATTTAGTGTAATGGTACTTTATGATTTGAAAGCGCTATAACTTTTTACTTTTGATGAAGATTTTATAGAGAATACAATTATCTATACCACTTTAGAGGGTGATCAATTTCAACATGGTTGGTAAATATTTTCATTGAAAGTAAAAACTCATAGCATTTACAAATCATTATAGTGTGCCTACACTAAACATAGAATTTAGAGTAGTGAACTCAGTACCATATCATGTGCTAAATTAGACTTCCTATTTATCCCAATAGGTGTTCTTTCTACCACTATGGATTTCCCACAATAAATTTCAAATCTATAATTGAAGTTTGTTGTTAAGTCCGCAAAGCATCATACTTTTATACCCCATTTTTGTAGCTTTTTGGGCATATATTGTCTGGAAGGGCACCATGAGCCCTTGTGCCTAATGATCATTTTATCTATTGTGATATTTTCCTCAATGTGCCAAACACTCTTGGATGAGCCTCTAATAGCATTTAGCAAACATCTCACTTGATCCATTTTGGTAAATTGCGCTCACATACAAAATTTGTTGGACTTGTCAAATGTAAATATCTACTCAAGGCTTCAAACCGTATAGTAGTCATAACATTCAAAATTATTGGACAATGAAAAACAAACCTTGGTTTATGCCAATATGACAGGTGGTTTGGTTGCTGCTTCATGTCTATGAACAAATGGGCCGCCAAAAAATCCTTCAACCCCTACATGGTAAGATATTCTCAATCATTCTCACCTATGGCTTTAGCATCTATATATCAATCTTGGTGGAATGGCCGCTAAGCTTGCATACACTAGTACATAATAGATTGTAAAGCCAAGAATTGCCAACGTTAGACCATGGTGGAAAAGTTGTTTCAAAAACAGTTTGATTCCAAAGCTTGTGTGAATTTAAAGGGCTCTGAATGAATAATGAGTTTTTATGTTCCACGTTTCATCCTAACATATGTTTTATGTCATTTTGACTTTCATGGGTGACTCCCTAATTCCTCCATCCTTAGAAACATAGCCCCTACTACTTTCCCACTCCCCCACCAAACTATCATAATTGCTAGAATCAATAGAGGGAGTCTGGTAGGTACTCTCCTCCTTCATGTGGGATCTCCCTATTTACCCTGGTGGGGCGTCGCACCAAGCCTCAGCCTTGGGTAGTCCATTTTTCTGGCCTTTTAACTTTTGGGGCTTTTCTAGAAAATTTATTGCCAAATTTGGGGCCTTGGTGGCTCCCCCTTTGATCAAATAGGGCCCCCCTCCAACATAAAAATAGGGGCCAGTTTTGTCCCTACTCTCCCCAACCCTTTCAAACCTCAGGTTTGGTGCAATGCTCGACCGGGGTATTTAGGCAAATCCCTTCATGTGGTGGTGCGTCTGCTTGAGGTACTCCATCCAAAACATCCCAGTTGTCAACAAACTCTTCATGGCTAACTTGGTATATATTTTCTTCAATTCCTCGGTTCTTACATGGAAAGGTACTAATATTATAAATATGCCAAACACTCATTCCCAGCACCCCCAAGTTCATCTACTACATTATCATGGTGTTTGCTTCATTTCTTGTGTTTTTGCTTGTAATGGTAAAATGTAGCCTCATGCCAGCACCCTCCACACCACTGTAAGTCCTCCAAACTTTGATTATCGTCCACTAAAATTTCGTGGCGGCCACAATTGTTTGCAGGCCAATCACATTGCTTGACCTTCTCTTTCCTCCTACAAGTTTTATACTTAGAAATAGGTGATTATGTGGACCAAAATATTACATGCATGATTATTCAAGTGTTGTATTCAACTACATTAAACACTGAATATAGTGTAGAGGGATTATTGATGTAGATCACTCACACTAACTTCCATCAAAGCATGTGCATGCCAAGTTCTGATTGGGTATTTGTTCTCAAGCAAGTGTGTGTCAGTCAACAATTGCATGTAAATTTTCAATTAGTGTAGGAAATTTCAAATAGTTTGGTCTACACTATATTCACGGAATGGTGTACCATTGGGGATGGACAATTATTGTTGTGGTGAGATTTTTGTCAAGCTCAGAGGTGGAGGTGACAATGGAAGGATTGGTGGTATTAATTGAGAGCTTCAAGGTGCATCTTTACTATGCAATTGAGTGCAACTTCAAGGAGCCTCCAAATAGTTTGTGGACTAAGCATCAAATATAACAATAGAACTTGTAAGTACATGTGGGTTGTTGCAAAAAAAAATATGGCACTATTGTGCTAAGGGGTTAACATGGCTTGTTTAGAGCATTTAGAATAAATTGTTCAAAATTGAAATAGATTATGGAGAATAAAAAATATACCATAAATAGTATGCCCCAAAATTCTAACCTGGTGTAAATTTCTCCAAGAGTTATGCACAACAATGGATTTTGGAAAATTGCCATGGAAATAGATACTTTGTTTTATGTACTTTAAACTAAACAAAATTCTTTTTCAACTCAAATGGGCTTCCAAAAATCTATTTCAATTCTCATAATTAATTTTTATATGATCTCTATCATGCGAGAAAGAAAGTCCACTTTGGGCAAATTGTTTTGAAAATAACGCTTTTGCTTTAGAAGCAAAAAAAAATCTATGTTGATGTATGTATTCCTAGTAGAAAACTCCAAATTCCAATTTTCATCCTAGAAGTCGAATTTATAGGTCATAATACTACCAAAAACTCTTAGTGACAAAACCAAAATATATAAAATCACAAGTTAAATAAAAATAGTAATATAACAATTGATATAAAGAAAACAATTCAAAAGGTATAAACTAGCACAAATACTCTAGATATAAATCTGGAGTAGATTGGATAATGATACAAGAACTATCGCCAAAATGACTCCTTCAAGACATGAGGGACAAAAAATGTGAAGTTTGGAGAAATTGGCATAATGCATATAGTGACAAATTGAAAATTAGGAAGACTAGTATTGAGAAGAAAGTAGAGTACTCACCATTTTTTCCTTCAATCTTGGCACAATATTCCTCCTTGGAGGCATTTTCCTTGGAATAAAAATTGGAAGTGGCAGACAAATCCAACCACAAGTTGTTGATTGCTCTGTAAACTAATGCATCAATTGTCCTCCTCTCTTTCCACTCCAAAATAATTGTTAATTGGTGGTAGTAGCAATGATGCCATTAGCTGTTGAGGTTACTTAGACCAAAGAAGAAGAAGAACGCCGGTCTCCGAAGGAGGCCGGCGTGAATAAAGTGTCTGTTCGTTCCACTACTAAGACCATGCCTACAGGACAAGGAATTAGTGAGCTGGAACTACTTCCCTCTCTCGAGGGTAGACACTATGTAACTTAGACCAAACATAATATGTGCTATATGGAATTGGTCTAAGGGGAGGTAATATATGCAATGGTCACTTTCGGCACCTACTTGCGAGAGTCTTTATCTCTAAATTGCATTTGTTCAAACACAATGGATATCATCCATGCATTACACAAGTATCACCTTGGCATTACATGGGTATCACATAGACAAATTTCTTGAATTTTCTAGAAAAATTGGACATTTTGAATGGTGAATTAATTACGTATAAAACTAATTTGCACATAGAGTACTCATTTGGCAACAAACTAATAGAGTTTTCTTGAAAGTAAAACTTGGTCATCATGCCTGTCACTTGTACTTTGTGGGTCCTTGCCTGTCACCCATATTTTATGGATCCATGCCTGTCACACGTACTCTATTGGTCCATGTCTCTCACCCGTACTTTATGGATCCATGCATGTCACTCGTAATTTATGGATCCATGCATGTCACTTGTCATTTACGGGTCCATGCCTATCACCCGTACTTTGTCGGTCCCTACTTGTCACCCGTACTTTGTGGGTCCCTACCTGTCACCCGTACTTTGTGGGTCCCTGCCTGTCACTCGCACTTTGTGGATCCCTGCCTGTCACCCGTACTTTGTAGGTCCCTGCCTGTCACCCGTACTTTGTGGGTCCCTGCTTGTCACCCGTACTTTATGGATCCATGTCTTTCACCCGTACTTTGTACATCCCTGCCTATCACCCGTACTTTGTGGCTCCCTGCCTGTCATGCGTACTCTATGAGTCTCTGCATGTCATCCATTATTTATGGATCCTTGCCTATCACCCGTACTTCATGCGTCCCTGCTTGCCACCTATACTCTATAGTTCCCTACCTGTCACTCGTAATTTATGGATTCATGTCTATCACCTGTAATTTATGGATCCATGCCTGTTACCCGTACTTTAAGGATCCCTGCTTGCCACCTGTACTCTATGGGTCCCTGCCTGTCATCCATAATTTATGGATCCATGTCTATCATCCGTATTTTGTGGATCCATGCTTGCCACTTCTACTCTATAGGTCCCTACCTATCACCTATAATTTATGGATCCATGTCAATCACTCGTATTTTGTGGATCCCTGCTTGCCACCCGTATTCTATAGGTCCATGCCTGTCATCTGTAATTTATGGATTCATGTCTGTCACCCATATTTTGTGGATCCCAACTTGCCACCCGTATTCTATAGGTCCCTACCTGTCATCCGTAATTTATGGATCCATGTCTGTCACCCGTAATTTATGGATCCATGTCTGTCACCCGTAATTTATGGATCCATGTCTGTCACCCGTAATTTATGGATCCATGTCTATCACCCGTATTTTGTGGACCCCTCCTTGCCACCCGTACTCTATAGGTCCCTGCTTGTCACCTGTAATTTATGGATCCATGTCTATCACCTGTATTTTGTGGATCCCTCCTTGTCACCCATACTCTATGGGTCCCTACTAGTCACCCGTACTTTAAGATGGTAATTGGAACCACATGGAAATTGTGACTTAATTTAACCCCTAAAGATCCAAGGCATTTTCACACCAAAAACACTTCAAAATTGCTTGTTCTAGTGCAATGAGTAAGGAATTAAACAAAAACTTTTATCTCTACCTTTAACCATAAGATCTCAATTAAGACTTTTTTAGTAATGTCCTTAATGTGCACAAAAATCGGGTGTTATGAAACCTTACGGCAAAAAGACCGGGCAACTTAAAAAAATTAAAATCACGTTGCCCCAATGTGCGTTAAGCCGGGTGACGCCTCGGCGGTCAGGCCTCACGCACTTTGAGAAACCCTCCATGTCGAGCCGAGCTACTGCCTTTGCCCTCCGCGTCGGGCATCCCACGACCCTTGAGGCCCTCCCACCGAGGCCTCACTCTATACTTAATATGTTTAAGATTGATAATCCGAATGGTCAATAAGAAGGTTTACACCACATATTGATGTGGAAAAATAAAAAGTATATAATATGAAGACCTCTAAGTTCTATGTGGAAAAGAAGAAGAGTTTTTGGTACCTTGCCCAACAATGTGTGACAATAGAAGAAGAACTCCGGTCTCCGAAGGCGACCGGCGTGAATAAAGTGTTTGTTCATTCTCTTCACTAAGCATTTGGCCACATGACATAGGCTAGTGTAATAGAACTACTCCCCCCTCTCGAGGGTAAACACTTTTCTACGCTAAGTGCTTCCCTACACTAATTGCCTTAGAGACAACCAACATGACATCTCCCCCAAGGGCTTTGTGGGTCCCCATACAACGAGGCCTTGGGGCCCCCCACCATAATTGGGTGGACTATGGTGGTAGGCACCACGCCGGCAAAAGGACTTGAACTCACAACCACCTTACCGGTGTGCCATGACCCAAACCACTACACCAAGGCCGTGGTGCTTATGTGTGACGATATGTGAAAATGTTTGACTTGTGTTAGTATGCTATTTCTCAAGGCATCATGGCCTTGGTGTAGTGGTTTGGGTCATGGCACACTGGTGAGGTGGTTGTGAGTTCAAGTCTTATTGCCGGCCTGTGCCTACCACCATAGTCCACCCAATTATGGTGGGGGTTTACCAAGCCTTGTTGTATGGGGACCCACAAAGCCCTTGGGGGAAATGACATGTCGGTTGTCTCTAAGGCAATTAGTGTAGGGAAGCACTTAGTCTAGAAAAGGAAATAATATTACTTGCCGGTATTGAAAATCTCACATCCAATAGAATGTCCTAGGAAGAGTTGTTGATGGAGCCTGACCTGCCCGCTCCTTCCATTTGAAATTTAAAACCCTATAATTTTTCATGAAATGTCGGATTGAAGACAAAATTGTTCTCCCACTCAGGTTTCAGTAATGCCCTTCAACGGTGAATATTTTCAAAATGGCATTTAATGACACTTGGTCCTTTAGGGGTTAAGAAAGGTGCAAGGGAACTATTGGTCAACTCTTTGAGAACTTAGGGTACTACAAAATACCCATTTAGCTTGCATTGACTAGGGCCCAAGAGCATTGATTGACATTCATTTCATTGGTGTAGAAAAAGAGACAACAAAATCCCTCATGCTCTCTTTCTTTTGGTAATTAAAGTCTCACCCTGCCTTTTTCATCTCTTTCCTCTCCAGAAAGGACTTAAAAAAAAACTTCAATGAGAGTTTGAATCCCACCTTGGGTTTCTCATTTGTTTCCTCTTCGGGAAGGACTCTCAGGAAAACTCAGAATGTGTCACAAGCGAGAGTTTGGCCCAGAAACTCGGGTCGAGTAGAATGATTCCAGGGAAGAGGAAGTAGAGGGGGGGACTAAATTGGCACACCAAGGTGAGGGAGTGGGTCTGGCACGTTCCTGACGAATGGGCGCAGTGTCCCAAAATATTTTCCGGAACATGGCCTGCGCTGGACAGTCACTCCGCGGTGGGGCCCCGGCGCCACCCACCCGAAATCGCTCACTGCTCCCGTCTCCGCCAGACTGCCTGCCTCCCTCACTTACCACCACAGCGATCATCCTCGTCTCTCAGACTCTACATCCCCACTTGCATTTCCTCGTGTCTAGATGTCTAGCACAATTCTCTGCTAGGGTGGTTGGTACTACGCAGGTAGGATAACTTACTGGTGGGAGGGGGGGAAGTGCTTGCTTGTTGTGTTGTTTGGCAGTGTGCGATGGCTGGGAACTACTTCCACGACCCGAGGCCGTTCTATGGCCTCAACCATCACGACCTCATATCGATGGACGAGGTATGCACTGCAGGAATTGTGTTTTGTGTGTCTGTTTCCAAGTTTTATATGTACGCTGTGAAGAATTAGAGGCCGTTGTTGCGTTGGTAAGCTCGGAGGTGGTGCACTTTTGATTCGGGCGGTGGAGGTGGACTGTGCTTGCTGGTTTGCTAGAGTCGGTAGAATTGGCGTCGGAGAGTCTGTGCTTGTTGACGAGCTCTGGAGGTATGAGTTTGTAGCGGTGACAGATGATCTTTGGACTCTCTTGCTTTGGTTTGGCGTCCGGGTTTCGGTGATCCAATGCGTGCAGTTGCGGCCGTTGCTGTGTGTAGCTGTTCTACGGGAGGCGGGATCCGTGGTACATGCATCAGATGCCGTACGGGCACTACGAGGACCACCAGCGCAGCAGGTCCGTCGATCCCCGGCGCCCGGAGCAGTACATCCAGAGCTACGATCAGTACCGGGAGTATCGGCGCCCGGACTTCCGCGACGACACCTACACTAACTTCCAACAGAACCAAATGCCGCAGTCCGGAAAGAAGGGCGGCAACAACAACAACAACCACGGCGGGAGCAACAACCACGGCGGCGGTGGTGGCGGCGGCGGCGGCGGTAACAATAACAACCACGGAGGCGGTAACAATAACAACCAGAAGAAGCAGCAGCAGAAGCGTGACAGTGACGATGAGTACGACGACTTCAGCAGCAAGAACAAGAACAAGGGCAGCCATGACAACAATCACAGCAACAAGGGCTGGTCCGACAACCGGGGGTTCTACGGCGGTCACAAGCACCATCACCGGCGCTCCCTGTCCCTGACGCAGACCGTGCTAAAGAAGCTGGGACTCAGAGACGACACGAGCTCCGACAGCAGCGACGATGAGCGCTACGGGAGCAGGAAAGTTACCAAGGGCCACGGTGGTGGTGGTGGTGCGCATGGGAAGTCGAATCACAAGCCTTACACTGTGAGGTTTGACGACCAGTCCTACGGTCATGGCGCAAACCAGAAGCACAAGGGCGTCCACGGCCTCGGCGAGGATCACGACTCGCATGGTTCTCATGGCAAAAAAGGTGGAAGCAACAACAACCACGGAGGCAACAACAACCACGGAGGCAACAACAACCACGGAGGCAACAACAACCACGGAGGCAACAACAACCACGGAGGCAACAACAACCACGGAGGCAACAACAACCACGGAGGCAACAACAACCACGGAGGCAACAACAACCATGGAGGCAACAACCATGGAGGCAACAACCATGGAGGCAACAACCATGGAGGCAACAACCATGGAGGCAACAACAACCATGGCAACAACAATCATGGAGGCAACAACAACCATGGAGGGCAGCTGCAGGGGATTTTGAAGAAGCCTAAGAATCACAACAACAATAACGACGGGTACAGCTCCGATGAAGAGAACCGCGGCCATAACAAGAAAGGAGGAAACTCGGAATCTGGGAAGAAGGGTGGGCAAGGTGGTGGAAAGGTATGCGCATCTCCTCTTGGAGATCTCATTGGCTAGAACCATCAATGTTAGTATAGATGTTGTGGAGTCTCCAACATGTCGGTGATCATATACTGATACGGAGGGTGTGTTTTGTTCCTTGTTCACAGCAGCAGCTTGCACGGTCTCAGTCAATGGATTTCCGTGTCAACCTGTGCTGCGAGAACTGCGAACGGAAAGTGAAGAAGTCTCTGAAGTACATGGACGGTAAGTTGCGTTGGATTTCGTGCCTTGAGTATGTCGAAGCCGCCAACGTTGTGGTTTGATCATTGCCAGTCTCATGTGGTGTTTGATTCTCCAGATGTGGATCAAGTGCTGTGCGACCAATGGAACAACCGGGTGGTGGTGGTGGGAAATGCGAAGCCCGAGAGCGTCCTGAAGAAGCTGAGAAAAGTCAAGAAGGACACCCACATATGGCAACAGCACAAGTGACGGTCCCCATCACACGGTAAATTTTGTTCATGACCTGTTTCGAAAGTCCCACATCTGCACGTACACAACTCCAGCTTCTTGAATGAGACGCTTGTCAGGAGATAGATCAACTATGGTATATACCTTCGTTTGGTGCGGTCAAGAAAAGTGGGACTGGAACACATAGGGTAAGGGGCTGCGAAGCTGGACGTCCACTACTACGAGAATGCTGGATTTATACGTTAAATTCCTGCCTTGCTCCCTTGTTACATGGAGACCAGAGATTGACCGCGACGATGCGTGAGTTCATAGAGTCATGCCTAGGGATGCCCCACCGGGATTCCAGCGTTATAATTGTGCTTCTCTACAGTGCTAGTCTCTATTTTTGTCGCCTATTATATATATTCCCTCTTGTGGACACGGCATGTTAAATGTAAGCATATTCCAACCAGCACTTTGGTGCAAAAATCTCTACAAATCTAGATCACACTGCCCCATTTGTTTGCTCTCCACAGCAACTTGTCCTGCTCTCATCTTAATGATCAATACTATTATGTGTGTCCTAGACGACAATCCGCCTTGGATTTCTGAGCCCTGACACCGCCAAGCTATCCAGCTTTTATAAGGGAGAATCGTTTTTAAAGCGGCTGCTACTATTTCAGTGAATCTGCTTGTTCCAAAGCGTGTCATAAAACAATGACCTCTGAGTGCCGCAAAGATTATGATAAGTGAAGCTTCCTTTTCTGTAACAACTCACTGCACTCTTCACTAGTAAAACCTGTTCCTTTTTCTCTGCCATAATTGAGCGGGTGGCTCATTATCCCACAGCTTTATGGATGTACAATATGGGTTAATTAATAAACACGGCGGCATAGGTGAAGTTCTTGACTGAATCGTTTGCATGGTATTAGGGCCCACTTTCATACCAGCGACCACACCAGTGGATCAGCAGACTTTGACTTCACTTGGTGTCAAATTTTTGCACTACTCAAGGTCTAAATCTTTTACCACTGTATTAACCCCTAAAGGACCACGTGTCCAAAAAGGGCTTTTTGAAATTTTGGTCAGGTTCCTATGGTGTCAATTTCCAACATTCTTCTTTGAAATTTTTACTATAGAAAGACATTACCAAGACCTTAGTGGGAAAACAATTTTTTCCTAAATTGGACATTTGATGAAAAAGTTATAGGGTTTTGAATTTTAAATGGGGAGGGCGGGCACCTTGGGCACCTCCAAAAACTTTTGATAGGACACTCTATTGAAAGTGAGATTTTCAGTACTCGCAAGTAATATTATTTCCCTTCATGTTGTCAAAAAAAAGTTCTTGTCTTTAGTGAAAAATTACATACCAACCCTAGTCAAACATTTTCACACATTGTCACTCATTGTCGGGCAAGGTACCAAAAAAACTTCTTCTTTTCCACATAAAACCTAGAGATCTTCATATTTTTCACTTTTTATTTTTTCCACATCAATATGTAATGTAAACCTTCTTTTAACCATTCAGAGTATCAATCAAAAACATATTAAGTTCAAAAAAAATAAAATGTGAATTAACAATTTTCGAGCCTCCACTCCTTGCACACTTGTTTTGAATATGCTACATCCGGTCTCTACCTCTAAAAATTGGTGTGTGAGGAGCTAACATCATGCTTAACAAGATGGTAATAGATTTAGACCTTTTGTAGTGAAATTTTTTGACACCAACTGAAGTCAAAGTCTGCTGATCCACTAAACGCAGGGAAGATAATGAACCATTTGCTTGACTTCAAACACTATAATCTTTTAATCCGTGCGGTCAAAGTTTATGAAATTTTGAACATGTATTATTTAATAAGCCTTTATTGAGATCCTACGGTCAAAACTAAAAATAAAAGTTTTTGTTACCTTCTATATTCGTTGCACTAGAATCCATTTAGTTTGAAGTGTTTTTGGTGTAAAACTGTCACGGTGCCTTAGGGGTTAAGCATGATGTTAGTTCCCTATTCACCAATTTTTAGAGGTAGAGAAGGGGTGTAGCATATTCAAAACAAGTGTGCAAGGAGTGGAGGTTCAAAAATTGCCAATTCATGTTTTAATATTTTGTGAACTCAATATGTTTTAGGATGATAATCCAAATGGTCATTGAGAAGGTTTCCACCACATATTGATGTTGAAAAAATAAAAAATGAAAAATATGAAGATCTCTGGGTCTTATGTTGAAAAGATGAAGTTTTTTTCCTTGCCTAAAACATGTAAAAATGTTTTAACACCAAAGACAATAATTTTTTTGACATCTTTAAAGAAGATAATATTCTCTAAATGTACAAAAAACATCAATGTCAATAGAAACTTCTAGCAAAATTTTGGAGGTGCTTGGAGTCTCCATTTCTAGCTTTGAGTGGTACTAACTTTCAAACCATGAATCCAAAAACAAATATTAAAATACCTCCACAAAGTTGTCATCACGGACAATCTAGTATAAATTTTTTTCAAAAGAAAAACATATTTTTTCAAATTTTAGGTACCTGCCCAAAATCTAAAACACCCCCCAAAGGAGATTTGGTTCTTTAGGGGTTAAAATGAAGAATATTAGGTTGTTGCACTTGAGAAGCATGGTCCGTACCACCAATGAGTTTCATATTTCAATGAGTTTGAACTTTGAAAATATAACTTAGAAAGTTGATTGCCTGGGGTTGTAGAACATTAGACATGGTATGATGAACAAACACAACTATTACACTAAGCTTTCTCTACAACAGTCCCGTTCATCTTACCAAAATTCTCCATCATCTACCGTGTTCCCCTCGTATCTACGGCCAAGGCGAATTGACCCCCTCGCTGGAACTTACCCGAGGGGGCCACGAGGTGGTGGGGCCAAATCTGGCCCCTATTTTGTTTTTGGATGGGGCCCTATTTATTGCAAGGGAAAGTCATGTTGGGTAAACAATGACCGTAGGCCCCAAATTTGTCAAAAAAAAATCCAAAAAAATCCTCTGGACCCCGAATAAGTAGGTCAGAAAAATGATCCCATGCAATTAAGACAAGGCCCACCTCGGATAAGTCCCAGTGAGGGGGTCAATTTGCCCTGGCCTCGTATCTATCATAAGGATAGATAGCTCCCTTTACAAGAGCAGCTTGGATGCTGTTGTAAAGGGAGCTGACTGTATGTGTTTTTCCAGTTTTCAATCCTCATTTTGACCTTGGAACCTTTCATTTTCTGCGAGCACCTGATTGATCAGTAAATAAGTATTATGTACTTTCTCAAGTCAAACCCTGAGAACCTTGTCAGTCTGAAGTTTGTTGTGCCTGCTACTGTAGTTGGTTACAGCCAGCTGCTCAAAAACCTAAGGTAACCCGCCCATAACTGACAAGTTAACCCTTAAAGGTCTGAGAAGCCACATTTGGGGTTGCAACATGATGTTTTATGAGTATTTGACATACAAGGTGTAAGAATTGATGTATATAATAGTTACTAAAGTTTGTATTCATGTTGAGCCCAATCCAATGTCACATGACAATTTCAATTTGGATCATTATTGCGCCTATTGCATGCTTGAGAAGTTGCAAAATGGTCATATATTCTACATGTATGGTGTCGTATTTGAGTGTGATAAGGTTCAAATATTGAAATGACCTCCAAATGAAAGATGGTAGTTGAAGAATCTTCAATCCAAAGGTGTATGTCTTGCTAAATGCTAGTACAATTTTTGTATGTTGAGAGTAAAATACATGACCGAATATATGGTCTCCCATTGACCTTTTTAGGGTTAAGCAATGTGCATATATGGAGAGAACAAATGATAACGAATTAATTTTTTAGCACTAGCCAATAGAATTACAATTTCAACCCAAGTGATTTTAGAATGTAATTTAGTTATGAATTTTCAAAGTGTGCTGCCATGTATAGCGAGTAGCCGCCAATAGGTACTGCCATAAGCGCCGACCAAAAGTAAGGGATCTTGATTAATAGCAAACCTCCATTTGGAGCTGAATGGGTGGTGATGGGATGGAAGTGGGTTGGATAACCAATTAAAATCCATATTTATGATGGAAGTCGGTTGGATATACAATTTAATAAATGTCAATTATGGATTTTAATTGGTTATTATGAGAGTTAGCTTTTACCAAAGATTGGAACTAGTACCTATAATTTCTCATTATTCTAGGGTCACATGATATTGAGTACCTTGAACTTACGTACTCAAGTACGAGTTGTTGAGTATGTAGGATTCTAGGAGTATTGGTGTACCCCCAGGTGAATACCTCAAGTTAAAAATCTCCCTAAAGATATTGCACTTTCAAATTTTAAAACAAACTTGATTAAAACTCAACTATCAACATTTTATAATCAGATGAAAAATCTTGTTTACACATAGTCATAGGCTAGTTACTTATCAATGTAGAATTTAATTGAAGTTCACTACAATAATAAGACCATCTAAATTTTGAAACTAACAAAATTTAGGAAGCATCTAATGTTTTAAGAGAATTTTTTGACATGTGATGCCACCCTTGGATGGCATATAACTACTCAATAGAAGTATTTCTTATTCAATATTTGAATTTGATTTTATTCATCGATTAGTTGTTAAATTTTTAACCACCTTATATAGAAAGACTTTAGAGAAATTATAGGTCACTCTTGTCTCTTGTTATTTCCCATGATGGTCTTCTTCAAAGTTCTACAACCCTCCACATCATATTTACAAGGAGTTCACCATGTGTTGTGAACTCTAGAAGTCATGTAACCCCAACTTCAACTTTTGAAGGGAGCTCCATAAGCGGATTATGGAGAATTTGAGGAGGCCCATCTTGCAGAAGTTCTGGCCCAGAGGGATTTCTACGCACTATATTACGCGAATGTTTTTGGCGGGGCACCAAAGGTGCGATCACTCGTGGGTAGAGGAAACTGGAGGAGGGCACATGTGGTGCCAAAGAAATGAGTCAACCAGTAGAGATTGTGGCTATCCCACCTCCATTCAACCCTATAGTCAGGTTGTTCACACAACTTTGCCGAGACTACCAGGATCAATGAGCAGACAAGATGAAGGCATTGAGGTCTTTTGTGCGAAGAGGAGATGAATCCTTGCGGGAAGCTCATGCGAGATTGCGGAGACTAATCTCTGCTACTCATGGAGTCACGGAGCAACATGCGGTGCAACACTTGTACAACATCCTAGAGAAGGAGTTGAAAATCTTTGTTTGCAATGAGGCATTGCGATTGAGTGAGCCACCGACCTTACGATTTGTATTCGATACTTCAGGGCATATTGAAATCAATTTTCTGGAAGAGAAGACAGCCATGGAATTTCTTAAATGTGAAGAGAAAGTCTCGGAGAAGGTTAAGGTGGCCAAGGTGGCTATTCCTTTATATACCGCTGACACTGATTACACTGTGCTTCAGATGTGGGAAGCCATGACATCTGAGGAAAGATTGCAAGGAAGATAAAACTTCCACACCTCAAGCTAGAGGTTTTTGCTCTGGTTGTGGTGCCAAGGGGGATGGGGAGGCCAATTGTTGGAAGCTTCACCCGGAGTTGAAGCCTTTCGAGAGTAAAAGAGTCAAAGTAGGAGGCAAGGAAAAGGAATCCAAGTCCATTGGAGGGGAAAAAAGAGTTGGAAGGCCAAGTTTGCGGAGTTGGAGGCAAAGATGGAAGCAATGAGTGCCAACACTACCGTGGGAGATGGCAATTCTCAGGTAACTCCTAGTTTATATGCTAGGGACGGCTTTAGTTACATGGATGATGAATTTGGGGACTTAATGTTGAGTGGCATGGCACTTGCCATCAAAGATGGCACACGGGAGGCCTAAGCCCTCACACCAAGCAAGACATTAGTTTTCAAGGAGGTTCCAACTATGGATCCTTAGCATGGAAGAGATGGTGCCCACGTCATCCATGGTGCCTTAACCACAATTTGTGACGACGGCCAAACGACCATGACTACAAGTTGGAGGACAAATAGACGTACATAAGGCAATTATGGAAGCAACAACCTTGGTATGTCAAGCTTCTTTGCTTTTTGCTAAAGAGTTGTCAAATGATGGCTTTAGTGTGGCATAGGTTTTCAAGTTGGCAGCCTCCATGTGTGGGTTGGGCAACTCTATGGATGTCAATGCCTTGAAGACGGAGGTGATCGAAGTGGAGGTAGAGGAGAGCCAGAGTCACAACGTGGAGGGGGTGCTTTCAGCATCCATGCGTGCCAAGACAATGGCCGCCAGACCTGCGATCGAGAGGTCATCCATTATACGTGATGTGGTGGTGGTTGACAACTCCCAAGGTATTTTTCAACTTGTTGAGCCTAAGGGGAGGATATTTGTACCTCGACACGTGCTTTTGGATTCAGAAGCTTAACCTTTGATGCTAGGAGCATCTGCTATTGAAGAGTTGGGTTTGACTAGGGATACTTTGGAGAAGTTTTCATGGACAATTAGAACATCCATAAAGGGTACAGAGCACGCTACAGGCATCGCAAGAGTTGAGTTAGTATTGCTA
Organism: Bryoerythrophyllum caledonicum; assembly: GCA_963971425.1. NCBI lineage: Eukaryota > Viridiplantae > Streptophyta > Bryopsida > Pottiales > Pottiaceae > Bryoerythrophyllum > Bryoerythrophyllum caledonicum. The sequence goes on along the minus strand of OZ020516.1, from coordinate 9,670,658 downwards.
CTCAATTAAGATGATGTCGCGGATGCAAAGTCCATGAAGGTAAAGGCAATCGCCAGGGAAGCCAACTCATATGAAGTCTTGGTGGGCTCGGCCGTGCTATATCCAATGAGATTCACCTTAGATTTCTGGGAGGAGTTAGCAAGCTATAGACCAGGATGACAAACAGGAGATGGGCGGAAGGCTTAGCTGCCAGCTCAATTTATTTGAGTTCTCACTAGTCACCTTGCGGACGTATTTGCCTTCTCTAGATTTATGAACATACAACCTTCATAGTTTCAGACAGGTTTTGGAGATTTTCCTATTGCTAACCACACTTCAGAAGAAGTGGATGTTGATATGGGCAACACAATTGGTGGAGAGGCACAAAAATATCAACCTGGGATCGAGGTGGGGTGGAACAACACCACCCAGTTGCAGTAGGATGCGGAGTTAGCAGAGGAAGAAGCGTGACAATATTCTATGCTACCACGGATGCAACATGAACCTAAAGTTTAGCAAGACCTAGGGCCTCCTTTGGACGCATCTACCATCCATTGGAAGACACCAGCGGATGGCATTGTGTTGTTGGAGCTCTTTGGAGGAATTGGCACATGATTGGCACCTGTTTTACAAGCAGGGATCAAGGTTAAGCGCTACATTTATGTGGATGTGGATAAAACAGCAAGGCAAGTGGCCAAACGTCACTCACGGAGATTAGAGACACAATTCCCAGAATTGTTGGACACTAGTGCCATCAAAACTTCGTTCTCTACATTTGTGGTTGATATTTCTTTCTTATCAAACGATGACATTTACCGTGTGGATGAGGTTAACCTTATCATTACAAGATGGCCTTGCCAAGGCATGTCTATGGCAGGCAACCAAAATGGGTTAAAGGACTCATGTTCTTCCAGATTCTTTGACATGATTTGAGCGCTACGGTTTCTTCAAACTTCTCAGAAGCAGCCATTGGTTATATTGTGGAGAATGTGCTATTGGTGAGCAGTTCGAGGTTAAGGACATTGGAAAGTATACACCGCATTCATCAAACTCTAGGTTTGCTAATGTTGATTGATGCGGTTGTAGTGGGGTCGCGAGCACATCGACCATGCTTGTGGTGGACAAACCTAGCACCGACAGAGTTGCTACAGTCCGCGGTGGGTCGCATTAAACGGCCGGATGTGTATGTGAGTGATCACTGATATTTAGACTCCTCACAGGACACCGCGACGCGTTTACCACGATGACCAAACACCTTTGGCGGTGGTTAACTGCAAGGAGGAACCACGTAGGGCCTTACCCACGTTGGTTAGTTTTGACTGATCTTATGCTTTCAAAGATAATGGACCTAGGCTTGTGTGGAATTCATTGTCACAAGAGATGGTGGAGTCTAATGCAGATGAGCGGGAGAGAGCTATGGGCTTTTCCACCGGCACCGCCAATGTGCCTGAGATTTCAGAGCAACAACGACGATTTTTACTTGGTCAGGAAATGGATTTAAATTGTTTGACTTGGATTGTATTGTTGGTGGTTGTCGAGCAGAAGCGTGTAGCTTCTAGCTTGACTAGTTACATGGATTATTATGAGCCGCCGGCGGCCGGAGAAACACTTGCCTTTATCAGGGTGACAAATAAAGTAGTTGGGTTTTGACACCTCATCTATGGAACATGTGGGGTACGACAAATCTATTTTGCAATGCCCAAGGCAAATGATCTTCACCAAGGGGTGGAGCATGAGAGTTAAGGAAGGAGATTGCTCTACATGAGGATGGATTTGGAAGAGGTTGTTAAAAAAATGTTTGTGGAAGAGCAGACGGCCTCTCGGATGGAGGAAATTGGCAAGCTTTGCTAGTTGGAGGGACTTGGAAGCATGATGGATGTGGGAGAAGATGAACCTTCCTCAGTTCGCATTTAATAGCAACCAAAGGTGGAGAAGCTTACTCCAAAGGAACCGAAGGTGGCGGTGATCAAGGAAACTTGGAAATTGATAGTTGGCCTCGCAGATAGAGCAATAGAGGCAGAAAAACATGAATTTTTCAAAGAGTATATGGATTGTTTTGCGTTTAGTTTGCACGATTTGGGAGCGTTGAAGGGGTAGGAGGTACATATTAACTTGACAATTGAAGCACCAATTAATCGGAAGCCATATAAGTATAGTGACGTTGAACAAAAGATGATTCGTGCTCATACAGGGGAATTGGTGGTTGTAGGGCTAGTGGAGTTGGCTCCACCGTGTTGTGAGTATGCATCAGCGACGGTTATGTCATCCAATAAGGATATCTATGGTAATTGGACTGAGAAGAGGATGTGCGGTGATTATAGGAGGATTAATAAATTCACTAAGTCAGATCGTTATGCCATGCCAAGTCCGGAGGAGAATTTTGAGGCCATTGGTCATGCCAAGGTATTTAGTACGTTGGATTTGCGGTTTGAATACCACCAGATTGTGCTGAGAGATGAGGACAAGGAGAAGACGGAGTTCGAGGGCATTGATAAGATGGGAATGACCGTTGTTCTAGTGGAAGTTCTTGCCATTTGGATTCAAGAATGCATCAGCAAAAGTCCAGAGGGTTATGGACTGGGTATTCTCGTGCTTGTACTTTGTGAGATCCTGCATTGATGATACTATTGTCTTTAGCAAGAATCGAAGGCAACATAGACCACACTTGATGAAGGTGTTGCTAGATTAAGGCTCTACAATTTGAAGTTGCACCCTGGTAAGTACAAATTCTATTTTGATCGTATTGAATATTTAGGCCACATGATTTATTCAAGTGGATTGGGTGTGGTAGCTAGCAAAGTGGATGTGGTAATTTCTATTCCTAGACCACAAGATGTAAGTAGGCTACATGCATTCTTGGGACTGTATAACTATTATAGAAAGTTTGTAAAGACTTTCAGTGGTCTTGCAAAGCCATTGACAATGTTGACAAGGAATTATCAACCTTGGATTTGGAGAGATGAGCAAGAGATGGCCTTTCAACAATTGAAGGACCGTTTGGCACCAACACCGATACTTCTAAGGCCAATAGTAGGGAGGACTTTCTAGCTACAAAAAGATTGGAGTACGTTGGAGATTGGCGCCGTGTTGACGCAAATGAGGGATGATGGGGAGTAGTTTGTGATTGCATATGCTAGGCGGTCCACAACAATGCAGAGGCTCGATATAGCTCGTATAAAGAGGAGTTCTTGGCTGCCATATAGGCGATTGCCCATTTCAGATGCTACTTTTATAGTAACAAGTTTTTGTTGGTGACAGATCATCAACCATTGAAGTGGTTGATGGAAGGTGATAAGCTAACAGAGAATCTAGTGCGGTAAGCCTTGATGTTGATGGAGTACGGCTTCAAGATAGTTCATAGGGCGGGGTTGGTGAACATGGATGCTGACGGCCTTAGCCGTAATCCAGTCCCAAACCAGGAAGACGTCACATGCGCTAGGTGGCACGGTGTGGGTGAAGCCGAACTCCTCTCTCGTTGGCATTGTTCGGCATTTTTAAGAGTATTGGCAATCGATGGAGATATCACTGGGGACGTTATTGTGGCCACGGTGGATGAGGATGGAGGTAAGGAGTCTAGGGGCGCCCGAGACATCTTTAAAAACACAAATGTGATGCAATTTCTAAGGATGGAGAAGCGGTGCCAACGTCGTCTGCTAAGAAGAGAGATCATGTTTTACAACGAGCCAGACGGTTTGTGCGAAAGAGGACTCACCTTGTAAGAGTGTGGCCGAACTGTACCAAGAAGGGGGTGCCGGTTCCAACGGAGAGGGTGAAGCTGATAAAACATGCATATGAGGATCTTGGACACTTAGGAGTGCGGAGGACCTATAGTTTGCTACAGATTCACTATTGGTGGCAAGGGATGGAATTACAAGTCTAAGTGTTGGTTGCCCGGTGTATGGTATGTAATCGTGTGCGAGTGTCTATTAACGCTTGGATGCTACACTTGCAACCATTGCCAATTATGGACTTTAGATACATGTGGAGCTTGGATTTTGCCAGTCCATTGGTAGCCACACCTCAACACAACAACTATGTATTGGTGATTATTGGGCATTTCTCAAACTGGATAGAGTTGATGGCATTGCCTAATAAGTTCAGTGAGGATGCCGCTTACTCTTTCGTTCATCGTGTTCTAAGTTGCTTTGGAGTTCCAGTGGAGGTACTCACAGACCAAGGGAGGAAATTTTTGGGTGAGTTTCAAACGTTGTGTGAGCAAGCCATGATTGATCATCGCACTACTTCAAGGAATCACCTCAAAGTAGATGGGTTGGCGGAGCGCATGGTGCAAACTGTCGAGAGGGGGCTCCGGAAGTACAGCTTGAAGAAGGGGCATTACCAAGATTGAAATTTGTGCTTACCGTGGATAGCAATAGGCTATCGGTTCAGCAAACAAGCATCATTGGCGTCTTTTTTACCATACTATCTATTGTTTGGATGGCACCTGGTTTTACCAAAGACCATTTAAGCAGATGCTGACACCGTGTTGGCTAACATGGACAATCCGAACAGGTGATGTGTGAGCAACGTGTAGATTTGTTCAAGCGGGTCATGCCTATGGCATTGGAGAACCTCTCCATTGCTCAACATTGGCATACGTTGCGCTATGCTACGATACAAGGAGATGGATACCGACCGCAAGTGCGGCGTTTCATGCCTGGAGACTATGTATATTTGCAGCAAGTAGCGCCCACCACCTCGGATGTGACAACGGGATGGATGATTTTGCAAGTTTGTGAGGTGAAGGACTCAGGTGTATTAGTATTGGAGGGTTGTGATGGTAAGATGTGGAAGGATCACACGTGCAATTGTGCCCCTTGCCACTTGCCATACATTGATGGAAGTGTACACCCTGGCCTCTCTCACATCTTTGCTAGATTGCATTGTCAGTTATGTGATAGTGCCAAACGGGCAGCCACAATGGTTATTTGTGACTTATGTTCTAGAAGGCGGCATTTAGAAGGCTTAACTCCACCCCTTTTGGAGGTACTAGTGGGTCAATGGCCATGTCTAGAGTGTTTAGCACGTTGAAAATCTAAGTAGACAACGTCTAGCATTAAAAATGTGTTAGAGGCAATCATCAATGGGGCTCTACTTGCACCCGGCCTATCCTATAATTTTAGAGTCTTTAGCATCTTTTCATGTTGATCACATTGATTCCATGGTCTTAAGAGGTTTTCATTCGTGGTTACCATCCAATTTGATATAACTATGTGGTTTGCTAGTATAAAAGGGGCTTCAGGACGAGCGATGGGGACGAGTAAACGGGTACTTATAGACCACTTACTACTTCTTGGTGTACGGGGTTATGAGTCATTTATTTCTTTTCCCTAAGTCTAGATTGCTGACAGTGTGTAAGTGTGTGTTGTTTTATTGTTTAACGGAGGTAACGGTGGTGGTTTTGCCATCGCTACTCTGGATTTGTCTCTAACTATGTGCTCTAAGCTGATAAGCACGATGTTATCTTGGCACGATGTGGTTGTGCACGACAAGTGCCTTACCAATATTGCTATTATTATTATATTACTACTACTAATATTACTATTACTATGACAATTTTGAAAATAATACATATAATTATAGGCCAAAGTCTAGTCTTGCAAATAGTGATTTTTGAAGAATTTATTGTAGGTGAAGTTCACCTTTGGCTTTAATTGATTAAAAAAAGGCATGCTGAATTCTATGGAAAAAAGTGAAAATGTCAAAATTGAAGACAATATTAACATACACTATCCTTGACCATGTAAGACATCAATGGGAATGGGGCTTGGATAAGCCTTGACCTTTAGAAGAGTGTGCATGAAGAATTCAATTTGGAATCTGAAGGTCTTAGGTTCAACCCCCTTGGCCATCAAAACATGTTTAATATAGTAATCTACAATGTGTTTCAAAAAATTGCTTAACCCTTAACTCTTTAATATTGTAGATTAGGTGGATACATTTCAACACAAAAATCTACAACTCTACTTTATGGAAATCATTGTAGTTTGTTGATCTCTGCATGGAGCTCAAAATGCATTTAGAGTACGCAAGAGAACGCAAGAAATAATAGACTATCGTAGAAAATGCGTTTAGAGTACCCAAGAAAATGCAAGAAATAATAGACTATTGTAGAAAAAGATCTTGCCAAAGCTCTTGCTAGGGCCTCTTAGGTGATAAAGGGTGAAAGTGTGCTACACCCACCTCATTTTGGGCAAAGAACATGGTATATTTTTAGTATAATTCAGTATTTTTTAAGAAATTTTTCAACTTAAGTTTGAAGAAATGGATATAAAAAATCATTTTTACACCATGTAAAATCATCTTGTTTTTCATCAATTGGATTTGAAAATTTGTAATTTTTATTGGATAGTCCATCTACAGGACCCTACCAATGTGAGTGCAAATTTTCATCATCATATGTGTCACAAATCACTCAAAAAGAGTAAATTTGTACAAATCTCGCATTTTGTGACACGTATATTTCTCCTACAAATATAGTCGTATTGATGAAACCATTGATCAGCTTACCAAAGTTTCATCGTTCATTTAATGTTATGCAAGTTAGGAACAACATTCCATCATCAAAAATCTAAAAATAAAGGTACATAATGTTTGGCAGACCAAAGAATGTTCATTACTTCTAAAAAACAATTTGTAACATGTTTTTTATACTTGTGTAGCTTGCTTCTATCCTAAAGGGTTTGATTACTTTGAAAAGTTGAACTACTTTTTTTTTTACATTAATTTATCATTTTGCATGAAGGTGCCAAAGTAAATCCTCACCTACTGTAACATCTATACATCAAAAGTTCAAAGTGGACTTCTGCAAATTTGCTCACGTTCTCATGATTACAACTTATGTTTTGAACTTTTGAAAGTATGCATGAAGATGCAAGAAGATAAGAGTTACATGAGATTGTGACAATTATTTCCACCAACCAATTAATGTAAAAAAATTCTTTGCTACCTCTTACAAAATTTACCGACAACAAACACATTGGAAAATTTCAAACACTTAATATGTTGCAACCCTTCTTTAATATAATATCTTATCCAAGCAATAATAACCAATAGTAGTTTGCTTCCATTAAAAACCTTTTATAGTATACATCCATCACTCCAAGATGCAAGAAATTCAAAAATTTGATATTACTCCACAATCATGCTCTATGTACCACATCGCATCTACTACCACCGTGCCACATTCACCCTCTGCCACATGTATTACATGGCATCTACTATTATTGTGGCACATTCATCATGTGCAGCATGTCTAAATCGCATCGAAGGTAGAGGCACCCAATTTTGATTGGCCATCCAATTCCGATCAGTAGAGTATGCATGGCATGGTGCATGAAAATGGCAAATGCATGAAATGGTGCATGAAGTGACCCAACACCCATAACTCAAAATTTGAAAACACGAATCATTATTGGCATTGGGTCATGAAGTGTGCAATTTTGGGTTGCTCCACCTCAATTGAGCTCTCATTGGTGGCCTTGCCTCAAAAGTCGAACACATTGATCGGCATTGGGTACCTTCCATGAGTTGGTTGTCCATGGCATGTCTTCTCTCTTTTTACTCACTCTCACTTGTTGGCATTGGGCAAAGGAGGGCACCAAATCTCACCTACTCTAGAGTTTGATTATGGGCTTTTGAATTCTATATCAATTCCAAATCTTTGTGATTAAATTTGAAAAAATATTTGTTGAGTTTCACTCCTGATTCCTCATCTTTATATTGACGTTTTTGGCATACAATGTCATTTGAGTCCCGAACTGGCTTAAGTGATTGGAATTGGGTGCCTCTAGCTTACTGCCACTATGACATGTCATTCACCTTCGCTTCAAGATGAGTCAAAGTCTTCTCACCTTTTCTAGGCATGGTGCACATAACACATTTCATTTTTTGAGAAATTATTAGAGTATAAAGTTCTTCTCATTTAATTTTTCTACATCAAAATGAAGCATGAACCTAGGTTTAAACCGTTTGTAAATATAGGGAGATTATAGTCTTTATATGCATTATATTGAATTCATTTGAAGACTATAATTTTTCCATAAACCATCTTCAATGACATAGAACTTCACTTTAGTTAAGAAGTCATACACATACCATCACTCCAAGACCTTGTCTATCCATCATTTCAAAAACAAGGTGTACATAACAAATTTAATCTATCAATCCTTGGTTGAGTTCATTCAATTCCCACTCATTCTAATTTGATTATGAATGAATGACATAGAACTTTGATTTGGTTTAGTAGTCAAATACATACCATTACTCCAAGACCCTGTCTATCCATTGTTTCAAATACAAGGTTTACATTACAAATTCAATCAATCAATCTGCGGTTGAGTTTGTTTAATTTAGATTCAAACTAATTTGATATTACTCTACAACCATGCTGCATGTGCCACATTGCATCTATTGCCACCATGCCACATTAACCCTCTACTACATGTGTCACATGGCATCTATTATTACTGTATCACATTCATGTTGTGCCCCATGTGCCACATTGCATCAACTCCCACTATGTCTCATTCACCTTGGCTTCAAGATGAGCCAAAGTCTTCTCACCTTTTTGAGGCATGGTGCACAAAACATATTTCATTTCATCAAAAAAATAATAGAGTATTAAGTTCTTCTTTTTTAGTTTTTCTACATAAAAAAGAAGCATGAACCTTAGTTTAAACCGTTTGTAGATTTACAACAATTATAGTCTTTATATGCATTAATTTGAATTTGTTTTAAGACTATAATTTTTTTCCATAAATCATCATCATCATTGATTTTAAACTTTCCCATACTGAAGTTGTCAAATACATACCGTTACTCCAAGACCCTGTCTATCCATCATTTCTAATACAAGGCATACATTATAAATTCAATCTATCATTTAATTTTGAGTTCATTTAATTTGGAATCTAACTTAATTGATATTACTCTACAAGCGTGCTACATGTGTCACATCGCATCTAGTGCCACTATGTCATATTCACCTTGGCTTCAACCATGTGCTTACATAACAATCAATCAAAATGTCTCAGGAATATGGTGGAGCAATAAGGGTCTCCACACTTCTTACTTGTCTTCTACCGTACACTGTTTCTTTCAGCACATCCTTTAATTCTTTTAAGTCCAATGAACCCCTTTTTCTTCTTAGAACATGCAGAAATGAAAATTTTCTACAAGGTTTGTTAGGAATTGATATTTTAGGTTGTGGTATAGATGCTCCCTCCATACTTGATCATACAAAATCACTCTCTACAAACTATATGTTATTGAAAAGCTCCCTCAATATTGCAAAAAGTATTTAGGCAACTTTTGAACCTTTCTTCATTTCTTATTATTTATTTTTAAATGCTTCACTTCTTCAAAAAATTGGTGCATATGTGTAAGGTGAAATTTTGCAACTCACAAAACACCTAAGATTCCCACGTACAATAGGTTTCGCTTTAGGGCATGGTCAATTCGTCTAGTATTAGGTATTTCTAGTCTAATTATCATACAAAAGTTCTCTTCTATTGACAACACTTGAGTTTATGTTTTAACATACTATTTTAGGACATTCTAAAAAAGTTATTTAGGGAATCTCTCTTAGATTAATCCACAAGGTTCTATAGTATCTAATAGGAGTCTCAATCCTATTTCACCGTGGTTGTGCCCAATGTAGACTTCTAGTCCTAAGCCCACTTGGGCAAATGGATTTTCTCCATTTGTATTTTCATTGTTGTTCCTTTAATAGTAAATTTAGAAATTCACAATTTACCTTGTGCAAATAAGCTTAATCCATTGGTGTTTCTTGAACCACAATATTCTAACACACAAGTCATAGCTCAAACACACATACACTAGGTTAAATCCACAAATTCATGTATCCAAATTTGGCCTTTATCCATATCCATATGTCACTTTCTAATTTGAATATTTAGAGAATGTTTACAACTCAATCCAACACATAGTCCACATTGAGCTAATTGACTCTGTTATTACTTCACTACACTACAGTTCAGTTGCAGTTTATTGATTATTCCCACAGTTATATGATTTCTCACTCACGGCACTAGGTCATTTAAATCTGACCCAATTAGGATATTCCCCTAATTTCTACAATGAAGTCTTAATTTGATACTTACATACATGATACTTACCTAAGCAAGATCTAATGTATGCAAAGTAATAATAACAAGACAAAACATAAACAGTAACATAGACAAGAGACTCTTACACGCTTAGAGCTCCCTTTCTCTCCAATGCTAGCTTCAATGAGCTAAGACTCACACCCCATTCCTTTGTGTGATAATAATGTTTAAGAATTGTAGCTATTTATAATATAAAGGTTTCTCTTTTTGGCAAGGATAAAATAATTCTATCACCTTTTCACCAAAAGGTGTGCCCCTACTAAAGGCTGCAACTTCAACCCTTTTTTACTCTATATTAACTCTTCACTATAAGCAATTCCTTTTCAAATCATTTAGCCACTTAATGTGAACATTCTCACTAATTATCTAGTTCTTAATATTTTTACAACCCTTTTTACACTAAAAAAATTGAAAAAGCTATTTTTAAGTATTTGATTTTACAATATGGAACTAACATCACCTTAAAAAAATGGCGCATAAGGAACTAACTTCACGTACATCATAAAGGTTTAAAATTTGAAACACTTTGTAGTGTAAAAAATAGAATTGTGTGTCTATCCCAAGCTACTCTATAAGATTGGTTCACGGAAAAGGTCTTTTTGTTTAGCATATGTTTGTAGCTAAAGGCCACTTATAGTTCACAAAGTAGGTAGTTTCATTGTTATTATCACAAAGTAATCTCTCAAAACTCATTCTTATTATACCCCTTAGCTCTATGGTTAATCGGGTAATTCAACTTGACAATAAACAAGGTGCATCAACCTCAAGCAATAATAGCCTATTCAAATAGACAATACTTGATCCAATAGACAATAGCCACATGCTCAATGCAATTCATTAATTAACCTTTGACTACTTGTAATAAACCAATATTTCTCTACTTATGTCGTACAATGATACATAAATATGGTATGGAAGTTTTGACTTAGCTCATGCAAACTCCCGCTTATTTTTAAAATAAAATTCCATGACTCCATCACAAATCACCAATCTCAAATAATTAACTTATCTTTACTTCATTTTCTTACTTCTTCATCAATCATTCACTCTTAATTATCGGGACAATTTATGGACTTACAAAATGTAGCTTTTCTCATTTACTACGATGACATCAATGGAAAGAAGAGTTTACTCTTTGCGTAGATGTTGATCTGGGGGATGATAGAAATGGTAACTTGATGAAGCGCAAGAGGGGATTAAATGAAGAAATTAGGCACCCTGGAAGAGGGTTACAGTATGGACATTGTTTTATATTGTTCTCCTATATACATTTCTAAATAACAGAAGTTCATATTTTAACTGCAAGCGGTTTGCAATTCATAAGCATTCGAAAATTGTCAATTTTCATTTTTCATGAAAAAATTGTCATTTGTCATTCTGTACTTTTAGTTTTTTAGTTTTTTTTTTTAGCAATTGTAGGTTTTATATGCAACCTCTAGTCACGAATTTGGTGTCAAGGCTATAATTAACTTCCAAACTCTCAAAATTGTGTACATAATGAATGTTTTACAAATTAGCCAATTTCATTGTAGTGGCCTTGAGGAAAGAGATTTCCAAGCTTGTCCACAAGCAGAAATGAACATGGAGATGCCACCTCCCCTAATAGCATTAGGATGTCCAACACAATCATAGGGATTACATGCAAATTGCAAATCACATGGATTTTTGAGTCCACAACATCTAGTTTTAAGAGTTGGAGGTTTTCCAACTTCCAATTTTACTACTATAAAATGTATACAACTTGACGTTTCTATACATATTAATTGTGACAATTTGGTGATGATTTGATGAAGGGAGGGCCTGAAGGGAGGGTGCATGCAATATGGAGTTAACCCTTATAGGTCTGTGGGGGACCGTATTCTGGTCATACATTTATCATGTTCAAATACCACACCATACATGGAGAAAATTGTGGCCATTTTGCAATGTCTCAAACATGTAATAGATGCCATAATGATCTAGATTTGAAATGCCGTTGATGGCTATTGGATTGGGCTCAACACTAACACAAATTTTTGTACCAATGTTGAATACATCAAATTTTACACCTTGTATGTCAAATACACAACCCATTTGTTACAACCCAAAAGTGCCTTCTCAGACCTTCAAGGGTTAACAACTCACCCCAAACATCTTGGGGTTCCTTCCAATACAGAAATGGGGTATGCAACCTCTTCTATAAAAGCCCAAGAATCATCCTTCCTTGTAGATGACTGCACAAAATTACGTCAGAAAGGGGTTTTGATCATGAAGTTACTAAGATCACAGCCACATGGACATCAAGAAATTATATGAAAGAAAACTGCACAAAATGTCATGTTACACTGGTCCCCTACCCAATCTCAAGAGACTTTCGTGATGACTATACACGGACGAAGCCAGTCTCTATCTCCTCTAAAATGCACCATATTTCAGTGAGTTCCTTGCTAAATGTAGCAGAGATGATCAAGAAGAAGAGAATACTGCCTCCACAACTAGCTTAGTACAGCAAGGGGCTTCCTTCTCTGAGGAGCACGAACACGCTGCCTCCGTCGCCACGAGAAATCCGAATGTCCTCGTCCAGGAAGGTGGTGAGGAGCCACGACTGGGCTCGGTCCGTTTGGATGGAAAACTTCAACGGGGGTGCACCGGAGAGCACTCTGGCCACTCTGGATGCTATCTCCTGGAGTGGTTGCAAAATTCCCCGGGCGGGCGTCAGGTCGATCTTCTGCCCAAAGATGTCCAAGGTCGAGGGCACGTCCGTGGAGTCTGCCACCTTGGGGGCGCCGATGATTCCCTCCTCGAACTTCACCTGAAGTCACCAAATTCACACGTTGGATTAATCCCTACACGTCTACACTCTAACTTCTCTTTTTCCCTCAGACGCATTAGAGATGTCCGTTTGTTCCAACACAGCATATTCTACTTGACAAAAGTTCTGACGTTCAGGGGCTGATCTTAAGTAGAATGCAGAGAGACCTTACACTTTTGCTTAATAAGTACTACAGAAAGCTACATCTCAGGTACATCTACTTGCTGCCTGTGACCTGCACAATATGTTCGTTACCTATGCAAATAAACACAAAATTGAGGTTACCAGTTTGAAGGGACCGGATAGATTTACTTTGACCTGTTCTTGTGTATCCACGTCTACAAACATGACCCCTACTGTCAGAAAAATACGATACGACTATCTATTTACCTGAACTCGCTTTGGGCTGCGGATTTCGAAGGAGGCAGAGGCGCTGAAAGACGAGGTGGTAAAAGGGCCCTCGAACGACACAGTGTTGTCCAAGGTGAGTGCCAGCGCATTAATGGTCTGTGAAATCTCCCCAACCGTCACCAGGGGCAGGTTTCCCGCAGCCAGCAATGGGTATAGCTCCGAGTACGACGTGTACCTGCCACAGATGATCAGATTATGAGATGGGCAACAACCAAATCCTGAACCAAGAGGGGTATCCCGAAAAAACTAGAAAGCCCTGACCAGTCCACTGTTAATCTTTGCTATATATGCGAATTTGCCACAGATAATCAGATAGGAAACAACGAACATTGACCCTCTTCTTACAACAAACCCTAGCCAAGAGGGATCAATAGAAACGTCGAAAATTCTAACCAGGTCCCTGTTCGTAAGTGCCAGTTCTATATGGTGATATACATGAAAATATGTTAAGTTTATAAAATGTGACACCGATGTGAGTGACAACGAAAGTGAAGTATTTTGTGTTAGAGTTTAGAGTAAGAGACGTACGCCAGGATCCACTTGCCGTCCAAGAGGCTGGGCGCCTCGGTGGGAGCAGCCGTGGGATTCTTGGCCTCCAGCTGCGAGATGAGCTCGACGACCTCGGCGCGCGTGTCGCTGCTGGCGCGCAAGCCCCGCTGCGTGCCGTACAGCGAGTCGATTAGCTGCTGCTTGAGATCCTCCAGGTCATCATCGTACTGCTGCTCCTCCTCCGACCCGGCATCCGGCAAGGTGCCGTCGTTGAGCGCTTCCACGTACTCTTCGTCGATGGAGTTCACTGGGGGCTCCAGAAGCGCTGCAACCTCTTCGCCCTCGCCCAAGACTCCTGCCACTTCGGGCTCGTCCTCCTCGCCTCCGATCTTAATCTCTTTGCTCTCCTCCTCTTCACCTCTGAACACAATTCATAGGCCGTTTCAAGCACATTCCAATTAGCAGTTTAGGTATGAAGTAAGCCCTGAAACTGAAAGTCAGGCTCTTCAAAAACATCAAGAAGATATCACATGTTTCACTCTGTGGCTTTAGAATTGGAGTTCAACCGACTCTAAAGCTTCAGAGACCACACCGCCTCTCTACAAAATCCACATTGAGTTTCTACATTCTCCAACACAGCTAGCCCTGAAGAACAAGTTAAACGCTCACTAATACTGCTGGACATCATACACTCACAAGACCTAGGTCTCTTCTAAAAACTTATAGGTGGAATATCATGAGACAAGAGTTATTACAATTCACAACCGCTTCTAAAGCTACAGAAACCACGCCTCTTCTCTACAAAGCCCTCATCAAGTCTCCAACATCGCTAACCCTATATATAAGAAGAACAAATCAAGTGCTCACTCGAGACTGCTGCACATCATACATTCAGTACTCTTAACACTATCAAACACATTCCAATGCACAATCGATGACGTAAGCCCTACAACCAAAGCAAACCTTGGCAGAACCCTTGAACGCAGGACGAAAACCCTCAAAGCCCATGGAAAAGAATAAGTCATGCCGGGGCAAATTAGACAACAGAGAAACATAGCCCTCAAGAAAGAGGGACAATCATTCATGTCATTCTAAAAGCAATGCTAGGGCACCTCTTGCAATAGTGATTGGTTTCTTTCCTGATGGACCATCACATACCTCTACATCATTTTCGTTGACCTCTTCCAGTTCAGCTCAAGTTCTTAGGAATCATCTACAGCACCACATCTCCAAGAGAAACGTACCCAAGTTCGCCCGCAGCAGCGACCACAACGGAGCTCCGGTGCCTCCTCGCCCCAGCTCCAGCTCCTGCCCACAGCATAGGCTTCGCAGCAGGTGGGGTTCGCCGCAGGTGCACCATGGACGCGCCAAGAGCGCGGTCTCCTCGCATTCGCACCCTCAAATGCGACGCAGGCATCAAGGGCGTGGACGCTGCCGCCATCGCCATTGCAGAGGCTAGCGCTCGGTTCCGAAAATGCTCTATCTCGGGAATAGCGTCTCGGGTGCCAAGCAAATCTCATCAGTGCTCTCTCGCTTCTGTTGTGCCAGTGTTTTCTACTGTGTCGCTGGGTTGTAGCATCTAGGAAAGGTGCAGATTGTGGAGTCCTGGAGTCTAGAGGTTTCAGGGTTGCTGACTTGGTACACTGCCTCACAAGCTCACCACTCCCTTGTTTTTCACCATGTGCAAATCCTCTTTTACTGCGGGTGCTTGATTCCATTCAGTACACTAAACACTGAATATAGTGTGGATTCATTATTGATGTGGATCACCCACACTAATTTCCATCAAAGCATGTGCATGCCAAGTTCTGATTGGGTATTTGTTCTCAAGCAAGTGTGTGTCAGTCAACAATTGCATGTAAATTTTCAATTAGTGTAGGAAATTTCAAATAGTGTAGTCTACACTATATTCAGGGAACGGTGTAGTGATTCATTGAACTTATTATGGGTTGAGGGCTAGGGCGAATTGACCCCCTCATCAGGGGATCAGTGGATGGACGAAGGTGGACAAGGTTATCCCCTCCCCATTTCCCTGCCCGTTTCCGGAGCCCCGTTCTCCTAGCTTCATTCAAACTCTAGACCCTAAACACCACCTATAAACCCTTAACTCTACAGGGTGAATCCTAACTCCTAAACCTTGAACCCTAAAACCCTCCGAGGGTTCTCTAAACCCTAAAACTAGGTTATAGGGGGAAAAAGTAGGGGAATGGTCCTCGTCCACCTCCGTCCATTGATCCTCCAACAAGGGGGTCAATTCACCCTGGCCCGAGTTGAGGCAATCATCCTTCTGTGAATTTCACAACCTCGTTTCATGCAAATTGAGATTTTAACACATTTGGGCCTTTTGAGCACTAAAGAGTTAATCCAATAACGCCTACGAGGCCCTGGTAGGGTTGATTCTTGTGCTTTTGGTGTTTTAACTTTCGCCGTGATTGTTTATTGTCCTCGCCGTACTCGGAATGCACCTGGAGCTCCGAGAGAGCTTCCCAACGCATCTCCTTGATCTCCAATCCATGCAGGTATTGATGAACTACAATGAATTCTGGTGAAGTGGGGTGGCGATGAAATGTACTTGGTGTGTAGATGATGTAATGCAAAATCTATTACCCTCGTAGATTCTCCATGTGCCTCATGGTCCACTTAGGCGTTAAAGGGTTAATGTTGGTACCCTAATATCTTTACCAATTCAACAAACTTTGGACAAAAATTAAATTAAATTACTATTTCAAATCTAATGATCTTAAATTTGAAAGGAAAATGACTCTGTCATGTGTAAAACCCTAAATTGTAAGAATAATTAGTGTAGGTTCTCCAGGTTAAGCATCACATTATTCAATAAGCAACACTACGTAAAAGCTCACTCTTATTGAAACGATGGATGTTATGCCTTTTAAGACGAGCAAATACACCAAACACTTAACATAGTGTGGATTCATTGGGAATGTGGGTGAAAAATGATGTGGACCACATCAATTTTGGTTTTGGAACACAATCGATGTGGACACATTTCAATATGTGTCATGCCATTCTTTGCCACCTCACCCCACTCACTATTATGATTTAATGTGGATTGAGAATTTTAGGTGGACCACTATTATTTGCATGTACTGGAATTAGTGTTTGTATTTTGATATGATCTGGTCCACATTATGGTCACATTATATACAGTGTTTGGTGTAGTTTCTGGCGGCTTGAACACTTTTGGCATGACACATGTTGAAATGTGTGTCATGCCAACGGAAAGATGTATAAGGTACACCACGTCCTTCAGAGGCCGTTGTCCATAAAGGGTTATACTCCTTATAATTATTATCCATGTCAAGAGTTTAGGAGCTATGGACTCATGGGGATGTGGAGAAGTGTAAATTGTGAAATTCAGAGAGTCTGGTTCATATGACCAGCTTCTGCAACATGTCACTCAAACAACTGCAGAAGTTCTGGCTCCTTCCTGTGAAAGGGATATTATTTAAAAGATACAAACCTTTGTGGCTGGCATGCACCCACATTCCAGAATCATGTCATACTGGGTTTGGAATGCCTGATTGGCCCACAATAGGCCACAACGACTTTCAAAAGCATGAATCTGTACCCACTCCTTCATTTGCTTCCATTTGCCACAAAGAGGTGGATTCCGTTATTTTGGTGGTACAAGCTTATTCTGGGCCAGGACGAATTGATCCCCTCGCTGGGATTTACCCGAGGTGGGCCCATCTTAATTGCATGGGGTCATTTTTCTGGCCCTCTTATTTTGGGGGGTCCGGAGGTTTTTTTGGATTTTTTTTACAAATTTGGAGCCTATGGTCATTGTTCATCCCTGAGATGCCTCCCTTGCTATAAATAGGGCCCCATCCAAAAAAAAAATAGGAGCCAAGTTTGGCCCCACCAAGCAGGGTATCACGCGGATATCTGCCGGACTTCTTCTGTTTGTGCCTGTCTGCAGCTGTCCGTACCGTCTATAGCTGTCTGTATAGTTTTGTTGTCGCTTGATCAGCCACTGCCTACTACCCTTCAGAAAATTGTTGTCGTGCTCTACGGGTCAACAAGAGCCACTTGATTCAAACTTATGCAGGTCGCCAATGCTAAAGGGGGATTTCACCTAAAGTTCATCTGAACAATCTACTCTACGCTCATTCAAACTGAAGTTCCAAGCAGTAAGACACAAGTCCAAAACCGGACTTGTACTGGATCTTAAACTCCAAATTCAACCTAGATCTAAATCTAGGTCTAACCCCTAAAAGACCAGAGTCTCCTTCGGGGGGATTTCAGATTTTGGGCAGGTTCCTAAAATTAAAAAAAAAATCCGTTTTTTTAAAAAAATTTATTTTAGATCGCCCCTGATAAGAGCTTCATGGAGGTATTTAAAAAAAAAAAATTGGATTTATGATTTGAAAGTTAGTACCACCTATTCTCAAAAATGAGGACGCTAGGCAACCTGGGCACCCCTGGGAACCAATGAAACACATGTGTGAAAGAGGGGCAGTAAATAGGGGCACAAAGGGTGGAGGGAGGGTAGGGCAGCCCAAATCAAGGGGAAGAATGGTGGAAGGGAAGACCCCACGAATTCCAAGAAAAGGGATAAATAGAAATTTTAAAAAAATAGCATATAGTGCCTTGCAGTGGGCCCGGCAGCTCATGGTAAGTGGTGCATGGCAGGGGTTGTGGCGGGGCCCAGGTAATGAAAGAGATGGCACCTGCGAAAAAAAAAAAAAAAAAACGCCATCTTACAGTGGTGGGCTACCCCCGAGGAGTTGCACGGGTCCCGCACAGGGGAGTGGGTGAATGACGTGGCCCTTCATTTCTTGAAGGGTCCCCATTTTGAAACCCTGCCCTCACCTTTAATATTTGAATAATTCAATTAATTCATCAAAATTAGAGATTTTACCCGTTTTTTTAAAAAAAATCTCTAAAATATGTAAAAAATTAAATTCCACATTTCAACCGTACGGATTTTCAAATTTGTAAATTTCTAGGTAGCAAATAATTTCTCACTTCATTTGTAGTCATTTGCATTGTTTACCCCCTTTCACTAAAGTATTTATTTGAGCATGATGAACCCCTCGAAATGACCTCAAATTTTGCACACTTAGCTAACATCATATTCTTTGCATTGGTAATGGTCTCCAACACAATGTAGTGTAAATACTAGAAGATATGCTTAGCCAAAGTGGGCTGACTTTGCTTGGCAAGAGGGAAAAAAAACTATTTCTTGCACTTCAAACACTATAATCTTCACATCCGTGCGGTGGATTGCTACCATAATTTTACAAGATTGTTATACATGAGTCTATTTTTAGATCTTATGGTTAAAAGTTGAGAATTCTTCTCAAAAATGTGATTATTGTGGCCATGTTTGACAATGGCAATTTTGTACTAGTTTTTGACAGAAATTGTCAAGGAACTTTAGGGGTTAATCTAGAGTTAGTTGGAACCTTGTTTCCACAAGTTTTCTTAGGTTTAATTCACAGATCTAGTGTTTTCACACTAGATTACAACAAATCACATTATACCCGCAACAAACCCGGACGCTTTCCTCACTCTCACCTATGAGAATTGTGTAGGGTATAGTGGATTGGGCTGGATCTATCTCAAATCAGATGTATTGAAGCCGGATCTACAATATCCACAACCAAGTTTTCCCACAAATGCTCTTTGGACAACAAGATCTACTCACACATTCACAACACAACACAAATGTACAATAAAGAGTAGCAAGTCTTGCTTTACTTCCTCAAACTTCCATAAACCACTTCCATACTCACTACAACTCTAGATCCACACAATACCTTCACCTCCTTGCTCTCTAACCACACCTCTACACTGTAGGTTGCAACACACGAAGAGACCAGAAAAAAAAAACTCCCAAGTCCAAGAGGGTGGCTCTCTACCCCCTCCAAACCCTAATCCTCGACAATGGATGGAGATGTTCGGACGGTGGACGGATGACATCCATGTCCGGACAATTTCATCCAAAATCCATAATAGACAATTTCATCCACTGCCAGTCCAGACAGTCTCATCCACTGTCTAGACTGAACCACAGTTTTACTTTTTAGCCATAACTACTTAATAACATCAAAAATTACTACCGGGACCTTACAATAAGTCCAAATTTCCTGTTAACAACACCTTCCTCTTGGTTTTTGTGCCCATCTTAGTTGAGATTTCTTCTTTAAAATTAAAAAAATTATTTTTCTATTTTGGCATTAAACAAATCAAAATTCGATTGCAAGAACTCATATAGGGTGTCCAACAAGCGTTGTTTACCCCGCCCCCTCATTCTCCTCAAATATTTAGTCTCAAATGATTCTCTTTTGCAAGGTGTTTCTATCATACTTTTCTCGTTAAAAATATTATGCACATCCACAATGCCTTGTCATCCTCTAGTGCCACTCCCTAACGTTAGAACTCTAAAATCATGTGCAACGTCATCTCTCAAAACTGCGACTTCCTTTCATTACCTTTCTATGATTTCTTTATTAGCAAATAGGAAGACTTATCCTCCACAAATGTTTTAGGTGGAGCCCAGGCAACACACTCATTGGAAATACGTGAAATCTATTGTGTGGAAAGTGCTTAAAGAAATGGAGCACAATACATTCATGTATTTCTATAGAATTCACTAAAACTTTATCACATCATCTCTTATAAGTTTAGAAGAAGATCCTACAGTTACATTCTCAAAAAGTTCACCTTGGCAATTTTTAATTGATGGAGTATAGAGGTTTTATAAGAATTGGTTGTGGTCTTTTAGAGGTTAATCCTTGAAGGACCAAGGCCAATTTTAGAAGAATATCTACTTTGTTGATTTCATATTGTACCCTCGGGTAGATACACTTGGTCCATTAAAGGTTAAATGAATGATTATATCCATTGTTGTGTATGCTTTTCCAGTTGCAAGGATCAAAAGAAGGTCAATGAGTTTTGTGTAGGCCTAAGCAAAAAAAATTGACTATTATCTATATTCATTGATTTACACTAGTGTAGATCCATGTCGTCCTCAATGGAGCAAGGGTAGTCTAGACACGAGACCGTGTCTCGATGCAATACCATGTCCTTGGTTTTAGCTGTATAAAGTATCACCTATTTCATTTATATCGTTGGATTGTGTATGAGTCACGTGGTTGATCTTGGTTGTTACTATTACATTTTGTTATTTGTTTTTAATTGAGTTTTTTTCATTAAATTACAGTAGCATGTGTCAATTGAATAAAATATGTCAAATTTGTGGATAATTGCAATGATTGGAGCTTGGGCCCTAGAATAGTTTGACCTAATAATAATAAAGCATAAATTTAATGTTAATTTTTTTTTTAGTTTCTTTCAAAATTGTCACATTGAAACAAGTGGATATATCCAATGATTGGAGTTTCGACCTAGATGTAGATTGACCATATATTTGCATGCATTTTACTATCAAGTTAACATTTAAGCTTATTCTATATTTGACAAATAGAAACATGTGGATAATTTCAATGATTGGAGTTAGGCCCTTGGGGGAGTTTGATCATTTATTGGCAAGCATGTTACTATCAAATCACATTTAATCCTTTTAGCTTGCAAGAATCTACGAGTGTTCTAGATCATGCAGAATAACATCTATGCACATGGTACATTTCATTACAACCTCCATTCAAGGAAATCATTGTCGCATGGTGATGCTTGCACCGATTTTTGTGGCAGTTGTCTGAATAGATTCACATCTTCGTCCACCTCTTGTTAATAGTTTAAGTCTTTCATGGAGGTGGACTGTAGCAGTTGCTATAACACCATATTCATTATACTGGGAGATTGGGCGCCTCTCAAAATAATACTTGAAGCTTGAGTTGACCTAAACTTGAGTTGACCTAAACATGCAAATGTTTAGTGATTTGCATAATGCAATTTCTCCAATATCTACAATATGGGTATAACACCATATTACTTGATATCTATAATATGAGTATACATTCAGCTTGAGTCAACCTGAAAGTGCACAAACAATTACTATTGGGGAAACCATTTATACCTTTCAAAGTCATGGAAATCTCCCAATATAATAAATATGGTGTTTATTGAGATTATCCTGCCAAAACAACCCAAATTCGGTCGCTCGGTCTTAAAGGTTTAAGTTTGTACGAGATTCAACAAGTAGAATCACAGTGTGGATAACACCAATGATTGGAGTACTTTACATTAGCAAGTATGCTACATTTTTAACCATCACTTTACATTTGAGTTTGTTTCAGATTTAACAAATGGATAAAAGCACTATGGTGTACTACTTTTGATATTAGAGTGTCACACTTGAGGAACTGATTTATCTTAAGTATATATAAATTAAGAGAATTACGAGCACAAATTGGTATTATAATACAAATGTATTTTAGGATCCAAGGGCAATTTGCCATTGGTAATCAATTATTAGTCTCATTCACTAAAATTCACTTAAATGGGGAATTCAATGAAAACATTATGTAAAAAAATTAATATTTTGGTTGATTCAGGAGATGCCATCGTTTGCTTTTTCATATTTGGCTTCTATCCGTACTAATTTTTCTTGTTTTTGCAGACATAGTAATCAAATGCAAATTACAAATCATATCCAAATGCAGACTGTTAGATCTTCTGTTACTTTTTATTGCTCATGATAGTATAGCTAGATAATATAGATTTCAAATGATTTATTCTTTTGAATTATTGCTTTGAGGTATTGGGTTCACCTGCAACAAGTATATAATGGATATGTTTGAATTTTACATTTACATATGTTTACTCGTTGAGGACCAGCGTTGCTCCATCAGAGATGAGGAGGTGCTACTAATTCAACATGTTTGGCAAATGGATTCCAAGAGTTCTATGTAAATCTAAAACTATGATACAAATTTTGTAAAGTGTGCGTCTAATATGGATGAATTTAAATCCCAATGTTGAAAATCTACTTCTTCAAAGATTGTGTCAATTGAAAATTGATTGTGTCAAGAATATGGTCTCATGGGCACTAAAGATTGGTACATAACATCCACCTCCACTACTACATTTTTTCTATTATTACCTAGCAATACCCTACTTGTGACTCACTTTCGTACAAAAGAAGAAGAAGAACTCCGGTCTTCGAAGGAGACCGTCGTGAATATAGTGTTTGTTCATTCTCTTCAATTAGCATATGGCCATGGGACATAGGCTAGTGTAATAGAATTACTCCCCCCTCTTGAGGATAAACACTTTTCTAGACTAAGTGCTTCCTTACACTAATTGCCTAAGAGACAACCGACTTGTCATCTCCCCCAAGGGCTTTGTGGGTCCCCGTACAACGAGGCCTTGGGACCCCCCACCATAATTGGGTGGACTATGGTGGTAGGCACCACGCTGGCAATAGGACTTGAACTCACAACCACCTCACCAATGTGCCATGATCCAAACCACAACACCAAGGCCGTGGTGCCTTCACTTTTGTACATAATTTTATCGCAAAAAGGATGTCCCTTTATATTGAAAATTCAAGAAATTTATCCGAAATAAATAAATAAACTTCCAACTAAACATCCTAAATTTGTTAAAGTAAGGGGTGAAGTTGTTGAGATTGAAAAATAAAGAAATATGTATTATTAAAGTATATTTTTTGTATAATATTAAAAACTAGCAAAGTTGTAATATAAAGGAATGTACTATGTTGAACTACAGAATTACAAAGAGGATGTGAGTGGGACAAGCAAGAATAAAGCGTTGTTTTCAGATTGAATTGATTACAAAACATGGATAAGCCACCAATCCATTGATGCCAAAATGGATGGAGAAATTTGAAACTTCTGATGCCAAAATTCTGATAAATTATAACCATGTTGCAAAAGTTACCCTTTGAAGGAAAAAGCAATATTTGGCACAGGTCTGACAAATCTGACCCCTACAAATGATAATATCAACATAAGGTGCTATTCTATATCACAAAATGGCTTTTAATACTTTGCTTTAAAGTTATCAAATGCAAGTGGCTTTTTACAAACTTCTGCATGTCCAACAATTCTACTTAACCCCTAAATTCCCAAGAGTCTCCTCAAGGGTCTTTTAATAGGCATGTTCCTATGGTGTCAATTTATAATATTCCTCTTTACATTGTAGATGGACATTACTAAAAGCTTGGTTGGAGTACAATTTTTTCCTAAATCCAATGTTTAATGAAGATATTATGTTGCCCAAAGCAATTTCTTAAGGGTGGACAATCCAGGCAGGATACACTAGAGGTGATTAGTACTATTGTAGAACTCAAATAGTACTACTCCTAAGATAACTACACTAAAGATGGCCTCTAATGTAATGGTACGAATAGTGTAGTTACCCTAGTACACTGTTTGTTAACAAGTTGGCAGTAAGTGTTAGCAGCCATCATCATGAATATTATCCCTCAATTGTCCTCCTACCCTAGTACCTTTAATATTTGCCCCCAATCAACCACTTACTCTAGCACAAAAATTTCTTAACAAGTTGATAAATGGTGTTAGCCCCCAATCAACCTCCTACTCGCAACCATGCATTTTCTCTCCCCGTCTCATCCTCAACCTCATCTCCTGATCCTCCCATTCCGAACTATTCACATTCACATCACTAGCATTCCTTGAAACTTTTAATGAATATCTAATGAATATTTAATGTATATTCATATATTTAATGAAAATTTAATGAAACTTAATGAATGATTAAAGAATATATAAAGCATATTTGAATGTATAATGTATATTTGAATATTTAAATAATGTATAATGTATATTTGTATATTTAAATAATATTTAATGTATATTTGTATTTTTAAAGATTTTTAAAGATTTTCTAATGAATTTTAAATATATATTTTATGACGATTTAATGCATATTCTTATATTTAATGAATAATTAATAAATATTCAATTCGTACTTAATAAACATTGAATGAATACTTAATAAATATTTAATGAATACTTAATAAATATTTAATGCATAGTTGATAAATTTCTAATGTATATTTTTTCTGTATTTGAATATTAAATGAGTTTTTAATGAATGTAAAATGCATATTTAATGTATATTTAATGTATATCTAATGAGTATTTGATGTATATTTATTATATATTTATTGTGTATGTATTGTATATTTAAGTTTTTACCCTTTTTCAATATTTCTTTCTTTTATCACTTTCCTTCTATATCAAAGTTCTTATTTTTCCAATCTTGTACTTGAAGTTTCATTTTCCCTCCGGCTGTGCATTTTTCTTTGTCCAATTTTTGGGATTTTCCTTCTGTTCAATATCTACGTTCTATTTTTCCCAACATTTCTCTTGCAAGTTCTTGTTCTTCTACATGCACTCAAAATCTTCTTTACTTAATCCTCGAAATGTCCAATCTTCTTTACTTTCTAGGTTTCATATACTAAATATCCACAAAAAACCTTATATTCCACTATTTACTGAAATTGACATTTGATGAATAGGTTTGTCACTACACTAATTGTTAAATTTACAATTAGTGTATGGGTTCGTGTTTAGTGTCCACTACACTAAAAGCCGTGTAGTACAATTTTTTGAGGCAGGAGCATCAGAGGGAAGTTCTTGGCAACGCTCATTGTTTCTACTCAAAAAGGCATAGAAGTGAAAGATTTTTTATTTATTTCGAAGACGAATCTTCCAACAGAAGATGTAATATTTCTATCGACTGTTTGTATTTCAGATCCAACATTCATTTTTATTTAAAAGAGCTGAAAAATAATTGACATGCTAATTGAAGATTAGAATAGGCAAGACTCATACCGAAAATTTGATGTTTCCCGCTGTTGATGTCTCTTGAAACATGTCAGTCGCGGAGACCATGATGCCGCCGAGGTCAATACATTCTAGAAGAGTGCACAAAGCGAAGAAATGAAAAGACAATCACGAGGTCAAAAAAAAAGGAAATGAAGAAAAGGGCTCCCACCTCGATAGGCAAGCTGGTATGTAAATAATGTTCGTACGTTAACGATACGATGCGCAGATTATGTGCACCTCTCCACCGTCGAAGGAGGGGACTTGTGAGGCGAGACTGACCACTGCAGACTACGAACCTAGAAGAGAGAGACTGCCTTTAACGTTACACTCGGGGTGACAGACATGTTTCTGCCACTAAATGGAGAGCGGAGTAGAGTTCCCTACTACCTACTGAGGCCAACCAGCCCTGAGAAAAAAAAAGGCAGGATCCTGGATGCTACTACTTGCCACGAGTCTTCAGAGCTACATTACCACATATCCACCCCCTTGATAATCTCTCTTCAGTTATGACTCCGTCCATACTAGCTCACAATAAATCGGTGCCTAGCAGCGCTTTCGTTCATACCCCCAGCCTCGAAACTGTATCTGAGTGCTTGACCTCGGCGGCAGATCAAGAATGTACATGTCCTCCAACCCTTGCCCTGGACTTTAGTCGATCTTCACGGCAGCGTAGATCATGCGCACAAACCAGTAACAGGCGTAGAAGCCCATGGTTCCCGTGAGCACAAAGAAGGAGTAGGAGATGATGAGCATGTACCCGAAGTACAGGATCCCGGACACGAACTTGGTGATGTCCAGCTTGGTGAAGAAGTAGAAAGCGGCGTACAGGAAGAGGTACAGAGAGGATGACCCCGCAGTCAGATACGCTCTCCACCACCAGTTGTAATCCTCGCTGCAAAGCTGGAAGTAGCAGAGCACAATCGTGATCTCGGCGCAGGTGACCATCAGTATCAGAAATACCAGGAAAAGGAACCCGAAGATGTAGTAGAACTGGTTCAGCCAGATGGAGGTCAAGATGAAAAAGAGCTCAATGAACACGGCTCCGAAGGGCAGGATTCCTCCGATCAGTATCGAGAAGACGGGCTGCATGTACCAAGCCTGCTCCGGGACCTGCCGCGGGATTTTGTTGGTTCTGACAGGGTCCTCCGCAGCCGGCTTCTTGAAACCGAAGTAGCTGCCAATGAAAACTAGAGGCACGGAGATTCCGAACCAGAGGAGCACGAGCGCGGTCATTGTCGTGAAAGGTACGGCTCCGGAGGACTTCTGGCCCCAGATGAGGGCATTCAAGAAGAAGAAGACCACGAATACAGCTCCCGGGAACATGAAGGCCGTCTTGAGCGTGTTGAGCTTCCAGTCAGTGCCCTTAAAGGACTTGTACAGGCGAGCAGACGAATACCCGGCAAACAAACCCATGAAGACCCACAGGAGAAGCATCGCCGTCATGAGCCCGCCCCTATTCGCTGGCGAGAGGAAACCGAACAGGGCAAAAATCATCGTGACCACGGTCATTCCCAAAAACTGGACTCCTGTGCCGACGTACGCACACAACAGGCCAGAATTCGCAGGTGGTCTGAAAACGTCTCCATGAACCAGTTTCCATCCGGTTTCTTCCTGGGCCTCCTCCAGGGTGTCCATTTGGTTGTAGTTCGAGATATCACGATGCAGTGTGCGCATCATGATCATGGCCACCATCCCAGACAGGAAGAGGACGATCATCAGAGAATTGATGATCGAGAACCAGTGAATTTGGTCATCTTGCATCAGCAGATACGTGTCCCACCGAGAAGCCCACTTCACCTCGCTAGACTGCAAATAAAAAGGTGGATTGTGTCAGAGAAGAGGAAGGGAATTGCTACTGACGGGGTGGTGAACTTATACCCATTACCCTCGTCTGCCTTCAGATTCAAACCAAACAGCACGCAAGATTTCTGTGACAATTAGGCCATTGCTTGAAAAGAAACAGCCAACACAAGGCATGCACAAACTATACTTCGCAATAAAACAGACCTAAGGCATCATAGAAAGCGTTACTCAATACACAAGAAACAAATTGTAACTTAAGACTGCATGAAATGAAAAAAATACAAGCCTTGCGCCACCTGGAAGTACTTACAACAAATTTCACGTCATAGGTGAAAATGATCTCGTCACCAGCAACAACCTCCTGAGCGGCTTGACGATTTGTAACAGCCGTTTTTGAGTTACAAGTTTTCAACGTCGTCTTCTCTTTCTCCCAAGTATCATACTCATGCTTCACACTACACACAGCACCAACCCAAATAACTTTGACATCGAACTGACAGCACACATGTACTTCGGTGTGTTACTCTTCGGATAACAACCAACACCTTGAACATCCAGTAGAAGGAATAGAAGAAAGACACCACTCCTAAATGAAGGATAAAATAAGAAAATAAATCTAGAGAGGTCCAAAATAAAATGAACGAATATTAACAGAGTTAACTAAAAATAAAACACCACGATTTCTACTTCGCAATTCAAAAGCTTGAAAAATATCCTTCTGAGAAAGCGGACCTGAAAGGAGTAACCTCAAAGCCGACAATTCGAGCATCTGTGGATTCGGCATCGTTGTGATATGACACCACGAATCTGAGGTGGTTAAATATGAAGAACTTCTCGTCCTTGTGCTTCTGCAAAAAAGGAAAATCCCCAGTAAGCATACAATGTCCATGCATCCAAAGGATATCTACGATAACTAAACAGGGGTCACGTCTAAACAGGAGAAGAAACCTTACAGGATCTAAGGAAGCCTTCAATCCAACGGGGAATCCTCGATCATAGGTCTTAATTCGGTCCTTCCTAACCATCGCTACTGGCAGGTTATCAAGGATCCTGCATGTAGAAAATATTGAATATGTTCAACGGCGAATATTCGAAATCTCAATTTGTTCATGAAGATATGCCAAGGATATTCATGCAATTCGACAAGAAGACGGAATCAAAATAACAAACTCGTCAGCTAGTGGCAGAATGGCAGCCCAATTAAACTCACATATTCACACGGTAATCATTCTCAATCCTTTCTTTGAAAAGGGCGGCAGACTTCTCATCGAGCTTTTCCTTCCGACAAACGATTTTACATTGCTTATCCTCCTTCATTCTGAACTGTAAACGGACAGATCACCTTAGCACACATTAGCTATACAAACATCTGCAGTGATACTGGGCAGGTCCATGACACTTCTTCACACGAGGGTACAAATGACCATTAAAGAGAGAAATTTCAGAAACTCACAGTATATGGAGAGTTCTCGATACGGTCGCCTCTAAGAACCTCACCAAGATTCTCAGCACTGTTTATGATCTTCTCTGGCTTGCAGTAGTTAAGTGAGTAATACTCATATGGCAGTTGAGTCCTTGTCGAAGTAAGTTTGTTCACCTTCACTTGGATCGGATGACCCTGCTCCAAGCAAAACTTCTTGTCAAACATTATGACCTCACAGAAAATTTCCAGGACGACTTCGAAAGGAGATAAATCTGTAGGCACACTTCACAATTATCACCTGTCCCGACAATCACTTACAGTTGCCACAGGACAATACCGGGAAGCGAACTTCTTGCTAAAGTCACTTTGAATCAGCGTTACGTAGTTCCAAAGAAACTACGCATATCGAAGAGGCCATCACTGGACCACTCAGAGTCTAATGAACGAAACAGCACCGTTTCCGTAGTCGGATTCTTTCGAAAATACTTCATGCTCAAGCTCGTAAAAAGCATGAGAACAAATGCATACGTACATAAACACATTCAAAAATTTGAAACCTTCGGAAGTTTGAGGAGCGGCTACGTAGTCGATCATCGTTACAAAATTAAAAAGAGAACCAGATATCTCTGAATCCCAAATGTAACGAGTAATTAACTTCTGTATATTCTCTAGAAGATTAAGGAAAGGGCTAAAATCAAGGGCAGGAAGAAAAGATTTGAGAATTCCGGCAATTACGGCCCAAGAAGAAGCTCGAATAGTTCTTCTACACCATAGTCCTTGTATTGTTCAAATTCAAGGATCCAAAATCTCGCATTACTCCCGTGAGACGAAAGTACACTATTGAAACTGCTTAGAAGGACGATACTTCTGGCACCCCAACTCAGATGTTTCGCAATCAACTAGTTGAAAAACATTTTAACAGTCACTCGTGAGCTCAAAATAAAATCCTTAATGCAGCGTCACAAAATCCATCGACAGAACGCATCTCTAAAATGCACACCTGTAAGATCTAACAATGAAGCAAATGACTTAAATCGCAGCGAAGGCATGAGATCCTCTCTCCAAACACAATGCCAAATCTAGATCTTGATAAGGCTACCACGCGGCGCGAATCCGCAGCAAGTTTAAAACGGAAAGATCCACAAATCCACACCTACACTGAAACCACAGATCCATCGATCTGAAGGCCAAGAAGGCTCAAACCTTACAGATCAGCAGCGGCATTCTCTCTTCCTTTACATGCAGGTTGACATCAGAGAAACTAGACCTCGTCAAGACGAACCTTCCGTGAACCGCACAACGCAAATTGAGACTCCCGTTCTACCTCACTCAAAAATGCGCCAAGATAACATAAATAACCAACCCACTCACAAACGCCGCCATTCTATAGACTCTCACCTTCCAACAACAAACACGACAGCTCGCTGCACATGACAAGTCCATCCGCAACCAGGCAACCAGAGATGATATCATCTCCAAACACGTAACAACCCTAAAGAACTCCAAAAACGACGAGGATCCGCCATTGGTGTCACATACCTGAGCAAGATCCAGCGGCGCAACGCCGGGTAGGTAGAACGCGGACGCGAGAGGCACCAGCAAAGCCAGCACCAGCAGCATCGCAGCGCTCCCGGAGACCGCCATCGCCGCGATCGTGACGATGCGCTTCTGCAACGACGCGATCAAACCCTCACCGAGCTCCCGCAGAGCAAACTCCCATCACAAACGCGTACAAACTAAGCTCGCACGCAGAGCTTCCCCAGGGTTTGTTGCAAATCCAACGCCAAGCCAAAGCCTCCCCAAGACGACGACCCCGACTCCGAGACACTCCTTAATCCGTTACCAGGCTCAGATCTATATCCCATGACAGAGTTCACCCACTGTCAAATACAGGTTCCCAAACAAGAACGCGAAAGGATAGAGGTGATGCCCAACTCCGACACAACCTTATTCGACGAAAATCTACGCGTAGAGCCAAGATCTTAATCCGTGGTACAGAGAAACGGATTTCAGAGAGTTTCATGTACTTCAGTGCGCCGAACGCGGAACATCTACGAAATCTCTTGGATGTTCGCATGATGGAAGTAGGTAAGTGTCGTAATTAGGTTCTTGAGGTGAAGAGAAGCACCTATGAGATCTTCAATTTTGTCCTCTTTCTTCCTGTCACTGTCAAGTGCTTGGATCTCTGCCGTGCTGTATCCCTAAACCGCTGAAATCTACGATTCAGAGATGGTGCGGGGTTTTTTGTAGATCCTGAGAGAAGTAGCGGGTTTTGGTTCCCGATCGCACGGCTGCGGAGACCGGTCGATTTCACGGGATTCGGAGCCCGCGGGCGGCGGTGTCGTGATGCGTTTCATTCGCTTATGCTTTTCTGGTGACTTTTATAAGAAGGTATGATTCCTGTGGCTTTTTATGGAAAGGTCACGAGGGCTCTTTGATTGTGTGTCCATTCTATTTCTGCGCCTGATGTTGCACTGACGTCGTACTGTTTGAGTGTGTCCTGTGTTGCACTGACGTCGCACTGTTTCATGTGCACTGTGTTGCATGACGTGTGTTGTTGTTGGGAGTTCACTTTCTGCTGGGCACTCAATCTGTGAGTGGGGGCATTATTGAATCCAGGCTATTCATTGGAGTTACTAATATAACCACAGCCTGTGCATCTCCTGAATTATTTTACATATGATTGTGGGAGTTCACCTCGTGGAGTGGGTTTTTGTGCCAATGATTCGCATGCATTTTTTGCATGTTTATCATTGAGAATGGAAAATCTGTTTCTGCCCTCTATGATTTCAGATTCTGGAAGGAATAACAGTGGTCAGATTTCAGCCATAGTGCCTAAAGTTTGACTTACGTTTCATCTCTTATGATGTCTAGTCTTACCTCTTACAATGTACACTACACTAAACATCGCATTTAGTGTCGTCTACACTAAATACGAACCCTTACACTAAATGTAAGAACTACAATTAGTGTAATGACACAACATTACACTAAATGTGAAACATTACACTATATGTGAATGGCAGTATAAATGGGTGTTTTTTTTTTTTTACTTGTGCACAATTAGTGTATGAAAAAGCTTGCCGTAGTGAATAAAATCACTACTAGTGTATGAAAAAGCTTGTCGCAGCTAACACTAATTGTGAACTTGTTTGCAAATATTGTAGTAGGGTAATTACACTATTTGTGTGACTACACTTAATGCGATGTTTAGTGTACCAACATACTTACTTGTTGCACCCAACGGAGAATATAATTTTATAAAAGAATTAAAATTGTAAAATTAAAAAGAAATACAAATAAATGTCGCGTGTTGTTGTCTCCTATAGCGGGTATCACCTAAGTATCACATGAGACCAATAGGGCTTTAATATTATATGCAGAAAAGAGATACGACGGGTATCTAGACTAGTCTTCTATATTCTAATACAACTCTTACTTTTATTTTATACTTTTACTTTGATACTATATAATGATTTATAGTGTTTTATTCTTCCAACACTAAATCCAATTGGCTATCGTGAAGCGCTGTATTGGTGCTCGCCGTGCTCTACTGGGTTTTCTAAGTGCGCGGTCAGTACGGTCGAAGAGGGTGCCACTATATCTATTGGGTTCAGTGGCTCTGAGTGCTTACATCATCTTGAAGGCTTTCAACATTGAAATTAGCTAGCGATTGTGAAGTATTGTTGTAGCGGTCGCCGTGCTCTACTATATTTTTATATGTATGTGTGGACCTTAAAAGTTCTATATGAACATGCAATTAAGCAATTATGCACTCACCATTTAAAGGTGCACTTAGGAACCACGACGGCCATGGCGCACCAAAAATCTCACATTTGAAAAAAATTGTCTATTTTGGAAGAAAAAAATAGAGTTCTTCGATCAATATTGTGTGCAATTAAAAATGTCAATTTAACAAATTGTTAAATTTCTTTTTCAACAAATTTTTAGTGGAACGTCGTTGAACTTTGATAAATGTCTATTTAATATCCTTGTACAAAATTTTGTGAATAGCTTACAAGGATTGTAATGTAGAAGAGATGCAATCATCTAAACAAAATTTTGTCAATTGATATGAAGAAATTCCACATGATACATGATACATAAGAAGAAGACAAAAAAATGAAGGCATTTATACATGCACTTGGTGATGTAATTAATCAATAGTAAATACTTATAGCATTTATTATTTACATAGTGTGCCTACACTATACATGATATTTAAAGTAGTACTAAAATTCCACTCCTTATATGTATAGCAGGAGGAGAGTAGGAAAGGAGAGGAGGGGTACGGGAGATGAGGTGGGGGAAGAGGGCTTGAGGCGGCGGGGAGAGGGTTTGAGCGGTGGCAGAAAGAGGGTTTGAGCGGCGGCGGGAAGAGAATGTGAGCAATAAGGAGAAGGTTTGAGCGGCCGCGCGGAGGAGCTGTGAAGAGAAGGGAGAGGGGTTGTGAGCTGTGTAAAGAGGGATGAGGGTTTGAGCGGTCGCGGGAAGAGTGTGAGCGGGGGGCGGAGTGTGTGAGAGGCGGAGCGGGTGGGGGAGAGTTGCAACTAAACGCCGCCCAAAACCACAACTGCCAGAACCTCCAGCGGTGTGGGCGCGCACACCCCTGGATTTAAATTAATAAAAAAATAATTAATATAAAATTAATGCTCCTAGGCGAAAGGCTTCCTGAGCTTCTTGAGTTCCCTGAGTTCCGCGGGCTTCGCTAGGCGAAGCCAATAAGGTCTAGGAAATTTCAACCTATTCCCCTTGGTCACCCATCCGAGTCCTATTCCTTCACCATCCGGCTTAACTTCAAGGTTGCTCAACTACCTCCAACCGGCTTCTGCTAGCCTTGGTGATGTTCAAGGCTTCGAAGTTAATATCATTATACTTAATGCTACGTTTCACAAATGGTTTGTTGCACTCACATCAAGGTATGGTATTTCATTATATGATAGTACAAACACGTAAAAAAACAATGAAACACCAAAGTATCGGAAGTGATATACGACTAATATTGTCTCACAAGTTTTGGTACCCGTCGTTCCAACCGGAGAAGATTTTTTATTAGTGCACCTCAGAATAAATTGACATATTATATTTTAGATTGCAATTTGCATCCCTCGGAGTTCAACGTTTTATATCACAGGATCGATTAATCTTATGTGCGGCATCAATTGCCTTCAGCGCAAGGCCTTCTCGATTTCACAGATGTCCGAGTAACCTAAACATGTTGATCTCCACAACGAACAATGTTCAGCACATAGCTACTTCCAAAGCCAAAAAGAAAAAGAAAAAGAAACAACAACTACATAGATGATCAAATCAAGTCTTCCGTCAACAACAAACCTCAACATCGAATGGTTTTGGTGACACATCAACTGCGTAAATTGAATGGAATCATTGGGACCTCGGCGATTGTGCAGGTGGTATGAACGCATAAACCAAGCTGCCAGCGGTTGGTCTGCGGTCAACAACGCTACTGTAGCTGCTCCTCATGAATCCTCACTTTGAACTCAGCATGTCTATCAAAATCTTACTACAGTTTGTCCAAAACGTCACACAAAATATCACCATACAGACTAACATTCATGTGCTATAATCCTGTATCTGATTCCTAAAACCAAATACAAACGCAATCAACAGATCTACAACCACACATGAACATAGATGTGTTCAGGAACAGGTTATGATCCTGGTCCTCGCAACAAATGGGAATCATAAAGCACATCCAGTGCTAATTTATTAGTTTCAGCCTCTGAAAAAAATAGCACAACAAAAAAATCGAACAATACAAAAATCTCAACAACACGCACAAACACGCCTCTACGAAATCAAAGTCGAAAAAAACCAAAGAAAACACTCCAGGATGCTTTTGCACAAATTGGCATCTGCATCCATATTCCACCAAACTAATCGAGAAGGAAAAATCGTAGAAAACTCCGTCGCGCACCCAAATCAACAACGCTCACGTCAACCACCTTCCTCAGTGTCGCAGCGGCGATGGCAAAAGATCTCTCTTGATGCTCCCTCTTCTTTCGTGCTTGTGCTCATCTTCACTGCTCCCATAGCAAACCCTGAAATTTCAGTTTTGGTACCATTTAATCTTTGGATCAATATTGATTGCATCCCAGCCTCGTTGGGAGAGTTTGCGAATACCACGAGGTCAATGGAGATTACAGACATTTCCGCATTTTGTGATGAACTCACCACCTTGTATATTGCACAAAATTTGCCACAATATCAAAGAGGTCTATCTGAGCTCAAGTTCCTGATAACTCATGTCTCTACCGCCGCTAAGAATTTCAAACAAAATTTTGCAATCGATGTGCAAACAGAAGAGCAACACCTTGCGTTCTACAGGGAGAAAATAATATCGTCTATGGACTGGTCAATTGAACAAGTTGATGATCTAAGTTGAGCTGGAATGGAATAATACACAATAGAACACGCACATGCTCACGTTTGTAGGATGAGCCCAATGGGACAATGATAACTACCACCACAGCTCCAATATGTGAAGAATGCCACATGTGAAGAACGCCACAGCTTCAGCTTCTTCCCATGCACCTTCAGACTCTGACCTTTGACTCGAGTGAATAAAACAAAACAATCTGACATTGAATGACATCGTACCTCAGAATTCACGGGCTGATTGCTGTGAGAGCCACATTTATATCCGGGACAGAATCTTGAACACTAATGTCTTGGAGTTGAGTATTCCCACCTGCCTATGCAAAGAAACAAAAAACCCAATTCAGTGATTACTCGAAAGATTGAGTTGGAATTTGATGTATGAGCCATGGGGTCGTACCTCAGAATTTACGGGCTGCTTGCTGCGAGAGTCAAGAGCTTCGACCGACTGCACCACCTGCCGATGCAAAGAAACAAAAAACAAAAAAATTCAGGGTTCGCGTCTACCAACCGTGGAGAGAATTTGATCCGTTGTTGATGGGCAGGACGAAGCGCTCCCCGTCCAAGACGAAGGTGCCACGAGCAATTAATTTTGAATCGGTTCCTCGTTCCGCACAGATGGGCCCTTCTCCTGTCTCTCTTGCTACTCTCGACAGCTCCGTCGTCCGTCATCCGCTCTCTCTCTCTCGTTCTTTTCACGGCTGCCGGCACCTTCTTCGTTGGCGCTCCCTCAGATCCAGTCGACGCGAGTTCCTCTTCCTGCAGCGCTAATATTGAGTCTTCAAAACCGCCAAAACCTACAATGTAAGAATGGAGCACACCTGTGTAACTCCTTCAAGACTCCTCTGGACGGTACATGTGAGTCACGGGGAGGTCGCGTGGCTGAAGCGGTGCTGGTACATGTGAGTCACAGGGAGGTCGCGTGGCTGAAGCGGTGCTACTTGCACTTCTTGGTCTGTTGGAGCGGTGTTGGTCTTCTTGGTCTGATAGGAGCGGCGGTCAAACAGACTATCGCCTGTTACAGCAGTAGATGTTTGAAGATGTCTCATGTTCCAAGATGTTGTCACATTTTGAGGGGCCTTTTCATCAATGATGTCATTTAAAGATGGATTTTACTATGATGGTGATGGCGTAACGCACACACAACACGGTGAACTTGGCGGTTACATATATATCCAGTGTGCATCTGTTAGTCTTGGAGATTGCCCAACTTAGAAAGACAAGTTCGCTCATATGGTCAATTATGTCATGAAACATTTATTAGGAGTTGCTTTGCTAGACGGTGATGAGTGCCTTAAAGTGATACCGTACTAGAACAAACATGATGTTTATGGTGGTAAGATAGGCTAGTATAGTATGATTGATATGATGGATTTAGGTATGGCATGTTTTAATATTGCATTTTCTATTTGTGGTTATGTAATCCTAAATTATGTATGTTTTTGCATATTATTAATAGTATTTATAAATGTATTTGTAGTATGATACTTTGAACCTGTACTATAATGCAAAATGTGTATATATAGATTTTAAGTACATGAACAATGTCGTTTCCAAAAAAACAAAAACCCAATTTAGTAATCATGTATTCTACATAAGTTTAAAACAATAGTTATCATATATTTTGCATATTATTCACGTACATACACATATTTAACGCAATATGTAACGCAATATGTAACGCAACATGTAACACAACAAACACAAAAATTTAATACAAAAGAGTAAGTAAGATTTTAGCATTTAAAAAAAACAAATTGGAGGAAAAATCTTCTGGTTTTTGAGTGCCGATTAGCGTACATGGCCAAGTGCATAATTGCTTGATTGCGTGTTTATGATGTTGGAGTTGTTTGTGGATTCAAGCAAATATACTTTTTATCAATATCCTTATAATTATATTAATCAAATTAATTTGTTATAATTTGATGATAATAGTTATTTATTTAATTTTAATCACTAGCTTAAATTTTATGTAGCCACAAGCCACAACTTGTGTTAGTCCTATATTCTCCAGAGATTTTGTTGACAAAAAATATACAAACACTTTAAGGGCGTACAAAGCATAGTTTTTTTTTTGTGAAAATGACATACAGGAGTTGTGAGGTAAAACAATTCTTCCAATTTAAAATCCTACATGATTATTTTTAAATATTATTTTCATTTAGTTGATTAAATTTTGTTTATTGAGGTAAATTTAAATACATGTTTGTACCCGGTCACTACAGTCAATCCGGGTTCGCGGTGTCAGGGCCCGGTTTTAGCCCTGACACCGCGAAGACCGGCCCTTCTCCCCAAGCGCCTTTTCGCCTCCTTCCCACGATAACTGCCACTCTCGCCCTCAATTATTTCGCGCAGCCCGTCTCTCTTTTCGGCACTTCTCGCCGAAAAGCCCCTTCGCCCCCGCCTTCTCCGGATCCCCGAAGTCACCTTCTCGCCCCCGCCTTCTTCGGATCACCGAAGTCTCCTTATCGGCTCCACACGTGTACTCCAGAATGACCCGCCCTTCTCGGCAGCCTCAAACTGCCATCCACACCGTTTCGTACGGCGCTGTCTTTGGCACGATCATTGTGCCGTGTAGAATCCTTTCGGAAGGGGAGTGATTGTCTGCGCCTGAATTGAGTTCCTCGATCACAATCTTCCCATACAGGACAAGTCTTATGGAGATTCTAGCGAGACGGCGCCACCAACCATTGCCGATAACGGAGCAGCACGGAGGAATTGGAGGCGTCAAGGGAGAAAGAAAGAAGCTGGCGTGCAAGAGAAGGGGCTGGAGGACCTTGATGCCGCGATTAGGGTTTGGCCAGCATGCAGACTACCTAAAGACACACGGTCACAAGGTTCTTCGGATGCGCGATTCGAAGAATAACGCAATCCAAGCTTATCGCTGATATTCCCTCAGATTGTAGGTCCAGGCTGATCGGTTTAGGCGGCGTAGGCAATAATCATCATCGCCATCACCATCACCATCAACGTGAAACCCTAATCAAGACATGGCAAAGTTTTGTGTGGCGGCACCATTTCCAGCACTTTCGAACTGTGTTTTTTGCCCTCTAGCGACATATCCAGGATCTTCAAGCTCTGCGTCAGCGATCGCTGCTTCAAAACTCCAGGATTTTCAAGCCTCTGCGTCAACGATCGCCGACTGAACTTTTCGGTAAGTTCCCTGCATTTCTTGTTTTTTATTTAATTTCATTTCGGTAAGTTCTCTGTCATTCTTACTTTCCATTTCTTTTCGGTGATGCATACGGGCGGTCCTTCTTCCATTCCGTTTCAAATGTGGGGCGTTGGAAAGTAAGCTGTGTGAAGGTGTAGGAAATTTTGCAAAGCGTCTAGGTTTAGGGTTTAAGAGTTTTACGGTTCCCGATAATCGTTTCTTGCGATAAGGTTTCATGTTCGGCAATGTCCTTCCTCGCAGGACCGTAAAAATGCCGAAGCGGCCGGTGTGTTTCTGCAAGCCACTGTTTGATGAGATCCCGGTGGAGAACAGGAAAGGGATTCCGCCCACCTACAACAAGGAAATGGGGAGGATCGAGCAGCTATTCGTCATTGACAACGACCACATTTGGCGCGATAGCTGGGAGGTGATGGAGGCGAGGGACCTTATCCTGGAGCTGTATGGACCGGACTCGCCCATCGTACCGCCTGGACAAACCGGCCCCAAACAGATACTGTGCATTCATTGCAACACGACGCACCAGAAGCACAGGTTCAACCTCCACCGGAACCATGCATTGTGCGAAGGGAATGGGAAGGAGGGCGTGAAGATGCCGTCGTATCCCAATTTGGGCGTCAGGGATGTGGCGAACTTTGTGGCACGACTTCGGGATTGCTAGTCGGCTGAAGATGCAATTCAGGTATTCGGCACCATAGAGCCGATAGCCACGAAGAGGAGGCCTCGGAAGGGTGCCGATAATGAGGAGGAACCGAACAGTCGACATCGAATTAAGCGCGGGAAGAAGCTGTCACAAGAGGGCCCTCCGCAGAAGCGTACCGCGGCGGCTTCTCGGAAAAGACCTCCGCCCCCGAAAGCTATGTCGAGTGACGATACTTCTTTCTCGGCAGAGTCGGGAGGAGATCACAGTACAGATCATGAGGCCGATAACGCACGGACTCTGACTATGCACGGCGAGAAGGGCGCTCTTCCGTCCGGGGATGATGCCTCTAGGAATTTCGGTGCCGAGAACCCGATGTCGAAAGTCCGGAAGTCCGCACTCGCGCCGGCGCCCAAGAGGGATTCCTCCATCGTCCTCCGAAAGGCGGAGCTTACAAAGCAGAATGTACCGAAGAAGGTGGCACAAGCTGAAGAGGCCACAAAGAAGGCGAGATTTGAAGAGTCCTCGAAGAAGGCATTCCGGCCCCCAGCAACGGCGAAAAGGCTTACGGGAATGTCTGTGGAAGAGACCGCGATGGCGAGAAGGCATCGATCCTCACCGGTGCAACAGCGGTTCAGAGAGACGAGTAATGTCGAGAGACCCTCCGACTCTGACGAAGGAACGTCGATAACCTCGCACGAATCTCCCCAATCCTCGGCCCAGAAGGAACAGTGACCGCCGCTGACATTGGCCAGTATACTTCGGTTAGGCTCTAATGATGGTGCGAATCCCGATAAGCGCCTCATTCTCCCGGCGAAAGGTAGCAGGGAGCAAGCTTTGGAGTCGGAGAGGGCCGAGATGATACGGCAGGTGCAGGAGGACGCTGCGCGCCTTTTCCCGTTGAAATTGGTGCCCACCCCCGAGAGGAAGGTACCGATAACGCCGCTATATCTACTCCTCAAGCATGGTCTGCTCGACAGTATCACGATGGGCAGTTTACATTCCGAAGATGAGCTGTTGAAGTATGTCTTGTCCTTGGTGG
This sequence comes from Bryoerythrophyllum caledonicum, assembly GCA_963971425.1. Classification (NCBI taxonomy): domain Eukaryota; kingdom Viridiplantae; phylum Streptophyta; class Bryopsida; order Pottiales; family Pottiaceae; genus Bryoerythrophyllum; species Bryoerythrophyllum caledonicum. Next base: position 9,630,632 of record OZ020516.1, on the reverse strand, counting down.
AGTCTGGAGGCAGCCAGGGGAGGTTCCACCAAGCTCTCGGTGCCTACATTTCCAAAGGGGTCGGCTTCGACGATAACCCTGTTTCACTTCAACAGTTGTCAACCCTTTGCAATCTGACAAAGAATCCGGATTACAGTACAACGAAAGAGGTCTGGACAGAGGCATCGAGAGGAACGTGGGCATACATGACGCATATGTTGGAGTGCGTCCAGTTAGAAGCGGCTTTGCAGGCCAAAAACGACAAACAAAAGCGGTGTAGGGAGAAGTTAGTCAGGATGGAGATGAGTAGATTTGATGCCGAAAGGGCGGTGGAGACAGAGGCTATTCGATGGGACTTCAACAATCTCTTCGGGTATTGCACGATGAACAAGATTCTTCGACCATTGCTGCCCCCACTGCCATGGACGTACAACATTGACGAGGCTCGAGATGCCGTGCACCGTCTAATTTCTATCAGAATCGACATTGCCCCGTCTCCGGCTCCAGCTAAGCTGTTGAAGTGTTACTTCGTTTGCAACGGGTTCTCGCGGGTGTAAGTTTTTCCTTCTCGCCACAAACTTGTCCCTTATCGTGTCTTCTCGCCCCTTATCGTCTCTCATAGTCCCTTATCGTCTCTTATCGTCCCTTATCGTCCCTTATCGTCCCTTATCGTCTCTTATCGTCTCTTATCGTCCCTTATCGGTTTACTTGACTCCGTCGTTTTTCAGGGGCCGAAATATGAGCAACCCTAGCGTAATCCCCGGGCCTGCCAGCATTGAATTGTACATGGACGCTCCAGTGGAAAATTGGAATGGGCTCTCTCAAATGTACGAAGTCCTGAGTCTCTTCCTCTTCGGAAGGGACGGATCCGATATGCACCTCCCGTTCTCGACGGCTCGGCGATAATAAGAACGGCGGGCGAGATTTTGTGTTGCGCTTCATCGAAATGGTCCATGCTCGCACTGTCGTGGATACGGCAAGGAGTCATCCAGAGGATTTCGTTTGACAGTGGTGTGCTGCCGATAAGGGTACCTACGAACACTGGAATACCCTGGACGAGAACTGCTTGGCAAGGGAGGATCTGGACTTTATGTATGCCGGCTACGTTCCACGTAAGATTTATCCGATAACCCCGTCATTCATCTAACTGTTTTCTTCCTCATTCTTGGTATCTCCGTTATTTCCCTGTGACTAACGATAAGGCTTTTGCAGGCACTGTAGATCCTACCGGGGCACGCGAAAGGGATCTTGCAGAGGCAGATTGCAAGAACGCCGTGTCGCGTCTAGTAAAAAGAGAGTGGGATCGGCAAGAAGGGCATCCAGTGACTTCACATGACGAAATTCGGCGAGAGACGTCTACCCGAACAAGGGACCTCGAGGGTGTAGCCACCCTCCTTCACATGGACGAAGGAACCTCGAATGAATTCCGCGTCCAGACTCGATTCCCGGGGAGTAACGACGACGAAAGATTCCCCGACAAGTGTATGGACGAAGTTACGGAGGAAGCACAAGAGGGGCCTAGCGACGAAATACGTCAGGGAGGTGTTCTCGATAGCGTCCAGGAAGAGCCCGTTTCTACAACGGTGAAGTCACCGGGCCGTGCCGCTGATAACCCATCTCCCATGGAGTTTTCGTGGACACAAGCTATGAATGACCCTACCCTCGGCTTTCCGGAGTCTTCACAGTCGCTGATGGGGCTATCTCAATTCGACACCCCTCTTCAGCATGTTGTGTTTTCGGGTACGGGGGAGACGAAACCCGGCATTAAACCCCACCGTCTATCGTTCCCTCTGTCGAGTCAAGGTATTGAAAACCTGGACTCTACTGACAGTCCCCCGGTGGTTCCCGAGGCACCTTGCGTGACACCCTTGGAAAGTCATCCAATCCCAGAGAAGTCTCCCTCTCCGGACTCTGATTACGCTTCTCCGCCAGGGCCCGATAACCCTGCTCCTCCGCCAGAACCCGAGAACCCGCCAGAGCCCGAGAACCCTGCTAGCCCGCCAGAGCCCCAGAACCATGCCAGTCCGCCAGAACCCGTTGAGCCTGCTTCAGTGCCAAATCCTGATAGCCTTGTTCTGGTATCTGAGCCCGATAAGCCTGCTCCTTTGCCAGAGCTCGATATGCCTGCTCCTCCGCCAGGACCCGTTTAGGCTCCTCCTCCACAAGAGCCCGATAACCCTTCTCCAAAGGAGATGGACCCCAAGGAGATCAGACTGGCATTGCGCTTTATCAAGGAAGCATAGGAATCTGGGATGTCTAGTATTTGGGTTTATCCTAGACTCGAAGAGCGTGTTATGAACAGAAGGGAAGGACAGAAGGCGGCGTATACGTGCATGTTGAAGGAGAACCGCGGAGTATGTACGTCAGACTGTGTGTCCTGGGAGAAAGCGCCCTCGTTCTACTACGAAGCCGAGGAGCATGACGCATCCATGATAGAGAAGAACCTCAACATTATTGTAGAGGTCCTAATGCGGCGGTGAGTGTCGTCGTCTATGTTATCGTGTTTTCTGACACCTACTGTTCATCGTCACCTGTTGTCTAACGTCCGCTTTCTTCTAAATTGCAGGCCTCGTTTTATTCACCCGAAGGACCTGACTGGAGGTATGAGGTTTTTCGGTCCAGACCTTCGGCAAGCCGTGGATGTCTCGCTCGCACTACAGGACTCGCATTGCGTGCCAAAGGACAAGCAGGAAATGGAAGGCACATTTCTGGATTTCATCCTTAGGCATGTCGTCTACCGTGCGAAGGAGCATGTTCGAATCCAGTATCATCACACGCACAACTGGTTATCGGCGACTTTGCAGTGCTATCTGGCGGATGAAGGGAAGGGTTGGGATGACATCGTGAGCTTTCTCAGCCGCTCGTTCCGTAGCACCACCAAGACGCCGAATACCCTTATCGTCCCTTACCACGATAAGGGTCATTGGAGCCTATTCGTCGTGGAGCAAAGGCGAACGTATCACCTGGACCCAGCGAAAGGCATGCACAAGGGTCGGGAAGTGAACAACTTCATCTTCATTTTGCACATGGGATGGGCAACCGCGAAGGGCGTGAGGATCGGATCTCGGAGTTGGACTGAATGGCAGAATCGATCGCCGATAAGGATGCCTCTGCCTAACCAGAAAGAAAGCTGGGAGTGTGGTTTCATGGCAGGCTTGGGCTTCTGGCAGTACCTTATCGCACGTGGTGAGCGCAAAGAGGCGGAGGAGAAGATCGTGACGGAGACCAAATATCTGGACTGGGACGGGAAGAAGGCGTACTGATGGTTCATGCAAGCGCTGTATACGGAGATTGTCGCACCGCTTCCGTTCCACGATGCCCTTAATCTATGTGGTCAGGATACTGTGGAGTTCGGAAGCGGAAGTCCGGACGTAGTTTTCGTGGAAGCCGGTACAGAGACGGCGAAGAAGAAGGAAGTCCCAGTTCTTGGTATTTCGGAGACAGTGGGGGATCGTGATCTTCAGGGCTTCAACGTGCTCACAAACCCACCAGTGACTCGAGGAAGGCGGAAGAAGTCAACCGCGCCGAAAAGCCCGAAAAAACAGAGAAAACCAAAGGGCACCACCATGACGAAGAAGTAGGCGATAAGGGGGGGTGTTGTACACAGCCGATAGACTCCAAGAATTTGTACAGATTAATAGGATGCCGACGTTGTACATTTCATTCATTGTAAATGACAATTTTTTCGATAGCGTATATAAACGGATTTTGGGACCCCCTTGCAGAGGCTTGTAAGCGGAACTTAAAATCCAGTCTTTGCCGATTATATTGAATGTTGAGTTTTAACATTCAAACTAAAGAAATATCACTTCAGTGGAAATTTTAGCCGATGCATGGAACTTAATCTAAGAGCATCTTATCGGCAGTATTCTACCGATAAGATTACTAATGGTTATCGGTGCAGGTTTGCAGCTGAAATCCTCTGCCCTTTATACTCATCCACATCAGTGCCGATAACCTAAGTCGTTTCTTGAGTTAGTCTTTCGCTAGCTGGAACGGACCTCACCCAAAAACCTCTGGAATCCAGGAAGTCATGCAACCTTCGGAGCCTCATTCCAAGACCGTCTTCATTTGTGGGGAGCGGTGCAGCTATATCCTGGAGTGGATGAAGCATTCCGGCTTCGATTTCAGCCTCCAACCTTGAGAGGGTGGCGTCGGTGTTGCGCAAAGCTGCATCCAAGTGTCTTGCTAGCAACGGTTGGCGATAAGCCTTCTCGAGTAGCTTCAAGACAAGCTGATGCATACGATCAAAGTCGCATACCCATGTCTCGCCTAATTCTCGAATGTTGGAAGTCACTGGGGTTACATCTCCGGCTTCGGTATCGGAGGGAACATCATTATCGGGGAAGCCCTCGGTATTCGGGTGTCGACCATTGTCTTGGCGGAGAAGATTCGTCATTCCTCCTTGGATTGTGCCGCGAAGGGAGCCCAGATATCTAGCAATTTTTCCCTCCGCCAGGTCAGGTCTTGTCATTTTCAGGACCTTAACCTCGTGCTTATAGATGTTACCTTTCTGGGAATGAACACATTGGCAGACGGCCCATTCGGTGCATGGATTGTATACTGCATACGTAATGTGTCTTCTATTCGAGGATTTATTGTATGCAAGACCTCCCGACCACTCGGGCAAGGTGACCACATTATCGGGAATTGTATTTGCTTAGTTGATTGCATTGACCATGATCTGCCGCTGGGTCTTGTTCTTTATAAAACCGTTTAGCTTACACCAGTGACTGTAATCATACTTTTCGATGACATTTCCAGTGAGCTCATAAATAAGCCAGTCCATCCTTCGGCCGATAAGCTTCCTTTTGGATTGCCGGAGCACTGCTTTCATGTTAGAATGGTATGATTCGATCGCTACAGTGGTGTCCTGGCCAGCATGGGGGATTTTCCGGTCTCCCACAACCCACATTTTGATTTTCGGGAGCCATTCCTTGTCGAAGTACTTCCAGTATGCATCAGCGTCTGGCAAGAGAGCCTTAGCTTCGCAGTAAACGTGCCGCACCCACTCTACCAAATTCCACACCTTATCGCCGGGAGCTCTCGCCGAAGGGTCTTGGAAGTCACTAGGTGTCTCTGATACGTACATAAGTGAGCCCACAATTCGCAAAGCTCCGGCCCTCGTCTCCATGTCTTTCAACTTAGCACATGCATTCTTCTGCCACACTCGACGAACATGCCAGAGATATAGAAATAGATGCGAGTGCGGCCAAACCTCCCTGCGATAACCCGACAAGCCGATAAGTACAACTCGCTGAAGCCCGTCACCCGATTACGTAAGAATGCTAAATTGCTTACCGAAGAGAGTTGATCTCATTATCGGCGTCGTCAAGTACAAAGGCAGTGGGTCTCCAGTCCGGCCTTATCTGCACCAACTTCTGCTTCAGAGCGCGCATCCAAAGGACGAGATCTGCTTGTTTGGATTTCGCAGTGATCACGAAAGCCACTGGAACACCGTTTCTCCACTCGTCGAATACCATCATCGTGAAGAGCGGATACTGGACACGCAAGCAAGGAATTAAGCGGTATGGGAGTGAGTGCTCCTAATTTTTAAACGGACCCTACATGGAGCACGGTAAAGGTATGTGAACCTTTTTGTTGTTCGTTGCGAATGTCTCGTCTATAGCAATAATGTTATCGTGACTGTATTTCAGCATCATGTACGTCTGAAATGGGGTTTGAATCCCAATTACGAAGGGTACGTTATCGGCATTCAGCACTCCGTCGACCTTGCTGCCTGGGTCTTGGTAGTAAAAAATCGTACCTCGGTTTTCTCGGACCCACATTCTCACACTCTCAGCGTCGTTGTCGTGTTTCTTGTATAGTTCTTGCGCACGGACTCCGCATATGTTGCGGATGTCCTCCATGCTAAGGAAACAATCCCAAGAAGGCGTAAGAGTGCCCTCATCCTGTGCCTTCAGTACCAGCTTCTGGTGCTTCTGTATTATAGCTGCCATCGGAACTTGCTCTTCATATTGCCTCAGAACCCAAAGCCTTACTTCCTCCGATATGTACTTCCGAAAGCGGAGCTTTCCCCTCTGCACATTGTCCTTATCATGGACGATGAGGCCCTGTGTGTCGACATGTTCCGAGCAAAAGTACCCTATCTCGGCGATATATGGTAGAAAATAGTACCTCTTTACGTAGAATCGACATTGGCAGCCCACTTTCATAGAGCCCCCCTCCTTCGCATCAGTGGCACGAGGGCCTTTCTGGCCAGCGCCGGACGTAAGTTGTTTCCCTTTGTGATTGTATTTCGATGGCGTTGGTGTCATTTCGGGCGTGATAGCTTGGATCTTGTCCCTGTTGTCTTCGGGACCGTATTGACAACGCCATCTGCTTATCGGCATTGACCATCAGAGATACGTGCGGTACTGAAGAGATGTAACGGTACAGCCGATAAGCAGATCTACCGTGTATATTGAATGTGATATCAGAGGTCGTGATTCACTTACCGCTGGTACTCGATGTGGCAGTTCCACCGATAGTGCGTCTTCTCGCCGACGTTTGTGGGGTCGTTCTTGTCGCGGACGAAGGTAGTCTCTACTTCCTTTCGGCCAGACTGCTCACCCTCCACGAAATCCGAGACCCTATCCCAGGGAATGTAGGCGATAAGCTTGGACTGCTTCTTCTTCGATGATTGCGGATCGTCTACGAACCTCGTATCATTCTCGGCCTCCATGTTCCACCTAAGATATTTCCACGTCAAAATCCCTGGAGGAGGGTTCTGTAATGAATCGCGCATCCGAAGAACCTTGTGACCGTGTTTCTTCAGGTAGTCTGCATGCTGGCCTTCCCGGAACGTGGCATCAAGGTCCTCCACCCCCTTCTCACGCACACCAGCCGGTTTCTTTCTCCCTTGACGCCTCCATTTCCTCCTTGCTGCCCCGTTATCGGCAACGGTTGGTGCCGCCGTCTCGCCAGAATTCCCATTCGGCCTGTCTTGGATGGGGAGATTGAGATCAAGGAACTCCATTCACGCGGAGACAAGCACTCCCTTTCCGGCAAGGTGCTACATGGCACAATAGATCGTGCGAAAGACGGCGCAGTACAAAACGATGTGGATGACACTTCGCGTCGGCATCCGCCGAGATGGGCGGGTCATTCTGGGGTACACGTGGCGGGGGCGAGAAGGTGACTTCGGTGATTCGGAGAAGGCGGGGGCGAAGGGGCTTTTTGGCGAGAAGTGCCGAAAAGAGAGACGGGCAGCGCGAAATAATTGAGGGCGAGAGTGGCAGTTATCGTGGGAAGGAGGCGAAAAGGCGCTTAGGGAGAAGGGCCGGTCTTTGCGGTGTCAGGGCTAAAACCGGGCCCTGACACCGCGAACCCGGATTGACTGTAGTGACCGGGCATGTTTGTAAGTAAATTGAGCATACATTAATTTTGAAATTTTAAATAATAATAATTAAACTAATTAATCCATTGATGATTCAAATTTGAGTCCTATGTATACTACATGGCATTTGTTCAATTGAGGCTTCTTTAGAAGCTTTCATAGTTTAATGGAAACACCCCTAGAAGGTTTCAACTAAAATATGAACTATGAAGTTTCAAGAAATCAATAGAAGCATCCATGGAAGCTTCTTGAAGGTTCTAAAATGCTATTGAAGATTTTAAAAGGTTTTATTTTGTAGTAACTTCAAATATATTTGTGACACCTACTTGAGGGAAGATGTGCATTATATAAGATGTGTATAATAACCTACATATTTAATCCATGATATAGTCCAATGATTTCTTGACACAATGGCAAGAAGTGATTGCACTGTGATCATTTAATTGAGTAATATGTATGTGTGTGTTTGCAAGGGTGGAGACAATACATTCATCTTGTGGATAAAGATAAATGCAATAGAATGCAAATTGCCATATTCCTCGCACTAGCTAATTTAGCATACATTGTACGAAATGATATTCTAATGAGAGGGTCTAAGTAACATCTTCAAGCAATGTTTTCTTGTGGTTTTGTACAAAGAACTAGGTTAGAGCTATGGCTCTCTTTAAAATCTATGGACAAAGCATTGCTTCAAGACATTGCTTCAATCTCCTCATTCTAGAAAATAATCAATATTTGTTGACAATAATTCACTACTTAATTTGTTGAAATTCTAAGAATTTGGCAAAAATCTCAATGATATTTGTGTTGCTAAGGTCCTGTTTATATATAATATTTATGTATTAAATAGGTGGATTGATGTACAAATTGGGGTACCGTCAAAGCAAATTGGATCTTTGCTACACTAATTATCGCTACAAATTCAAGCCAAACTAACGATTTTCTAGAAAACACTTATTTTAACCAAGATTAGTGATTTGATATTAGTTGTATAGAAAAACATCCATGAATATGATTAGTTAAAACATTCGCCTTCCATATTAAATATTGCCATCATAAAAGAAACAATTAGTACATCTTGGGCTAATAAGAGATAATGATTTCAATGTTTGATGATTCAATTGAAGTTGAACATTACCATGAGAGATTCATTTTCAGTTGAGAAAAATGAGATAGAAATTTGTTTTGTAAAAAGACAATTTGAATTTTTTCACATTATGAATATATTATCACCAAAGAAAATCTAATGAAAATTTGCAATGCAAGTCTAGTATTTTACACACTATCATGAAAATGCATAGAATTGAACTAAACTTACAACATTGGTGTTGTTATTATTGAATACAAATACAAAACATGATGTATCTCAAAGGGGTAGATAAACACCACCATAGTTGATCATGCTAATACTTGACAATCTAAATAGGGCATTCTTGGTTTATTGATAATCAACAAAAATAGAATTCCATCTTACAAAAGGTGTACCTAAATCATGCTAAGGATTATGTGATAGAGAACTCTCGACCAATGTGTATGTTTGGCCATGGTTGATTAGATGAGCCATCACATGGTTGACATATAATAGTTTCTTGTAGACTTGCATGATAAGATGTTCGAAGAAAAAGGAAAGACAAACATGAGGACTATCTGGACTCGGTTTCTAAAAGAATATTGTATATCTATATGAAGCACTTATTAATTGTTCCTTTGTCCATGCACTTATAGCCGTCGATCAGCCTTGAGAACAAACTTAACCACTTCTTTGCTGCAAATTGAAACCCATATTCTCACAAACTTAGTCTTCTATAGATTACACATATGATGATTATTGATTTTATGACAATACTTTTGTTATTGACTTTGCTATGCATTGATATCAAAATATATGTATTCCAATAATGCTTTATTTTTCACAGACATTGTTTGAATGCTATTACCGCCACTAATTTAGTTGAATTGATATTTCAAAGATTTTTCATTGCTTTGACGATCTAGAGGCAATACTTCTTGGTGGATATTTGAGTAGTGTCAAAGTCGAGTACCTTATAAACTTCCAATATCCAATCTCACTTAACTCCCAAGGTACCGTGACAGTTTAACACCAAAAATACTTAGTTTTGTTGGATTCTAGTGCAATGAATAAAAAAGGAAACAATAACTTTAGTTTTTAATATTGACCGTAAGATCTCAAATAAGACTTATTAAGTAACACACTCACAAAAAGTTCATAAACTTTGACCGCACGCATTGAAAGATTATAGTGTTTGAAAACAAGCAACTCGATCATTTTCTTCCTTGCGTTCAGTGGATCAGTACACTTTGACTTCACTTGGTGTTGAATTTTTGCACTTTTTAAGGTCTAAATCCATTACCATCTTGTTAAGCATGACATTAGCTCCATACACACCAATTTTTAGAGGTAGAGGTGGAAAACAACTATGCAAGGAATGGAGGTTCAAAATTTGGCTATTCATGCTTTAATTTTTTGTGAACTTAATATGTTTTAAATTGATAATCCAAATGGTCAATAAGAAGGTTTCAACTCTATATTATTGCGGAAAATTTTTAAAGTAAAAAATATGAACATGTCCAAGTTTTATGTGGAAAAGAAGAAGCTTTTTGGCACCTTGTCCAACAATGTGTGACAATGTGTGAAAATGTTTGACTTGGGTTAATATGCTATTTTTCACTAAAGATAATATTTTTTTTTGACAATATGAAGGAAAAGAGTATTACTTGCAAGTTATTAAAAACTAGAGCATAGTTTATTGGTGGAAATCATATATATTAGTTGGTAATGTTTCAAATTTGAGTTTTCACATGAATCTGAGGTACCATGTAAAAGCTCAATCTATTAAAGTGAACCTTTTATTTTAAAAAAAATTAATATTAATATTAATAACTAATATTTTTAATGAATTTATTGTAAAATCGATAAAAATATATGATAATTTAGTTGAAATAATTGATTCATTGAAATCAGTAAAAAAATTCAAGATTAGTATTTAATTTAATCTAACTTGAAATAGTTACATATTGAAAGAAATATTAGTTTGTTTTGCTATGTTTATTTGTGACATCGTTGAGATCTTCTGAATGATTTTTTTGATTAAAATTGTTATTTCTTGGGATGTAATCTATTGTTTCTTATATTCAATTTGTTGTTTCTTGAATACAATTTGTATTTTCTTGAATGTAATATATTTGTTAAATTTTCTTGATATGATTTTTTGTTTTTTGAATAAAATTTGTTGCTAGGAGGTGTCCTTGGAGAGCCTTTAAAGTAAAGAAGTACATAATCTTAGTCTCAAAGTACTTGCATCTACGGCAATGAGTTATTGAATTTCAAGATAATTTTAAAGAGGTCACGTATTAGATCTAGTCCCAAAGAATTTGGACCTATGGAGATGAACTATTGAATTTTAGATTATTTTTAATATTTAAAAATGATTTCAAAAGTTAGATTTAAATAATAATAAAATACAAAGTAAAATTGATTATTTTTTCTCTAGAATATTCATAACATGTACTATATCTCTTTTATCGTGTGATACCCGCCATAGGAGGCGGCGACATATGGCATTTCCTTTTATTAGTTTATTTTTACTATACTTTTACTTCTATAATTTTAGTTAGCTTATCTAAACTTACACTACTCGTTGGGGACAATGGGTAAGTATACAAATCTCTCTTGTATATCTACTACATATAATAAAAGAGCAAGGCCAATACCTAGTGATATCCGTTGTTTGTTTTTTTTAATGTTTTGTGTATAGGTGTATGTGTGTGGAATCCCAACGATGTCTGAGAGTAGCTGAGAGCTCCGTATTTTCTGGTTAGGTGCAACAAAGAAGTTAGTCTCTGGGAAGAGGTGTGAGCGCAACGAAGGTGGCTGGATCCGTTGCATACCCCACTCATAGCTCAGATCGGAGGCAATAGTGGGCTTTGAGGGTGGCGTTTGAGTTGGCAAGGGGTAGTGAAGGTTAGATCTAACTCTGGCATACAAAATTTGAGCGATCTGAAGGTAGATTGGAATGAGGGATGACATGAAAGCACTGGGACCCTGTGTTGGCACTCAATCTAACTTCTTAGAACTCAAATTTGATATACAGGTGCAGATCTAACTTGTGTTGGTTGTAACGCCCTAAGCCCACTTAGACTTCTTGTAACTGCTGCCTCAACCCAAAAACCACTATACATACGATCTGAAGCCCACACATAGATCCGGGATAGCAATGGCTCACACCGAAGAACGTTTACTAGGACAAACACGAGATTAACAGAGCGCACACAAGATCTCGAGAGAGTAGCCAACCAGCAGTGAGAACGAGATCTCAAGTCAACACGAGCGCAAGAGAGTGCCACCAAGTCACAAAGTGGACGAGAGGAAAACGACGATCAGGGACGTTCACATGACCTGAAATGCATCCAAGCTTTGCAGCAAACATCAACCATAAAGAAGCACGCCAACATCACAAAACCAAACAGACAACACTCCATACCTGGAGTGACCACGTTCGATCTGACCTTACTTTATTTCAATTTATTTTTTGCTTGTTTAGTAGTATTTGATCTATTTGCACATTATAGTACATTAGTGATATAAAGAGATCTGCACAACACTTACACACTAGTAGCTACCTTGGACATCTTACATATCACCACATTCACACACACTAGATGTAGATCATCACAAGTTCACTATAACAACACGCACATAAAGCTCCACACTAGATGTTTAATAGAAAATCCTATTAAACTCGTGCGTGTAGATCGCATGCGGAAGCGCTGGAAAATTTTCCCAGATCTAGATCTACCTACACATCAGCAACAAGGATACACAACATCAGCATTGAAGTAAACGGCACCTCAACAGGAGTGCACAAGAATGCGATGCAGTGGCCAACAAATCAGTAACTCTATCCACATCACAACAAGACCTCACAGCAAGATTGCAACATACAACAACACCTCAACAGAGAGTAACCTACAGCAACTCCACACCAAGACTCGATCAAACGTAATGCCGAACCAAGATCCAGCTGTCCACAACATAACAGGGAGTACACTCTACCCCTCCTCTCACAGTTCTTCTCCCTCTTGCATTCCTCACTCACAACTCTCACCTTGCTTAACCCCTCCCCCTACCCTCCCTGTCCCCTCCCTCACCACTGGTATTCTGCCCCGATCACCCCTCTCACCTCGCCCCACCCCTCCCCCTCCTACCCATGTCCCTCACCTCACCCTCCCCACTCGCATCTCTCCCTCGCTCATCCCCCTCTCCTTGCTCTCCTCACCTTCCCAGCCCATCTCCCTTCCTCTACTTCCCTCCCTCTCCCTGTCCCCCTCTCCCCACACTCCCCCCTCCCCCTCCCTCACCTCCCCTCCCTCACTGATCTCGAAACCCCACTACCCTCTCCAACACTCTCCCCTGAACTCAAGAAGCCACACTAACCCCCCCGCGAGCTCTAACAACACCGCGTCCCCCAACAACAACCTGGTAATCATCACCAGCGACCTTCCTTTCCCCGGGTGCGATACTCAGACCACTGCTAGTGACCCACAGTTCCCCATCAACGACCTCCTTTTCCCCGGTTGCGACACTCAAACCACTCCTAGCGACCCGCAGTCCCCCATCAGCAACCTCCCAGACTACCCTACCGACCTCCCCCTCCCTGTTAGAGACCCCCCTAATCCCATTAGCGACCCCTCTAGAGCTGCCAACGACCCCCCTTCCCTCCACTGCGACCTACCCCCCTTGCTAGCGACCCCCCCTTTTGCAAGTAGCGATCCTCCCTCTCATGGCAGCGACCTCCCCTTCCATATTAGCGACCTTCCTAACCTCATTAACGACCCCCCCTTTGTTTGAAAAAGACCTTCTCAGCTTAGCTAGTGACCCCATTTTTCTTGTCTGCGACCTTCCAAGCTCCATTAGCGACCTCCCATATTTTAATAACGACATGGGCAGCATCAAAAGACTCCTCACCTTTAATAAAAAGGTGGATGACGACACAATGGTGATTGAGAGGGTACCAAGGCAAACCGAAGAAACCCATATCACAAGCAAGAAGATGAAGAATGCCATGATTGAAGAAAACCCGCCGCACATTACTAAGCCGGTAAGCGTAAACTTCAAGTTTTGGTTGGGGTATCCTACCATGGAGGCTCTCGCAATTGAAGAAGGACTTCAAGAGCTTTATAGTGGAGAATCCGCCGAAGATATGATAACAAGAGGACTGAAGGTGGAAGAGGCGGAGGAGGCAAGCGTAGCCAAGACGGCATTTCCTCACATCCCGCAACTACTATATCCAAGCACAAGAAACGGTGTGGAGGGACAACATTACAACATCACCCAACTCCCCTATGACATCGCCATCAACACCTCCACATGTTTGGCTCTTGATTTTCACATTGCAATTCACTTTGAACCCCCTTCCTCCCAAATCATGCATGATGAAATCAAGAAAATGGTCACACAAAGGCTAGATGTTATGGGCATAAAACTTGGCAATGAACTCATAGACCCTATCTCAATCCAATGCTTAAGTATAAAAAATGCGGGAAAGAAGGGTGTATGGCGGGGATAATCAAACTACACTTGCTAAAACCCGAAATTGATGGTACCATGATCCTTAAAGGGCTTAGACTCTTCATCCTTAAACTAGATGGTCATAACATCATTGGAAAAGTTTGCAAGAGTTACCAAAACATTGTTAGGCATTCTAACCTCTCTATCAAGGTGAAGAGTGACAACTTGAAGGATATCTCGGCCAACACTCTTGTGGGAGTCTAAAACTCCCACTTGGTCGCCCCTACCAAAAAAAATTAGTTAAAATAGGGTTTTTAGTATTAGTTAACTAGAAAAATAGTTAGTATTGTGTGAAATTAGATTAGATAGCGAATAGAGAAAATAGGGAAATGCTTAAGTAGTTAATTAGGTTTATAGTGGTGATAAAACCAGGTCTTAAAATCACTAATTTAAGTCCCGGGAAACAATTTCAAAAGAGTCCCGGGAGATATCCCGGGACGTAAGTCTAAAATCACCACTTAAATCTAAATTAACTAGTTGAGTTTAGAAGGTAGTTAGAAGTAGTTGAGTTTTTCTAAATGCTAATTCTTGTTTGAATTAGTAGTAGTGGTAGAGAAAAGAAAAGAAAAGACAAAAAAGAAAAAGATAAAAGAAAAAGAAAAAGAAAAGAAAAATATTCCAAAAAAAATTTAAAAAATTTAAAAAAATTTAAAATAAAAAAATACATACCCGGGTATCAACCCGGGTATGAACTAGCCCGGGTACCAACCCGGGTATGGGCTGATATCCGGGTACCCGGGTATCACTCGGGCAGCAGCCCGGGTATCTCCAGCCGTCATGGTCGGCCTCTCTCTCCCCGAAATTTGACATGTCCTCTCCAGAAACTCTTTCCCCCCTCCAGAACTCTTCTCTCCTCCCCCTCCTTCTCTAAAAATCTCCCCCCCCTCAAATTTTCTCCTCTATCTCCCTATCTAGTTCTCTCTCTCTCATAGGTTCTCTCTCTCTCTCTCTCTCTCTCTATTTTGTCTTTTTGGAGTTGGGGTTTGAAGAAGTAGTTGAAGAAGTGGAAAGAAGGAGATGCAACTAGGGATTCAAGAAGAGGAGGTTTCAAGAGGAAGTAGCAAAAGACGTTTGAAGAAGAGGTGCGCGGGCTAGGCTTTTGGTGGAAGAGGTGCGCGGACTAGGGTTTGGTGGAAGAGATGCGCGAGCTAAGGTTTGGTGGAAGAGGTGCGCGAACTAGGGTTTGGTGGAAGAGGTGCGCGAGCTAAGGTTTGGTGGAAGAGGTGCGCGAGCTAAGGTTTGGTGGAAGAGGTGCGCGAGCTAGGGTTTGGTGGAGATTTTAGGATTTGCGGAGGTGGAGGAGATTTGTGGCCGAAGCGAGAAGATAAAAGAGACAAAGGAAGGAGGTTGCGGGTGCAACAACAAAGGTGACTCTTGCCCATGTTGGGTTTCTTTTGTTTGTGAGTCTTTTCCTCTCTTGTCTACCGGGGTGACTCCCCGGTAATATCCTCCCCGGTCTAGAGAAAAAGTCCCCCCCGGGGACTTCATCTAGACTTCATTGTGTTGTTTACATGTGTAGTTGTTGTCGATTGTCCTAGCCTTGTGGCAAGTTGTTATCTTGAGTTGTCTCTCTCCTCATATCATTTTAGGTCTTGTCCACAATTTCTATCTTTTTCCCGGTCTTCCCGGTAAAACAGGAGGAACCTCTTTCTAAGTCCTTGTCTCCAAAGTCTTCTCGTTATCATTATATGTGACCTTGTGCTGTTAGTATGTTGCTAGATGTGTGAGACACCCATATCCACATACTCTAGCAAAGTGTTCCGGAGTTGTCTACCGGCTGACCGGTAGACTTGTGTTTCTGGGCCGGACCGGAGTTTGTGATAAGTTAATAGGGAGATTAGTGGAAGTACAGGCACTTCTAGAATTCCGTCCACCCCGGACAACATGGCTCTACCAGTGTAGTTGACTCTTTCGAAGATAGATCCAAACAAATGGGAGGAGACTCCGAAGGGCATACAGTTGGAGGAAGACCTCATCCGGATGGGGTGCCAGGGGTTTTACTAGAAGCCGTGGGTATTTCAGAAAGGACATGCGGTGTTAGAGTTGCAACCTCCCGGGAACTCCCGAGGAGCTTACCGGGCAAATCACCGGTCTTGGACCGTGGACGTGTGGCGCGAAGTATACTCTCTTCGTCAAGAGAGTGAGTGGTCAGCCGTAGTCAACCGGGAGCTGTTGGAGGAACACATATTACAACCTTACAACTCTTCAGAATGCTACCGGAGCGACCACTTCACGAATCATCGGTTGAGAAGGGGGGTTGAGTTTCTAAACCCAATCCTCCATCCCAACCGTCGTGAAAGAGTCACGGCCCAGTTGGCCACTGCCTACATCGAGGCATTTTTCGAAGAATCCTCCCCGGATTGGGGATCCTTGTTGGTAGAGGCAATCTTGCCTCAAATCCGGATGGTTCGACAAGGTGGAGGCTCGAAGACTTTTCTGACCCTCTATCTCATGCATCTGTATGAGCACCACCGTTGTCTGGACCCGGATGAGCAGAAGATGTGGAGAGATGCGATGGGTCCTTTAGATCAACCTCCTCGGGGCCCTCCTCAGCAACCGGAGACCCGGTTGATGTTACCGATAACTCCCGGAGATCCTCCGCAAACGGAGGATCAATCGACTCTATCGGGGACTCTCCGAGAAGCCTCCTCATCTCAAGCAATTCCAAAGAACAAGAGGACCTCCCGGTCTCACTGGGAGAGACCACCACAACCAACTGGGGCATCCAAGAAACTCACTCTCGTGGAGAACATCTCCAAGTTCTCGCGGGAGGTGACCCGGGAGATCCAAGAGATGGAGATGGAAGTAAAGGAGGCAAAGAGTTTCAAAAGGACTCTTCGGAGGATCTTTGAAGTGGAGGACAACTGGGAGATCTTACCGGCAGCCCGGGGGAAGTTAGAACTAGTGACCAAGTTGAAGAAAGATCTCCGGGCCGCTCATAAGGAGATCCGAGACTCGAAGGCACAGTCCCAAGAGGCTATCCTATCATTGACCAAGAAGTTTGCCAAGCGGCCAAGTGCCACCACACCGTTGCAAGACCGGGGTTCACCCTGGAAGAAGAGGAGATTGGTCCACACCAAATCTTCTTCTTCGGAAGATGATGGTCCACTTGCTCAAACACTGGTGAGTAGGATGGATTTCCCACCCTCTAAGGAGTGGGGTGTGAAGGTCTATGAGAGAAGAAGAAACCTCTCGGTAACTCCTACCGGGAAGGAACCGGTAGACCTCCCTTCCTCAAACCCGGAGTCCTTGGTGGAATCTTCTGTGGCCATATTGATTGAGCTTAAGGAGACTCCACTTGTATCTATAGATAAATCCAACCTTCCATTGAATACCACCACTCCACCAGTAGACCTCCCGGTGGATAATCCCAATCCACCGGTAGACCTCCCGGTTGAGACATCCGACCTCTCAGGGAATTCTCTTGACCATGTTGGTACTTCCAGACGTGGTGACAATCTCTATACGTCTCAACCGGAAGAGTCTTCCGGTTGAATCTTGTATCTTCTTGCTTTGATTCATTGGGTGTGGTTGTAGTTGGAACCCGGGCTTGCGTGAGCGGTTTACCGGGACAAGTTCCCGGTAGATTGTGAAGACTGGTGAACCGGCTGCGACCTTTACAACTCTTTCAAGGTGTAGGGTTAGATTGTGGATATTGTGGCCTCTGGACTGCGAGAACGGAGGGCAGTGACTTTCCGGGCACTGTAAAAACTTACCGGAAATCTACTCTGACGCTCAACAGAGTTTAACTGAAACACATATGGTTACTTGTTACCGGTTATTAAGGTACCGGGGAAGCCATCCTCCGGGATGTGCCGAGTTATTATGTATGATTTGTTGTTAAGATTTAAAGAGTTTGATGCAGGATAAAAATCCCTGGAAACGATCTGGTAAGGTGGGCTTGTTTAAGGTTAATTTCGGTTAATTTTGATAATAACGAACCACTAGACTACGACAACTAACTTTAAGGATGTCCTCTTGAATAGCTTTCGAAGAGGGCAAGAGTTTGAGATCACTCGAGTCCAGAAGGATATCAAAGATATGGATGCGTTCATCATGACCACCACACCACAACAAACAAAGAAGATCCAATTACACCAAGTCACCACACACCACGAGGTAATACAAACTAAACACATCACCGGAGGAAAGATATCACAAGAGACTAAGGCAAAGAAGGATGCCTTAATTCTAACTCTCTCCCTTCTACCTATCCTTATGAGTGTGTGTGACACAAGTGATGCCATTCGTAAGATCATTGGTGATGCTAACACCCGGTCTATTTGGTTCCACAAGGAATGTGGAACTAGACACAACGGAAGTGCTAATGTACACTGTGCTAACCCAATTGTTTACAAGCAATTTGTAAACAAAACCTTTGCCATGGGAGGATACCTTGTAGAGTTTGCACCACACCGGAGGAGTCTAGAAGGAACGGAACCCCCCTCCGAAGCACAAGTGAAGACCTTCGGGTTTGATGACGTCAACGCCGCCATGGTCAAGACGGTGGAGACCTTCAAGATACAAGAACCCTCGTCGAACACGTCCAAGCAAGATGTGTTGGAGATTGTAGAGTCGGTTATGGAAGAAAACAACAAGAAGATGAGGTTGGAGACACGAGAGTATGCCGATCAAAAACATGAAGAATTGAAGACTCAAATGATGAGCATCCAACAAGCAATGAGCGCCGCGCTTGCTTCAATGCAAGCCATCATGGGAAGTATGGCTACACCTATGATTGAAGACAAGCCGCCAAACATGTAGACTTCAAAGACTACAAGGTAAATACCAATGACCATACAATATACCGAATACATACACTAAAGTCTAGTATAGACTATAGATACTGTACTAATACATTATATGTAGTAGTGTACTACCATATACCCGTACACGGGGCGTATAAATATTGTATTAGACTTCATATTCAATACAAATACAACATTCTATACAAAGGGGAGTACATATATACATACTCAAATACATATATTAATACAATTACCAATACAAACTCTCAAAACATATATACAAATAAAAATACCATACACAATACACATACACACATAAATATAAACACAACATCCACCACATACATAAAAAGATGCAAAAATACAACCCAATACCTACGCATTAAGACTAACACAAACCACAACACACAAACAAACACCAAACTAATTAGCAAACACAACATACAAAACAACAAACCAAAACAAAATAATAAACCAAAGAAAACCAGTTCAAGGGAAAACCACTCAAATATTCTCATATATAACAATCACATACACACATGGCGAAACACAGACACTAAAATATATAAACAAACATCCTCACACCTATACACCATTAAAACAAAAACAACTACACAAATAAACACATGGACACATAAAAAGTTAATAACAAAAACAATTACACCCACTATAAAAAAAAATTCATTACCCACATACAAAACACAAACACCCACCCTCCTCCAAACAAACAAGAATGTAATACCATAACAAAGCCTCAAAAAATTATACATACAAAAAAAACTGTAAAATACAACACTAAACATATACACCACAAACTCCTACTACTTCTAGGAGGTGACATAGAAACCAACCCGGGACCCATGCCTAATATACTAAAAAGACACCCTACATCACATAAGAAAAATGCCAAAATATACTTCATACCTAATACCATAAAAATACAACCAGAATATGGACACGTTGTAAAATCCTTTGCACCTTTTCTTAAAAACGCACATATATTACATCACACACATAACTTTACACATCCAAACATTGCCCAGTACATACAACAAAAAAATATGCATCCACCACCCCACATTCTATATGCCCTAGTAATCACTACCCATCCACATATAGATGAATGTAACCATCTTCTAAACCCACAAAATTTAAACACAATTACATGGACTAATACACTTCTAGAAACTTTATTTAACCTACAAAACCTACCAAAACGACACATTCACATTCCGCATCCTTATAAAATATTTCTTGAAGACAACCAAAACATTATATGCCATACGAACTCAATACACAAGGAACTATATGACTTCTTACATAGACAAACTATACCTCCCTCAAATGAAATAATAAAACTACAATTCCCTTACCTCCCTAATAATCTCATTAACGAATCATTAAAATGCTTAGACCCTATACCAGAATATACACACCCACCCCCGCCACTTCCTTCCATTCCTCCACAAAATCAAAACATTATATCAAATCAAGAAGATACATATATAGTCACATGGAATGCCTCCTCACTAAACACTGCCCTCCCTAGCTTACAAACTTTGGCCACACACACGAACACACCACCAGCCCTCATAGTTATACAAGAAACAAAATTATCCGCTACAAAATCTACAAAATATATACAAAACATATTTCAAGACTACAAACTCATCTTTAACAATACACATACACTCACAAAATGCATTCAACAATGGAGACCATACACACCGGGCCGCAGAGGCCTACTTACACTAATACACAAAAAATATGTATTCCCGGGCAACATCAGTAAAATTCCTACCCCAATGAACATATCACCTTACATTCAAGTAATCAAAATCACTAACCACCCACTACAACCATGGTTGATCTTTCACATGTATATGCCATCCCACCCCGAAGATACTAGATTTATCATAGACATACAAAATACAATCACATCTCAAATTAATAATAATCCCAATCACACATACCTACTATATAGAGACTTCAACAGAGACATAGCATTAATTGGTCGCCAAAATGGAAATCATAACACTCCCCCTCAAACCATGAATTATCAATGGCGTCACTTCACAGAAAACTTGAACCTCACTTACATCAATACCAATACACAATTCTCTAGACAAGGTGGCTATAATTATAGCGATTGGAGTCTAATAGATGGATTCTATATAAACACAAACAACAATACACAATATACATCTACAACAAGCAAGGATGTCGTTCTCAATTCGGACCACTCACCTATACAATTACACATCCCAAATAACACATTAATAAATAGAACTCCTACAACCCTAAACAAAGACACTATACGCATACTCAACCCAATTCCCAAAAACAATATAGAAAAATTCAACACAAAATTCTTTGAGGGAAACTCCGTACAAATAGACTCTCCCATAAACATTCTTGAAAACAATAGTCAACTATCACAAGTACAATGGCAAGAAGCATGCCACACCCTAGACGAACTCATAAAAGAAATATCTGACACACTAGAACAAACTTGTAAAGCCAACCCCATACCTCAGTTGACAAACCGTACTTCTCAACAAGGCGGTTACTTACCTCGCAAACTTTCCAAAAACTCGAAACAAGACCTAACTACATACCATGTTATACGAAAAACCATTAGAATTGTAAAAAACAACCCTCAATGGCGCAACCACCCTATATGCAACAAACTACTAACTCTACAACACACCCAAATTCCTACTCTGCCGCCTCCGGATCTTCTCCATGATACTTGGATAAAAGATCTCGCACTAATTGCAAGAAACGCCAACATACAAGCTCGGAAAGTAACCTCAAAATACGCTAAAGATAACATTAAAAAAGCCATCTCAAAATACAGACAATTATACGAAATCAGTCCAAAAAAAATTAACAAAAAAATCTTTAAAAACCTTGAATCCCCACCAATGGATTGCATCAAAGATCAATACAATAATATTCTAACTAGCCCCGAAGACATTGCAAATGAAATATTCAACCAACAAACAAAAATCAATAGACCAACAATACCAACATGTAATTACCAACCACAACACCCAATCAAATGTACATGTGCAGTCCGCCAATACCTATGGCACGACCTGGATGGATATACCCTTGACAAACGAGGTCAACCAGAAACTCCACTTCATAAATACTTTACCAGAGCCACATACAACACATGCCTTCAAAATCTTGGAAACAACAAAGCACCAGGCCCAGATCGAATATCAAACTCAATACTCAAAAACATGCCTCCAAGATTTCATAAATTATTATTCCTATTCTTTTATCACTACTATAAACAAAAACAAATACCGTCCTCATGGAAATCAAGCGTAACAATTTTACTATACAAAAAAGGAGACCCGTCCATACTACCCAATCATAGGCCAATTGCACTAGCTAACACAATATATAAACTCTTTACTAGTACACTCACCTCTATATTATCCTCATACAGTGAAAAATTCAAAATCTTACATGATAGTCAAGAAGGATTTAGAGCAGAGAGAAGTACCGCTCAACTATAATAGCTGCACTAGAAGACGCAAAATTTACAAACCAAGACGTATACATACTATACGTTGACTTTAAAAATGCCTTTGGCTCAATATCTACTCTCAATCATCTACTCTCAATCATCCACGTACTACACTGGTGAACACTTTGGGAAAACAAAACCTATATCCATTCAAAGAGGAACTATACAAAGGGATACACTTAGCCCATACCTATTCATTATATTCTTAGAACCACTACTCAGGTGGCTAGAACAAGGCAACAATGGATACATTTTTGGCACATCACAAGTCACAATGAACTCTGTTGCATACGCGGATGACCTTGCTACTATAACTAACAAAATCAAATCTATCCAAATACAACTTAATAAAATTGATAGATACTGCAAATGGGCTGGTATGGACGTAGGAGTCCCAAAATGCGCCGCTACTGGATGCCCAAACAAATCCAAATTGAACCCTACCACGTTTAAAGCCCTAATGCAAGCTTCTAACATCGATTACCGCAACCAACCGATCCCTATACTACACCAAAATGAACCATACACATACCTAGGTACAAACCTTGTTCCCTCACTAAAATGGAAAATCTAAATTCACACCACAACCACAAAACTCATCAAACAATGCAAGGAACTAACAACATGCCCGACAACCATGAAACAAAAAATAAAAATGGTTGATACCGTACTACGCCCAGGTGTGGCATACAACTTCTACGGTGTACCATACTCTATGCCAGCTATCAAAAAACTTGATCAAAAAATAATTGCTATACAAAAAACTATATGCGGACTTCCAAAATCTATGTCAAATGCGATAACTCAACTCCCACATAACCTATTTGGACTTGAAGCTTTCTCCCTCAAAAACGCATATCTCCGATGCATAGGTGATCAACTACAAAATGCTTTAAAAGACAAAGGTAGACTTGGAAAAATATATAATGGATTAACTCATTATGTCCTTGCCCAATACGGTGGTGCCGAAAACATACCCAGAATTAAAAAAAGTGACTGCATAAGATCACCAATTACACGAACATTCTTCTTATTAAAACATATAGCCAAAGTCCACCTTAAAAGCACACTCCCAAACTTCCTCATTAATCCTACATCACTAGAGATACTATGGCGCCAAGAATCACTAAATCACAACACACTCAATGCCCAACTATCCCAAAAGCTTCTACAAAAACTCCTCTCAAAGAATATTTTTGAACTAAACCAAATTACCCTACCTAATGGCACACACATCATGAGCAATGAGGACTTCAAAACCTACCACTTCACCCCATCCAAACTAATAAAAAGTGCTCTAAACATTGCTAAACAACTATTTTGCCATCCAACATGCTCCATACACTTCAAGATTCATTCATCACCATCAACAATAGCATCACTCCAAGAAATAGTCCCCCACAAACCAATCCTCCTAACCCCTCACATCCATACCACCCCCGTCCCCCACCATACATCCTCAAAAATCTTATCACATATCCCATTAATAACATCACACCACAAACATATACAACACATAGATACGAATAACATACAAAATACCTACACAAAATATCTATGCCAATGGCAACACAACGAAAATACATACAATAAATGGCTCCTCCAAAGAAACCTTTTCCCACGTCACGACACCAATACCTCCACAAATAACATCGAAAAATTAAAACAATACTATAAGAAACTCCAAAACCTCACATACTCGGATATCATCCAAAACCACCACCCCCAAGAACAATTCTCAGACTCAAGATCCGTAACACCACCCATAATTATTCCATTCTTAGATATCTATACAACAAAATGCAATCCCGAAAATGATATCCTTACACTCGCAAACACAATAAAAATAAATAACACCCAAGCACATCTATATGAAAAAAATGGCCGACACTTACACACCATTCCAATTACTCAACTCCAATGGCTATGGAATCAATACAATACAAAATTACAAACTCCTACAAACATCGAACCAACAACCCAACCTTTTGAAACTTAATTAATTTGGCTATACCAAAGATATAAATACAGAATACCAAAAAACGACCCCCTCAAAAATGCGCAATACACAATACCCACACCCATTCCAGACTTACTAATCTCATCCTTTAACATAGAACAATCATACTTTTCCTCCCCGGTCACATGTTCTACCAAACTTAAAAAATACTACTCACCCTTCGAAAGAGACAAAATACTCGGATCCTTGGGAAGTGCCTTTGATTACAAATGGTCCGGTAATGGTATAGCTCACCCCCACAACGAGGAGGAAATGAAACAAGCAATACACTGGGCTAGACTTACCGCCAAACAAGACCCAAATAACACAAACACAATCATCATCACACCAAACAACAAGTGGTACCAAAGTAACAACCAACACTCAAATCCATTTCCAGATTCACACATCATTGCATTATTTGAAGCAAACTCAATACCATACGAAGAACCTACTATCCCACCCGAGCTAAGAAAACCCCGAGTAGAGCCATCTACATTACAAATAATATGTGTCCATCATCAAAATCAAACCCTTGGCACCCTCGAACAACTTGCCGAACTTACCTCCATAACACACAACTTAAACATACACCAATTACACACAAAACCGGCCTCGCCGACACCTTTACAAACCCCTGTAAACCGAAGTAAAAAATGGTCAAAACTAAACTACATTAACAATACATTAAACTACTTCGTCACACCGCCCCCTCTCCCAAACTATCCAACTCATACCACACCAAAATTTAACCCGGGACATAGTTATTACACCGATGGCTCCTTTAAGCCACCAGAACAAATAAGCCCGAGATCTTGGCGCAGAGAAAATGTTGGCTATGGCATATACAGTTCCTCCAAAGAAATTAAACTAGCCAAAAGACTACATGGACTACAAAATATCCTTAGAGCAGAACTCATGGCCATTCACAAAACACTACAAATCATCACAACAAAATACAAAGACGAACCCGCACATATATTCACCGATTGTATAAATGCACTTTACCTACCAACACTCAAATAACACACCCTACTCTTCACAATAGCCACCCCGACCAAATCATATTAACGCCAATGGTTCAAATGTTGCAAAACCGAACACAAATCACAACCCTCCACAAAGTGAGAGCCCATGCCAATATTGATGGCAACAAACAAGCAGATAAATTAGCAAAAGAAGGCCGAGAAAAAACACACAAAAATGCCAAAGACCCATACGAACATGCGCATGCTATCCCATACTACTTTCAAAAAGAAGACTGGCCTTCCAAAGAAGATACCCCCGACAAAGGTCCGATTAGATTTTTGGGCAAATATCTCAAAAAGCAAGACCTCTACAACAACCTTGACACAATCTCAGAAAATATCCCTAACATAGAAAAATGGACTAACAATAACAACATAGATAATGAACTCTCTACAAATTTTTGGAAAAATCCCATCATCTCAGACTCACAAATTACATGCCTCATCAAATTCCGTACTGGCCAATATATGGGTAACGCTCGCAAACAATTCTTCTTTGGAATAGAAAGATTCCCATCCATAACATGCCCCATATGCCCTTCAACGGACCCCGGCACATGTTCTACTCAAATGCCAAAACCTCCACATACACTCCCTAATTGTTAAAAGACATAATAAAGCGGTATGGAAAGTCCGAAAGCTAATCACCTCCTACAACAAATCAAGATGCTATATATTAATGAACGCCAGCACCTTTAATAACAATCCACAAGAAAATACGGTCCCTCCTTGGCTACTCCCATGTTCATGTGTAATCCAAAGGTGCCATTGCAATGCTAGGCTCAAACCGGACATTCTCTGTGTTAGAGGTTTACCATACATTGATCCACCACCCGATCACAGTAACCCAAACTATACCATTCAATTCATGGAATTCACATATTGCAATGGTAGATTTCCCCAGGAAACAATCCAAAATAAAATAGATAAATATCAACCCTTTATTGACAACATCATTGCCCTTGGATGGAATGTGGACCCCCTTATTGTAATCACATCTGGCGCCCGTGCCACCACCTTTATCCCATCTATGAAAACTCTTGAAGATACCTTCAAAATACCCATTGAAACAATTAAAACCACCTTTAAAAACATCAACACCATCGCTATTCAACATGCCATGTCCATTTTACTTTGTAAACGTAAAATTGAAAACAACCAAGCCCTTCCAGACACACAAGACCCCCTCTAAATTTCCCCCCGCCTTGATTTATTTTGATTGGATGGTTCTGTGATTTCTTTTTGTCTACTAGCTAGCTTGGTTTTGTTTTGTGGTCTTTCTACTTGTCTGGTTAGCTGGTTGGTTGATAGGTTGGATGTGTGCTTGGTGGTTTCTGGCTACTTGTTACATAGTGTCTACCCTCGAAAGGGGGAAGTAGTTCCAGCTTACTAATTCCCTGTCCAGTGGGCATGGTCTTAGTAGTGGAATGAACAGACACTTTATTCACGCCGGTCCCCTTTGGGAACCGACGTTCTTCTTCTTGATATCCGCTTCTCTAGGAAGCGGACACGTGGCATTTACTTCAAAAAAAATCTTTTAAATACCTAGGCAACCCGGGTATTGAAAGTAAATAACGGACATATATTTACATTATTGGTGATTGTCCTTTGCCCCTTGGTAACAACGGGTGGTCCACTAATCTAATACACATAATAAATGAGAAGGGGCCACTACCCGGTCGATACCCAAGCAATCCATTGGGCCATGTGGCAATACCTGACCTACTTTGATATTTGCCTTCCTTGACATGTTGCAATAGCTAGGTAAATGAGGAAGGGACATAACCGGTGATGGAAATCAGGGATACCTAGATGATATCCGCCATAGGGGCCAACATGTGGCATTTACTTTAATTACTTTTATGTTTACTTTTACAATTTTAGTTTACTTCCCTAAACTTACATTACTTGTTGGGACAATGGGTTGGTATACTAGTCTCTCTATATAATAAAAGTGGTAATAGATATCATTGGTAGCTCAGTGATACCCGCTACTTAACCCTTTAATGCCAAGTTGGCTATAGCGCGATCATCATCTAAGAGAGTTATAGATTTTAAAATGTATTATCTACTACACTTGTAGATTGATGGTCGCGCCATAGCCTGCTCGGCAAAAAAGTGTTAACTAGGAGACAATTTTGAGGAGGAGGACGGGGACTTAACTTGGGATGGGACTTTATTTTTACCTTTATTTTTACAATTTTTGTTACTTTACATAAACTTACATTATCCGTTAGGGACAACGGGTCAGTATACATGTTATAATATACAAGTGGACGTGCCTCTTGTCCGCAATACAACATGGAAGTTTTTGGTTGAGTCCTTAGTTAATTCCCTAGTTACAACCTTGTCGTCTTCCTTGGAAAATCCGCTTAGTATCTCCAAGTTAACTCCCTAGTTTAGTCGTTAGTTAAGTATTTATGGTCCCTCCACGTGGCTTTACCAAAGTTGCCAAAAATGCCTACGTGTCTTTCCGTGGTGAAGCTACGCCTATTATATATATCTATATTAATAATAGAATTGGTTTCTATCCGTCCGTTTGTCCGTGCAGTCAAGCTTATCTACCTGTTGGGAAGATTTTCATGCTTTTACCTAGAGGCTTTATTTTACAATTTTACTTTATGACACTTCTATTTTTTACTAAAAAAAGGTTATAAAAAAGATTGTTATATACTTTACAACACTATGTACTTACCACATCATTCATCTCATAAAAGTTTAAAAGAAGATCCTATGATTTCATTCTCAAAAATTGTTTTGACGACTCGATAAAAAGACAATACAAGGACTAGTATTGGTGCAATCGAGAAATGGTGAATATGATTCAGAAGTTTCGGAGCTCATTTCTGGGTGGTGGAGCACCTGCATGGAATCATTTTGGATGATTGGTTAGCTTGGCATGTTTGGTTTTGTATGTTGTGTACTTTGTTTTTTAATGGTGTAGAGAGTAGTATCATAGCTTGTTTTGGTCATGTTTGGTCAAGGTAAAATCTGAGATGTTTGTGGTTTGCAAAATCTTCATTCATTGTTGTGAAGTATCCTATATGAAGATTGTTGTCTTTTTGTTGATGCTAATTTATGCTGACGTTTACTACATATTTTTATGCTTTGCAGACTTTCTAGAATGTTACAGTCAACGATATACAATCTACCCTACGCTATGGTCAGTTTCGTACATAATTAATCTAAAATGGGGACTTGTCCAAAATTTTGGAAATTTCAAGAGATTTGGCTAGGCGATACCTGTGTAATACCAAGGTGACACCCGTGCAAGATCTAGGTGATACTCGTGCAATACCTATGTGATATCCATTGTGTCCAATCAATGTGACCAAAAAAAATAAAAATGCTTTGGCACTTGCCTACCAAAACTGACCGTATCGTACGATATGTACAAAGGGGTAATCCCTACGCTCCCAATTTTTTTCTATACATAAGACTGAATTTCTTATGGTTTTTATAGAAGAATACAACAACTATACATTCTCAAATGCAATCAAATATTATCCTGAAAAGATCCACTTGTGAACGAGGATGGGGGAAGTAGGGACTTTTTACAAACCAACTTTGTGTTCAGAGGACACGGGTTCCACTACACTAAAGTTGGTAATTAGTGTTGTGCAAAGTAAATGACTTGTAAATGCTATAAGTTTTTACTCTTGATGAATATTTTTTCCATTCATCAAGAGTAGAAACTTATAGCATTTACAATTCATATACTCTACTTAACACTAAATACCAACTTTAGTGTACTATATATATAATGTGTAATATGATCTATATACTAGTGAATCCCGTGTCCTCCGGACACAACATTAAGTTGTAAAGCAAAAGCATAAAATATAAGCCTCAAAGGAAAAGCATCAAATCTTCTTAAAACATTGATTAGCTAAACCGCATAGAAGCACGCATGCACGGAATCTAATTCTATTATTAAAATAGACTAGTATACCATCTTGTTGTCCCCAACAAGTAGTTAAGGTAAGGTAACTAAAATTGCAAAATTAGAAGTAAAATCAAATATAATAAAAGTAAATACTAACTTGTTGCCGCGTCTTATGGCATGATACCTAGGTGGTACCCATAGGTCTTTTTCAATATAGAGAGATAGAGTGAAGAGTGCTAAATATAAATATAGCTATATACATTAATTAAAAATTTAGTTTCATTATATAGATTTACTTTTGTTGCAAGAAAATCAATCAGATAACTTTACTTTATCAACTACTACATTTATTTTTAGAAGGCTAGAAGTTTATCTAACAAGTTGTTTTGTTGTGTAAAGCCACTGTCATGTTGAAGGACATTTAGCCCGATCATCATACAAAAATGTGTCCATATCATCCACTACAAGGATGTTTGCCGAATCAACAAGTGAAGGCAATCTACTTTTCCAGAATATTCAAATAAAAAACTAGCTAATTTGCATAAAATCAATAATGATAAAAGTTTTAGTTTATCATATGGCATTTCTAAATCAAAACTCCTTGTTTTTATTGGATAAACTAATATTTAATTTAATATCAATTCTTTTCAAGTTTGGAAATCTTAATAAAGTCAATTTCAAATATGAAGAAATGTATTTTAATCTTGTAAAAAAAGTCCATGTTTAATGTAAGTATGAATTCATACCACTGTCTAAGAAAACATTGAGAAAATTGAGTCAAGAACCTTGTGATGACAAGTTGATTTAGCTAAGGTTGGCTTTTAATCAATTGTTGACTTTTAGCAACCAATGTAAACATTCGATTTCTTATGAAGTTTGATTTTAATCAACAAATTTTCAAGCCATTTTACACACATATTGATACAAGTTACTTAGTTCTCACCCTTAAATTATACCATTTTACCTATACAATGCTTCTCAAAAGCATGTCTTTCCGGTTTGTTATATGTCTATTCCTTCTATGGCATAAATGTCTATCTCACTTTAAACAAAAAAAACAATTTCAATTTGCCCATCTTATGCTTGCTACAAGTTATTTCTAAACATTCATGTATCGTCCATATCAAATCATTGCAAAAATTTCAAAAATTAAAAATTAAAAATAAAAACTAGTGATTATTTTTCTAACTGTCGATGGTTTATTTATCATTCCATGTAATAATTTGATGGCTATATACTTTATGAATATAATTGAAGTTAATAAAATGTAAAATTTTCAAATGTAAAAAGGTATATAGCCCATTTGATGCCTAAATATCAATGTATTTTGTCCTCAACATCACCCCAATTGTGCTTATTGTCATTTTAACAATACATGAGTATTGGAAACAACTTGGCAACAAGTAAAAAATGGAATAATAAATAAACCATTGCTCCAAAACTATTTCCAACGCCCTAATCTAATCTAACACATGTACCTCAACCCACAAAGATTTATAAATGAAATAAAGTATATTAACCTCAAGTTTTAGCGATTTTTGACATGAATTGATTTACAACTATTCAAAATCGTTGTACGGCATTATTTTGAAAAATTATAACTTTTTTGATAATTTTTAAAATCTCACTCCTCAATTTCCTTCAATGGATTTCTATTTTCACATATTTGTACTTCTTAAAAATACTTAGAAATTTCATAACAATGTACGGAACAAAGATTATTGTACATGTCTCAATGAATAATTTAGAAATAATATCATGATAATTTATACAAAATTCATTGGACTATAGTACAATTTCATAAGTATTTCTTATGTAAAGTACTTTTAATTTCTGATCCATTCATTTCAAAAAATAAATCTCAACAAAGACTTTCATGAAAGACGAAAGAAAATGACCAAAGTGATATAAAATCGTGCCAAAAGCTTCCCAGTCTCACCTGGATATCATCGCAATGGGTCCCACCCAGGCATCACAGCAACGGATCCCACCCGGGTATCACGCCCAAATTTCCACCAAGGAAAGTAAAATGTTCTCAGCAGTTTCGTGACGCTTGCAGACAAGTAAGAAGCTTCGATCGGACGAGAAGGACTCGATGTTGACTTCGAACCCACTTCAAATTCAGAAACTTAGCACGAAGCGTACAGTTTATTCGAAGAGGCGCAGACAGAATCGGAGTCCTGTATAGGTTGGTAAGAATTGAGGGGTGATGGCGGACGGGGAACAGGAGCGGGATGTGGAGGGCGGAGGAGTGGACTCGGATTGGGAGGCGCCCCGGCGCATGTCGGCGATGGGCGTGGAGATCGAGCCCGACCTCGAGGCGCCTCTTCTCGGGACGCTAGAATCTATCAAGCCGCAAAGCCGTATTGCTCCGCTCATCGTCCTTTTTGGTATGTTTGGATCATTCCCGATGTTAGGTTTTGATCCGTCCACTCTTTACCTCACTATGGCAGGTGCACTTTCTCCTGGTCTAATTTTGCTTGTTCTCTACCTTTCTGAAGTCGCAAAACTCTAAAAAGTAGGTTGGAGTTTTGGTTCATTCAGGTGTTAGGGTTTGGTATGTTCACTCCTCACCTCACTATGCACTTTTCTCCTGGTCGAAGTTTGCTTATTCTTGTGGTCGAGGTCGCAAAATCTTAAAAAGTAGGTTGAGTTGTTTTCCTCGTCTTGTTTTTAGCAAAGGGGTTTTTTTTTTCTTCCAAATTCATAGTTTTTAGAAGGGATCCTGAGCATAATTTGTTTGATGGTCGTAAAGGGACTAATTTATACCTGATTCCGAAGAATATGGCACAGACAATGAATTTGATGTCCTTAGAATAGGTTAGTGAATAGGTTAGTGAATCTAACCGTGTATATGCATGCTTTTAAGCATATTTTGTTTTTGTCAGGTGGTTGTCAATTTTCCAAATTTTGAGGTTTGTGTCTGACATGTGAATTGTTTGTGTGCTGGAGTGTGTGGGTCTGGCGCTTTCAGCCTTGGATTTTTTCCATGCCCTAACTTATGGTGTTCGGTGTTGTTGGTGCAGTTTTCATCATCGTTGTGATCGTGTTGGCGTCAATGATGGGCAATTTGTCTTCCCGGTACGAAGGACGGAGTACCAGTCAAAATGGTCAGTGTTATGCTTACCCCTTTGTTATGTGGATGTATGCTCGTTTAGAGTTATATGAAGTGAGTAGAATTTTCCGAGTTCCTGTGGCTATTCTTGTTTGTAGTCAGATGGTAAAATATCAAAGATGAACATCTTTGATCCTGAGATTCTAGAATACTGATTGATTGTTTTGAATTATTTCAGATACGCAACCGCCATGATGATCAGCAGACATTGCCGTCTGTTGCCGCGGTTTCTTCTGTGTACCAATTTTTGGGAGAGTGTAGATTTAGTTTTGAGGCCCTTGTGAATACATTGTTTAGTGCCTCCGATTTCATGCCTACTCATGAACTGCAATAAGTGATAGGTTGAGTTTTGGTGCAAGAAAGGTTTTCGGAGGAAGAAAGCTGTATGATAATAGAATATTGCTGAGTTGCTCCCGTTCAGCCGATTCTTTGACAAAAGCCGGAGTTGTTGGCTGCAATAAAGATGCAACTGCTGATTCAACTATGTTGCTGAATCTATTTGTTTCACTAAGTGTGTCCCCGACTCCCACGTTTTCTCATCTCGCATTACAGCTCTCTCTATATGTAAATACAAACAACCAAAACTGCATTCTCATCCATGTGACAGTGGATTAGATGTTGTTCTAGTAAGTGCATGGCTCACAGGTTGTGCCGTTACATTTGTCCAGGCTTCATTTGGTAGCGGTTCCTTGAAGATTAGAATGTTTTGAGTCCACTGTATTTTTGCAGAGAGATGCAGCAGCAGAGGAGAAAAATGGAATGTATTGATCTACAAGAGCGGTACAGTACAAACGAAGTGTACCATGATCTACTGCTGCGTCAATTTCTGAGGAAGAGCCAAAACCTGGGTGTCTTATTAGTAATCAAGAACCTCATATCGCTATATTTTTTGTACTGCAAATTATATGTTTATGGTTACAAACTTCGTTGTGAAGTTCGAGCTTTCCTCTCCTCCACCAGCCAAGATGCATACCTGAGAAGAAACAGGAGAGTCAGCCCAATAGTTCATGTCAATTGCCTGAGATGATTTCTGAGAGGAGAGGAAAAGTTGAGACAGAGTACTGGGAGAGGGCCGCGTCGTAAGTTGTCCACCGAGTGTCTGGAACAAACTGGCCCAGCTTGTTGCGCATTTGCGCTGTAGATTGCAGGCAACTTTCCGCTGAAGTGATGAGTGCTTGCAAATTGGCCTCCGAGGAGTCATCCAATGATGCTTGGGACTCCTCAAGCTTCTCTAACTGCCGTTGCAAAACTTGTAAGAATTGTGAGAATAGTGAAAACTACTGGATGTAAGTTGAACATAATTCATACTGACCTGTATGCGGAGGTAATTGTCATGGGAAGACTGTTCATAGAAAGTGCTGGACATGTTGTAGTCCACAATGTCCTGTGAAGCCAAGGTGAGCATGTTCAGGAGTGGCACTTCCCCATCGTTGTAGATCCATGAGATGATGCCCCACTTGGCACTGGTCTTGGCGCTGTAGCTTGTGGTCGTTTTCCCGGTTCCCAAGGACAGAACCAAGAGGTCTTCGTATTTCTGCGTGCAACGTTTTCACTCTGAGTAGAAAATCTACCAACTCCAAGCACCTGGTTTGTTGAATTGGGAAAACAATGTCCAATTTTGGGCTGTTGCAGATTCATTTTCCTGGAATTTTTTTACTCTAACTTCTACAAATGAAGAGGTCGCACGATTTCGTTTTGAACATCGTCGCTGACATGGTCTTTCAGAAGCTCGCTCACAGCAATGAATGCCTGTCACATGAAACAAGCATCCACTGATATCATATTTTTTTCATGTTGAATAAAATAATCATGGATGCTTGAAGTGAACATGGGTAGATTTTCTGTCGTTGAACATAGACTTTGTGTGTTACCAAGCATTCAGCCTTCCAATTGTAACATTCGCATTGGAGGTTCTTGTCAGTGTTTAAACCTTGAATGAGTGAACTCTTGATTCGTGTCATTTTTTGAATACAGGTGACATATTCTAGCAAATCCTTTACCTAATTGTTAGTACATACTAAACAATACCTTGTTTTGTGCAGATGGCAAACCATGGACTGTGCAGGCCATAAAATAAGAACATAGTCCAGACTTCAGTTCATTATAGATGACTTGGTTTTGGTGAATGTCTGCTTTATCATTGGCATTTGTTGCCTAACCATGCAATTTTTTGTATCAAAGAAAGACTTACAGGGTTGTTTGCACTAACTCCTCCATCCACCATGTTAAACTCCCACACCTCCCCATCTTCTCCCGTGGATGTGAAGTAATACGGTGCAAAGTATGTTGGTGCTGCTGTGGTTGCTCGGCAAACATCCCGAATATAGCAATCTGGAATCTGCTTCGATTTGGCCTGGCAACGAAAAATAAATAATTCATGGTTTGACCATTATATTATCAACTGGTGAATCTTACGTGAATTAATTCTCGGGTACGTACCTGTGTTGTAGAGAACAAGACTGAACTCTCATATTTGATGTCGTATGACGGTACAATGACAGGCTTGTAAGTCTCTGAGAGCTTCAAGTCTCCAAACACCTCCTTCAGAATGTTTTCAAGCCCAGAAGAGCTGTATTTTGGACCCGTGAGACGAGTGATCCAGCTCTTGACGCTGGAAAACAACCCACTGCACACTACTCCCTCTTTCAAGCTCAAAAAGTATGAAACAACAGGTTCAACCTTCTGTACAAAAATCTCAGTTTCTATTGCCGGTTATATTAGCAGTTTTCACATTTAAATTGATTTCCCATATCATGTGATATATGATCCTGAAAAGTGCCAATTTGATATCATGAAAATAGGCAGAAAAGGAAATCGTAGCAATCACCTTTCTTGAGGAAAAACTTGAGCAGCGTTTTGCAGGTAGAAATTGGTGCAATCCTTGGCACTAAACCTGGGGCGCTTGGTGACAGGATCCGGCGCCACCAGAAGACAAGCCACCAACGCACCTGTGCTTGTGCCTGCAATCTCATCAAAATAATCTGCAATCCTGACATCCTCAGATCGTTCCAAGCCCTGCCATACACAAAATCCTTACCATGAGATCCTCAACTCAAATCGGTACAAACTAATTCTTGAATCAAAACTCAACTCTTGGTCACCATCGAAACTGGCTAGATTCGTTATTTTGACAGCTTTCACATACATGTGCTCTCTAACCAGCTCATGTGATAGCCAAACCTGGAGCTTGGATTCAAGGTGTTGGATCATGACACAGGACATGATGCCTCGGACACCACCGCCATCAAAGCTGAGGATGCATTTCTTGCTTCCAGGCTGCCCCTTGGGGTCACAACTAGTTTGCCCCTGAATCTCCATCCGTGGAGAAATTCGTGATCTGCCAGCTTCATTCACCTGTTCACTCCACTCATACACATGTGCACACCACTCATACACATGTGCACACTTTGTGCAGTACTCTTCTGTGAAGTGCACCTTACTCTATCACTGGTTACTTTGCTTGCATGACTGTTTCAGAATCAATCAATACTAAGATTCTTCCATTGGCAATATACTCAATCCCTTGATGTGTTGAAAGAGAAATCATTAACATTTCTCTTTCATAGCTGCCTTTCTTTCTTTTGAGCTGATTTTGGATATTGGAAACAGTTCAGACCTGGCTTGTATTCAAATTGAAAAGAAGAAGAAGAAGAAGAAGAAGAAGAAGAAGAAGACGAGGAGGATATATTGTTCAAACTCCAGGGGAGTATACAATTAGCTCTATGAAATGCAGCTGAAAGAGTTCTGTTTCCATGGTCTTCAGCTGCACCAAAGGCACTGCATCTTCGATGAGGCCCCTTTGAAAATTCAGATCAATGGTGAGCTTGCCATTTTGCCAAACAAGTGTGACTTTAAGCATGTTGTCTTGTTATCCAGATGGGGACGTACCTTGGAACTGAAGCCTTGGACATTCAGAGTTTCAGTCACGCCTTGAAGTGCAGAAAAAAGTTCTTCGTCGTAACTTCTGTCTCAAGACTTCACACTCTAAATTCAACACTTTTTTTTTTGGTAACGTGTTGAACAAAGTGTCGGAACAATTGTCAAAATAAGTGTTGAAAACTCACGTGCATAGTGTAAAAGTCAGTGTAAAAGTGTCAAACTTAGAGGATTATTGAAAATAGCCCCACGTATACGATATTGATTATGGTGTTTACTGTATCCACACTTCGTGATTTGAAAGTGCTATGATTTTTTTACATCAGAGAAAGATTTATACGAAAGTAAAATCATCTATATTACTCAAAGAGGGTGATTATTGTCAACATTGTTGGTAAAAGTATTCATCAAGAGCTAAAAGCTATAGCACTTGTTAATCATATAGTGTGGTGATATTCTTCCTCCCGAAATTTGTAATATTTTATATTGTACCGATGTTATTATTTTATTTTAAAATATTTTTCTAAATTTTCAAGAATAATTTTTAGTGGAATGTATTCTTGCCGTACATGCTCTTGGATTCAAATGTAAGGTTACAGAGGCAAAAGTTGGATCAACTGGTCGTTCAAGGAGTTTGAGTGTGAGCTGTTTTGGAGTTGCCATATATAATGTGCATGCCCAATTGCTTGTGTTACGGGTGGAATCCTCAATTGTTACTGGTTAAAATGCTCACATCACAGTATTCATGAAACATCACATTTGCAAGTGACATTTTCATAAATATGGTATTAATATTTTAGCCTTGTTGATGTGTCCATCGCAGGTTGGCGATGTGATTGGTTGAGACACTCCCTCTTGACCACAATAGTCACGCTTCTCAAGTTGACATTATTATTATTATTATTAATAAAACAACATTTATGGCATTTTCATATACCATGTGACGTCCTTGCCTCTATCCAAACCTAGACGCTACAGTACAGATAAGGCCCACGGCCCCACTCATCTAGCCATAACTAAAGTGTACCATTGGCACACAATTTACAAGCTGTTCACTTTGAGAGGTAACTAGACTTAAATAGCTATTGTGTGGAGCGGACAGGAAACCCCCCAAGCTCGGGCTTACCCGAGGTGGGGCCCCGTCTTAATTGCATGGGCTCATTTTTCTGGCCCTCCCATTTTGGGGGGGTCAGAGGCTTTTTTTGGCTTTTTTAAAAACAAAAGTGGGGCCTACGGCTACAATTTAGTCTACAGGTCCCCCATCGGCTAAATTTAGGGCCCCATCCAAAAACAAAATAGGGGCCAGGTTTTGGCCCCACCACCTCCTCCCCCACCTGGTAAGTCTGAGCGTGGGTGGTTTCCTGTCAAATCGCTATTGTGTCAGCCTACGATGTCACAGATGGATATGCCTCATGTTGTGCTTAAATCTAAACCAATGAAACCCTGCAACTCTTCACAACACTGGACATCATCACATCTCTACAAATTGCATGAGTGCCAAGCTTTTCACGTACTACTCTCACACAAGAAACGTGAGCACGCTTCCAGCCACAGATGTAGCTATCAGGCTACATTCCGCTGTATTTCTTCACATGTACTGCTCTATATTTCATGCTGTAAGACACACAATGTCAAACTTCACAACTGTTCTCCAACTCTTACGTTGTACACCTTCCTACAGTAGGCATTCTTCTTTATTGACCAACCAATTGCCGTAAAATTGAAGGCAAATCTGTGATTGCACAGGGACCAATTAAGACCCTTCCATTCTGAAGCTGAAACCAGTTGCCCGCTCTTCACTCTCCTTGTTGACTAGAATCTCTGGGGCGTATCCATGTTGATACAGTAGCGATACAAAATTGTGCTTCTCCATTGCTGTCTTTCGAAGTTCATTGGAAAAGCTCAGACATTCCTTGCCAAGGTTACAGCAGCACCTATGTAGCTCTCCGGTGTCAATTGCAACAAAGACACCTTAGCTTCAGGCGGAATCTCCAACCCTTCGATCAGTTGGTGCAGGACTTCCTTTGACACTTTTCTGTCGCGGGTCACGGCCTTCAACTTTTCGTACGGCTCTTCCACACCGTATCTTCGCATGACCTGGTTCCACAAAAAGCTATTCCAATTAGAAGCAAAGAGCTGAAAAAGATGAAGAAACATAAGAGGGGATGTATTCTGTAAAACCTTCATGACGATCAAACTACACAGTAAAAGGATTGCAAACTTACAGTTTGGATTGGTTCGGCCAAAACCTCCCAACACTCTGTCAGTTCTTCCTGAATTCGCGCCTCGTTTACCTGAAGAGAAGTGGCGAGTTTTAGTAATTTTACTGCAGAAATTGCAACGAAAACTGCGGCTGGGCCAGAAGTAAAAGAATGTAAGTCACATTGCACGAAAGGTAGGCAAACACAGCAATAAACAGCATCTCTCTCAAGTTGATGCCCACACTTGAAATGCAGCCTTAAGAACATTTCCAACTTGTTTTTGTGTGAAAGAACTACCTGCAACTTCCGGATTCCCTTCAGGGTGCTCTCATAGGAAAGCACTGAATGGCCAAGTCCAACACCAAGATTTCGGAGGACTGTAGAGTCGGTCAAATCCCTCTGAAAGATAAATGGAATACAGTCAGTTTCTCTATGACAGGTCTAAGAATGGATTCCGATTGAACACAGAAAACAAGTACCACCTCAAAAGAAGTGAAACAAGGTTAAGAAAAAGAGGCACGTCATGGGCCGGAAAAAAGTTCACCCTCCCAAAGTGATGTATTATTGGGCTCACAGAAACTCGCTTCAAAAACAACGCCCACTCCTCAAATAACTAGGGAATTTTTAAGAAAGAGTGACACCAACCATACTTAGCAAGAGTTTTGGAATATCTTACCTGCCAACGAGATATTGGAAGCTTTGAGCTCAGATGAGCCATGGCAGCGTTAGCCAAGCCTAGATTTCCTTCACTGTTCTCAAAGTCGATAGGGTTCACTTTGTGAGGCATCGTGGAAGAACCGACTTCACCGGCAATTACTTTCTGAAACATATCAGCCACAAAGATCTCACGCACATGTGAGAAATGTAAATATGACTTAGAAGTCGATCATAAGAAAACCAGGGCGCAAGGATAGATTTTCATATTCCAAATACTCACCTGCTTGAAATAGCCCAAGGAGATGTAGGACCACACATCACGGTCGAAGCCAAGCAGAATGTTGTTGAAGCGGGTCACAGCATCGTAAAGCTCAGCGATGTAGTCGTGAGGCTCAATCTGCGCAACCAAAAAAATACGTTCCAAAAAATCAGAAAAATGTGAGAAATCCTTGACACAAGTACAATTACCATGTATTAAGCAAAGTCCTTCCAAATAAACAAATAAACAACACAGCGCTCTTCCGTGAAATGTTGTACTCCTCCGTAATGTTGTGAAAAGGAGTGCAAAAAAATGTAGTCGGTCCCTGGTTCCACAACCTTGGTAGTGAAATGTCCCTACCTGAGTGGTGTATGGATTGAAGGTGAGACCCAAGGACGTGACAAAATCCTCTGCCACATTCTGCCAGTCAACGTTGGGGTAAGCAACCATGTGTGCATTGTAGTTCCCTACTGCTCCGGCAATTTTGCCAAAGTACGGCACTGCAGCTACTTGATCACGTTGTCTCTCCAATCTGTAACAAAAGTTTGCCATCTCCTTTCCAAGAGTGGTCGGCGACGCAGGCTGCCAAAAGATCAAACGCCAACAACATCAGAGCTCCAAAAAGAATTTTGAAGCTAAACCATCAACGTTGAAACAAAGACAAAGATGAACATACCTGACCGTGAGTACGGGACAACATGGGAATAGTTGCAAACTCGTGAGCAAGCGACCGAAGAGCCTCGATTGTGGTGTTCATGGCAGGCAGCACCACGGAATCCAAAGCGGATCTCAGCATCAACGCATGCGCGAGGTTGTTGATGTCCTCTGATGTGCACGCAAAGTGCACAAACTCCAGAACCTGAAACAAAACCATCTTAGCCCACATCTTCAAACAAGATGACTGAATCTCTTACACAAGGAGGAGCTCAACAAACCTTGGAAAGCTCAGGGTCGGAGCGGATCTTGTCCTTGAGAACGTATTCAATGGCCTTCACGTCATGGTTGGTGGTGCGCTCCACCTTCTTCACCAACAGAGCATCAGCAACGCCGAAAGTGGCGAGAGTCTCCTCAAGGACACTGTTGGCTCTTTCGCTGAAACGGGGAACCTCCTCAATTCCGGGATTGTTGGCCAGCATCTGCAACCAACGAACCTCCACGAGAACTCGGTACCGAATGAGCCCAAATTCGCTGAAGATCGACCGCAGCGACTTCAGCTTGCTCCCGTAGCGGCCATCCAAAGGGGAAATCGCCGTCAGCTCCGACAGGTCAAGATCTCCATCCACTTCCAAGTGCCCCAAATCCACCTGATGAGCCAAAATACAAAATCTCAGTATGCAAAAGATCATGCGACATGTGGTTAGTGCCCATGAGGCCAAAAGTGTCCATTGCCATAACTCGTTAAATCGTCAATGAATCACTAGAAACTGTATACCAATGGAAATAAAATGCTTGTTCTACAACATGACAGTTTGAATACTTATAAGAAATTTCTAGTCCCATATTCACCTTTTGCTTGGGCAATTAAAATTTAAGGCTCTTGTTCTGGTTGCTTACCGCTGCAGCGACGAGGTCATGGTTGGCAACAGCGCTTCGGATTTGTGAGGCTGCCTCCACCATCGCAGGGTTGGGCGAAAACAAGGCGCTCATGGACGTGAATGAGAGGGGCCGCTTGGTGATCGGCGCTGCAATGCGCGCAATGCTCTTGCATTCAGGTTTTGTGGCCGCCGATTGCCGCGGCGCCACCCCCACACTGCCCACGGCGGCACTCAACGTCGCATTCATCACGGCGACCTACACAGCAACCTCCACAACCACAACCAAAACAAAATCACTACAAAAAAGAGAGCATACCTCATTACTCCAACTTCACAAACCAACAACCCAAAACATTCCAAAACCACAACCAGGGTCCAGGGTTTAAGCATTCCAGCAAAACCTTTCGTACAATCCTTATGGAAACTCAAAACTGCAAGAAAAAATCGAAAAGCAAAACATGACACGAAGATTCAAACCTAAAAGCTTCCAAAAAATA
This sequence comes from Bryoerythrophyllum caledonicum, assembly GCA_963971425.1. Classification (NCBI taxonomy): domain Eukaryota; kingdom Viridiplantae; phylum Streptophyta; class Bryopsida; order Pottiales; family Pottiaceae; genus Bryoerythrophyllum; species Bryoerythrophyllum caledonicum. The sequence goes on along the minus strand of OZ020516.1, from coordinate 9,589,380 downwards.
AAAACCCCAACTCATCTCCAACATTTCAAAACCTTAAGAAACTTAACTCACGGTTTCTATTCTAAGCATCCCATGGAAGTCTTACGTATAATTCATCATGAAACTCAAACCTGCATTCCATTGCAACAAAAAAAGAAACCACACAAAAATTCCAACCTACCAACTACCCAAAAAAACTCCAAAACCTTCCGAAGTTTCGGATTCAAGCATTCCATCGCATTCTCACATACAATCATCATGAAAACGTAAAACTCTAAAAAGAGAAAAAGCAAAACAATCACAACAATTCTCACCTCCAAAAAGAACCAAAACAATTACCACAATTCACACCTCCAAAAAAAAAGCAAAACCTGCAGACGTTTACGCAGGGTTTAGGGTTTAAGCATTCCATTGAGCATTTCACGTACAAAGAGTCATACCAACACAAAACGTCAGAAATTGGTGCCAAAAAAGTGGGAAATTTTGGAAGAGAGGCTCACCTCAGCTGCGGTTTGAGGGGAGCGAAAATCCGACTGGCAAATGAGGGGTTTGGTGAGGTGAATGGAGAGGACGAAGAGGAGAGGAAGCCCTAAACAGGGCAAGTGCGACAGCGAGGGAGCAGGATTCCTGATGCTTTGGTAGATTTCAGGATTCCTTCACATCTGCTTCCCCACATTCCTCTCAATCCTCTTTTGTCACAATCTTCTTTGTCATGATCTAGAAACTTTCCAAGGGAACCATGACATAAAATTCCCACATTTTATTTACATTTTAAAATAAGGGATACAACAGAAAGAGACAAACAAATAATTAATAATAACAATTCTTTGAACATACTAATATTGTGAAACACTCTTATTGTGTTCCACATATTCTTTTTTATTTAATTAAATAATAGTTAATTATTTGTTGCAAAATAAATATAAACCCCAAATATGGTGCAGTCCAAGCTTTATGAAATTTTTCATTTTCTTAGCTGCTACCGCAGTTCAACCTCATGTTCGACAGGTTCCGTGTTTTACCACATGTTTGACAGGTTCGGTATTTTACCACATATTCAATAGGTTTGGTGATTCCAAAATCATAGGCCAGAATTTTTATGGAAAATCTTTCCCAAAGATGTTCAAATATATTGAAGATAAAAGGCAAATTAAAAAATAAAAATAAATTAAAAAACCACAGAAATACCTTGCGGTGAAAGATTTTGCGCCAAAAATCAAGAATACCACAATCACATGCAATTATACACCATATAGCATGGTTCGCCACACAAATTTCCAAAATAAAACTAACAACATGGGTCACCTAGCATGTATAGCTTCAGCTTGTGTATACAAAAAATACGTTGAAGAGCACATGCCAATGTTGCATTAATAATCCATCTTGAAAATCAATTTGTAAGAAAAAGTAAACATAGCTTCTACATACAACCTGGTCATGTGTGATTCAAGTTGCACCAATAATGCATAAAAATAAACTTAGTATCAAGTTCATCCACGTGTAGCCTTGTCAAACGTGAATTCATGAGGATTCAAGTGTGATCCAACCTATATACACATTGACTCTCAAAACTGAGTCGATAATTGCTTACATCAGGTTTCACAAAGAATGCTAGGAAAATAAAGACATTAACATTAAAATTTCCTTTGATTATATTAATAATCACAATCTACTACATCGTATTCAAGGTTTCATGCCAATTGTAAAATCATACAAGACAAAATAAGGATTACAAAAACCTACATTTATTGACTCAATTTTGTAAGCTATATCTACCTACATATCAATAAGTTTTCCACCTTCCCTTGGAAGCTAAAATACCTTGGATGCCGTTGAGCATGCTATGATAAAATCTTTGACAGTGGATAGGAGGGATAGAATTAAAGAGTCTTGTACACGCTTCCATAACTCAAGCATTTCCTTGGCTAGTGTTGGATACTTATTTAATCTCCGTTTCACAATTGCCCACACATGCTCAATTGAATTTAACACCTAAAGGACCACAACCACTTTTGCTCTAAAACCAGTCCAAAACTGCCACTGCCAAAAAGAGACATTAAAATCACATTTTAAAGTGAATTTCGGATTTTCAACCGTAAGATCTTAAAAAATACTTACATATAAACATGCCATGAAATTTTGGTTGCAACCCACCAAACGGATTGATAGATTTTAGTGTTTAAAGTCAAAACAATGGTTCATTTTCTTCCCTGCGTTGAGTAGATCAGCAGACTTTGACTTCACTTTGTATCAAATTTTTGCATTGTACAAGGTCTAAATCTCTTACCATTGTCTTAAGCATGATGTTATTTCCCAACACACCAATTTTAGAGGTAAAAAAGGGGTGTAGCATATTCAAAACAAGTGTGCAAGGAGTGGAGGTTCGAAATTTGTCATTTCACGTTTTATTTTTTTGTGAACTACGTATGTATTCAAATGATAATCCAAACGGTCAATAAGAAGGTTTTCACCACATATTGTTGTTGAAAAAATAAAAAGTGAAAAATATGAAGATATCTAGGTTTTATGTAGAAAAGATGAAGTTTTTTCCCCCGTTGCCCGACAATGTGTGAAAATGTTTGACTTGGAATAAAATGCCTTTTTACACTAAAGACAAGATTTTTTTAAAAAAATCCAAAAAAGGAAATATTCTTTATGTGTGTGAAAAATCTCAATGTCAATAGAAACTTTTGTCAAAAATTTTGGAGGTGCCCGGAGTCCCCACTTTTGGCTTTAAGTGGTACTAACTTTCAAACCACAAATCCAAAAAATAAAATAAAAATATTTCCATGAAACTCTTATCAGAGGCAATCTAGAATACAAATTTTAGAGAAAAAGGATTTTTTTTCGAATTTTATGAACGTGCCCAAAATCAGAAATCCCCCTAGAGGAGACTCTCGTCCTTCAGGGGTTAAATCATGTGATTAAGGGGGCTAAGTAAGCACATCAAAATCTTGCATTGATAACCAATGTTTGATTGATTTAGCAGTATGCTTAGATCATTATCATGTTGGAATATAACATGAAAGGGATTAAAATGATACAACTTAATTGTACCCATGAGCTCCTCTTGAAGAATCCTAAGATATCAATCTCGTTTCATCTTCCCCTCTATCTTACACATGTATCCCATGCCACGAGAAGTCATACAACCCCATACAAAAATTGCACCACCTCCATGTTTAACTGTTTGACTCACATGACGAGCTTGTAAATGGGATTCTTCATCTCGTACCCAACACAAAACACGACCATCATATTGAAATCAATCAATCTTAGTCTCATAATTGAAAATCACCCTTTTCCGATCATGTACAATCCAATCGTTATGTCGTTGAGCAAATTCTAACTTCGAATGTATATTCTTGGCCATGAGTAGTGGCTTCTTCTACTTTTCTAAAGACTCAAGACCTGGCTCATGAAGTATCCGCCTCATTGTTTTGGTGCTAACCATGTTTAGTTGCTCACTCAAAGCATTTCTCACATCTACTGCAGTATTTAGTTCACCTAGTGTAAAAGCTCTAATGCACACTCGCTTTTGAGCATGAGTGATGCTCTTTAGGCGACCTCCTCTTAAACGTACTATATAAAGAGCATATTGTCTCTGAATCCTAAAAAAAATGGATTGAATGATGCCCAACAATCTGGACACCTCACGTGTGCTACACCCATTCTGCAATAAGGCAATAGCACTCAACATTTTTTCTTCCGTTAATGATCTCATAACCTAAGAGAAGTGTTAAAAGAATAAGAGAAGTCTCCTAAGAGAGTACAAAATTGTCCAAAAGAGTAAACATGAACTCTAAGCAATACCTTGAACTCAATCTTGCAAAAAGCGGTGCTTGATGAAAACTGTTCCAAAACTGAGTCAGCAGACCTATTGTCATTCAAAATATCATTTCATTCTCGTTGCTATAGCAATCAAGTTGAAACTTGGCAGGATTCTAGCCAACTTGATTGAGCATCTTCCCAAATTTACGATTTGCTAAAAATCAAATCATTTTTTAATATAGCATTTCAAAGGTGGCGGTTATTCTATATGGTCGGAGACCTTCAGTTAGTACCAAGCGTTGACCGCAACGCTTCCTGTCTCGCCAATTAGAGTCATGATCAAGTCTCACCTCAACTTACTTCACCCGCCTTCTTTCCCTCTTTCTGAGCCTTTCCCTTCTTCTCCTGTCGCTTTCGCTTACGATATTCAGATTCTTACTTTATGTCATTCTCACCTATAGTTTCCTCCTGCAATCTTCGTCCCAAAATCTTCGTAGTGCATATTTTCTTCTTTAAGGTTTTGATTTTTGTCTTTGCTATGTAGGTTTTGAAGATACTAGTGGATGGCGGCATCAAATAGATCATCATCGGCACAAGACTCACATTTGAGGTCTAAAAGACGTACTACTCCATGAAGCGCAACGCGATTGTGTCGCATCGGGCATAGGGCAAGGCAACAATTTGTTTTGAAGCGATGAAACTGCTTGGCAAGTCGTTTCCATGTCCCAATGTTTTTTCCCGGACTCCCATGTGTCTTGTTTTTGAGGTGTGTAAGATCTTCTGAGATGTGAGAATTGTTGAGGTTTGAAACTTTCCAAGGTCTCTAAAAGTTTGACATAAATTTCCAAGGTCTAAATTTTTTACGTTTAAGTTCCGAGGTCTATGAATTTCAAGGTTCTCTAAGAGTTTGATCTTAGTTTCGGAAGTTAGAAATTCTTCAAGGTGTGAAAGTTTGGGAGGTGTAAAAGTTTCTAGAGGTTAGACGATTTTCTAAGACCAAAGGAAGATTTTTAAGGTCAAAAGGAGGATTTTTAAGGTCGAAAGGAGGATTTTTGCAATGTGAGACGAATTTTGTGGTTTGGAACGGTTTTCTACGTCTAAACAAGGATATTTCTAAAGTTTTTGATTGCATGCTTATCCGGTTATGTATACAGCTGGTCGGTGCACAGAAAAGTCTTCATCAAGGTGTGCTTTAACTTGCACTAGCACCTGCTCGCTATCCAATTTTGCTTGCCATCCTCTAGTATTGGATTGTTCAAATCTCTCAACCACATCGTTCAGTTTGGAGGCTTACATTGCTCAAGTCATAGGATAAATTACCATCACCAACACCGTTTACAAATTGTTATACATGTTCTCTTCATTCAATGCAAAAACACAATTTAGAGTTTGTTTACAAGTTTTGTATTATTTAATCGTATTCTACTACAACTTTGTTGGATTGATGTAGAAGTTACAAACCTGGCATTTTTCTCATGGTGAAAATGTTGGTGTAGGCATGTTTACACTAACAACTTGTGCAATTGAATCCTTCATTACTTCTTTTGTTGTTGTTGGCTCAATGTCATCTGCTTGGTTGTCATTCATATTTGTTTTTTTGCCTTGCTTGACTTCTTTGATAAAAGATTGATCATGTTTTCTTGAAGAGCTTCACCATGGAATTTATCTTCAAAGGGTCTAGAGAGTCCACATTTATTCCATCCTAGTTGAATAAAGTATTTGTTATCAATTTGTATAGCGAGCCATATATTTTGGGCTTCATGGTTTGTAATCTTATATTTAGCTTCACATATTCAACCTTCGAAGTCTCTAGCTATATAGACATTTACTTCATCCTACATTCATCATATTGTTCCAAATTTAGACTTTGATAAGGAATGATGGTTTTCTTGCCTTGATAATTGAGAGGATAGATATTTGAAATGTTTCATATGAATTGAAATACTTATTATAAAATCTTTAGTGAGGAGTGATGGTTCTAATATTTCTAGCAAGTAAAGGTTGTCATATTTGTCTATGAGATTCAATGCCCCTATAATCTTCTCTTGTAACTTTGGATACTTGGTGAGAATGGATACTTACTATTTCCCTTTAGTAAAACGGGAGTATTACTAGCATATTTCCATTCCTTCAACCAAGTGTTTAGTTCTTTCCACATGGCGTGTGACCACTTCAACCTCCACTTTTATAGCTATACAAGTTTTGGTATCTGTCGTCCCGACCGGGGAAGATTTTTTATTAGTGCTCCTCATAATAAATTGATGTATTATATTTTAGATTGGAATTTGCATCCCTCGGAGTTCAACGTTTTACATCACAGGATCCTTTTGTGCAGCATCAATGGCCTTCAACGCAAGGCCTCCTCGTATACAATGTTACGCATTAGTTGATCCTCGGCCCGTTCAACGGTTTCTGTTTCAAGAAGAACAATGACGTTTTCGAGAGCCATGGCATGTGAGAAAGCAACATACAATTGATCGTGGGAGAACACGTTCTTCGTGAGGCAAATGCCAACCTTGGGAAGCGTCTGCCCTTGAGACTTGTTGATTGTCATTGCATACGCAACTCGGATCGGAAACTGCTTGCGTCGCACTGGAAATGGAAGCCCAGATTGTTCACTAATCAAGGGAATCCGCGGGATAAAAGCAACGTAACCGGCACGATCTCCCGTCAACACTTCTGCTTCGATCACCCGCAACGCACATCGACGAACAATAAGGCGCGTGCCGTTACATAGACCATTGGTTGGATCCAGGTTCCGTAAAAGCATGACCGGTGTTCAAATTTTGACCGTGAGCTTGTGCGGTGGCCATCCGTTGATTTCAAGCTTGTTGAGGTACTCCACGGGAATCAAGTTGGCACCTTCCTCGCTATTCACCTTATCTGCGCTCAGAAACTCAGACGCATCGCCTTGTACCATGTCAAGCACGGTTGCGTTGATCCGCGAAACGTCGTCATTCCGTGCGGCAAGGATGGTACGACTGCTGAAGTACTCGCGCGCACTTGCCTTGACGTCAGCAATTCCTCCATAGATGGCATTGATCAAGCCGTTCAAAGTGTGATTGCCGACAATCATCGCCCGTGGACACCTGATCATGTCATCCTTCACCTTCTCCAACTTGTCCTCCCCCAGTGCCAAAAGCCACTCTGGAAATGTACGGTTGCCCAAATCCACACGGCGTTCACCAACAACAACGCGCATGTTTCGGCGAAGTCGGCAAACGTGCACTCGATTCCACAGATGAGATTCCTTGATGGATGCCGCAATGATATCTGGCCGGAGGCCCTTGGGCACCACCGGCAAGACTTGTCGAAAATCACCGCACATGACAAATGTGATACCGCCAAACGGCTTGTTGGGACGATTGGTGATATCCCTCAGCGTGCGATCCACCGCCTCGAAGGCAAACTTGCTCATCATCGGAGCTTCGTCCCACAGAATGAGCTTTGCGCGGCAAATCATCTTTGCGAGATCGCCTTACTTACTGAAGTTGCAGACAAATGTGGGACTAAGCTGAATCGGAATCTTGAACCTTGAATGCGCCGTCCGCCGAAGCTTTAGAAGCAACGCCGTAATCCCTGACGAAGCGACTGCCGACGCAATCTTGCCCTGCCCACGGACGGCCTTAAGGATCAGGTTCTCAAGGTATGTCTTGCATGTCCCACCGGGGCCATCAACAAAGAAAATCGTGTCGGCAACATCGCGTTGACAGGAGTCCATGATCTGGCGGTAGATATCTAGCTCTCCTCGTTCAACGTCTCAACCTCACGCTCAGCTTCGGCCCTCAGCTCTGCACCGTTGAACGACATCTGCTCGGCAACGAACCAATTCCCCTGCAGTTCCTCCATTGCAAACTCAGGCTCCGGCAAGTTGAAATCCGCCAGAGTCATCTCGCCGTTCTGAAGGATCTGCGCAATCAGGTTGAGGGCAAGGCTGATAATCTGCTGCTAAAATAGATCCTACAAGCCCCCGTTCTGACAAAGCCGATGAGCACAATCATCAGACAGGCTTGCATTGAATTGCTCCCATAGTTGCCTCGGATCCGCTAGTGGGCCATGGGTGAGGATCGTTACAAAGAGCGATCGTAGTTGTGCTCCGCTATGCATCAACGCGGCTTCACGCAAGCATTGCTCCCACTCCTCGTCGTTCTCGTACAACCTGCGCGCCACACACGCCACCTTGAACGTCGGGTGTTGGACACCCTCAAACCTCCGAAGCGCCTCTGCACTTGTTGCACCCTTTACCACCGTCAACAGCGTACGCATGAAGTATCTCTCGCCAGCGTTTGGGCTCACAAAATAAAGCCGGCCTATACACATGCCACACTTGTGCACAATCCACTCATTCCTCGAGTTGTTCCACACAAAGCGTGATGGAAAGTCGAGGTATGAGGTGTCACGTGCGCCAGACAAATTTGTATGATTGGCCTCAAACCACTGGGTCAATGTTGTCTTCCGCGCTCTCTCCGCATTCACCGCCTCTGCCAAATCTCCATCAGCACTGAACGTCACTCGTTGTTGGTCTGGCAGGTGAACTTGGAGACGTTGAATTGGTGGGGTGTGGTCGTGCATCCTGAAGCTGAACAACCGCCATGCTGCCTCCGGAGCTGATACGTAGCGCGCGTCAATGTACTGTTTGATCTCATTGACATCCTCGATGACCACGATTGCCCGGTCATGGCCCTTGTACACATACTTGAATAGGTACTTGACGGCGGAAATGGGTGAACACACCTGACACGTGAAAATTGGTGAGATCGATGCATTTGATGAAAATTGGTAAAGATCTGTTGCACACCAGGCCACCCTCTCACCTCAACATTAATATGTGCGTTGTACTTTGTACTCAGGTAGAGGTTGTGTAGGACGATCCATCGATTTTCCACATGCCAGCCTATCGAGTCAACAAAAGACCGCCCGTCGTCTCGCCGCCTGTACTCGGGGTAACCATCATGATCTGTGCTTGTCTCCTCTCGGAATGTCTTTGGGTACCGCTTGGTACATTTCCCCTCTTCCATGCATGGCGCGTTCGGGTATTCTACTCCGCACGGTCCATGAACCAAGCAATGCGTGACTGTCTCGTATGCATCCGGATGCGTCTCCCGGACAGGAATCTCTGCCGAGAGAGCAGAGTTGATCTCGTCAACTGTTTTCAGCTTTGAATCTTCGTCCAAAATTAGCAGGATGTGCGCGTGCGAAAGGCCTCGCTTATGAAACTCAATCACCCAGGTGTATCTCAGCACAGTCCCAAAAACTTTTCGATCCTTGAGGTCGGTCATGAGTTCCTCAAACTTGATGCTGAACACACGCGCCACCAAATCCGGCCGATCTTGCGCCGTCTGCCCCTCTTCCAGCTCATCCGTGATCTCCGACTACTTTGGATTGCAGGTGAAGGTAATGAACTAGTCGGGCTTCCCAAACCGACGCACAATGGCCATTGTGCCTTGGTAGAGCCAATTCATCTGCCAGTCCCCCCCGGAAAACGTTGCCGGCAGAATCATCCGCTGCCCAACGTGCGTTGCGTCGTGGTCGCCAGCATTCAAAGCGTCCATGACTCCCGAGTACAACTCCAATCGAAGATCTTGCTAATTCTCCGCAAGCCAATTCAGCATGTTCTGCTCAGCGCACGCCCACACATCCACCATGTACTGTTGGAGCAGTCGACCGGCCAAAAAGATGTGCTTGCCGTGCTCTTGTGGGTGCAATATTTACGCCTAGTACTACATTTGAGACACACGCGTCCCGCCGCCACGGCCCCGCACGGCATCTTGATTGACATTGTTGAACTGTTGCGCCTCCTCATCATACTCAAATCCTTGCAGCGGCATGGTGGTGATCCAACCTTGCCGCCCATCAGGAAAGAGCAGGACGTAATGGAGCAGAGTGTATGCCGAGTGAAGAGCCGAAAGGCGCTGGAGCGGTTCTCCACGGAGCTTGACAATGACGTCGCGATCAGTCATGCTGCCGTCGTGCCCATCTTCTACCATGATGCCTCCAATCTCATCGGCTTTTGGCATATTGTACCAACGCCAGTCTTTTGACGACAAAGATAACAGTCGAAGTTCGAGCTCTGGTGCAGGCTGGTCAGCAATGCGCTGTTGTACCTGCTCGTACACTTGTGCATACGGATTGCACTTGTGCATACGGATTGCACTTGTGCATACGGATTGCACTTGTGCATACGGATTGCACTCCTACAGCATGGTCTAGAGCTCGGCCATCGTCTGTCGATCAAGGCTACCAAAGACATTTATTCGACCGTCGAGTGCGGTGTTGTTATCCGTGATGTACAGCTGAGAGAACTTTGGAGCTTCTCCCGCCTCCGGCAGTAAGCTTCCCATCTTGTGATATACGGAACCTTGGAGCCGGAACGTGTACACCCCGCCCTGCGTAAACCGTTCATCAATCTTAGCGCCCAGTGATGTGAACGACAAAGCGTTGTTGTACACCCGGATGTTTGTTCCAAATGCCTTTGCCACATGCGTCTGGCTGCTCAACAGGGTCCGAAGAGGCTCAAGCGGCGGCGCCAGCGGTTCGATGTTCGAGACCTTTCCTCGGTCGCAGCACATCGTGCAATGCGGCTCTGCAATTGTCAACCCGTGCCCCACAGCGTGCTCCTCCAGCCAGTGAAGCGCACGACATGTCCGACAACAGATGTTCATGCGGCCAAGGACATGTCGAAGTACAGCCCTAGTTGCATTGATTGCTTGCCGCGCAAGAGGGATTTCAGGATTGGCCGCGCGTGCCACTCGATGTACTTGCCAATTCTACTCACGCACTGCCGCTGCCTGCTCTTTAGGTTGAGCCACCCTTTGAGCCGCATGCGCTTCGCGATCAATCCAGAGTTCGTCAAGCCGTTCCTCAGTTGTGCGTGCGTCTCGGCGATCCGCCACTCGCTACCGCTCACGCTCACGTTCTCCTTCTTGCTCCAACTGCCGAGCTTGCCTGGTCTGCCGTGCGGCGTTATCTGCATTGCGTTGAGCTCCAGTCCGATTTGCACGACGCTCGCGAGCAAGGCGATTTCTCCGTGATCGCGGGCTTTTGTTGACCACCACACCGGTGACCACGGCCGGGACGACTTCTAATTTGCAATGCAAAGTGTTGTCAGAGATGGGCCATTCAAATATGCCTCCACACCTAGTATCGGTATATGCCGTTCCGATTGGGGAAGTTTTTTTATTAGTGTTCCTCAGAACAAAATTTGTTTAACGTATTACATTTTAGATTGCAATTTGCATCCCTCGTATTTCAAGCATACTTTCATGAACATACCCGCCATTCCAACGGGTTGAGGTTCGTGCATTTATTTAGCATTGCACACAGCACATAGTGCCTCCTCACGGTGCTTCTGTTTACAAAACCTTGGAGCCACCCCTGTCACGCACTGTCCCCACCCTGCGTTCGCCGAGTGCGACGACAAATTGTGTGCTTTTATTTTAAAGCTTACTATGGAGATCCTTTTGTTATTAAATGTTAAAATAAGAGACGTAATCACATGGGTTGGAGGTGAGGTAGTTCAATAAAAGCCTTCAATTATAGTATACTTACCCCTTGTCTCCAACAGGTGGTGTAAGTTTAGGTAAGTTAACAAAATCACGTTCTATCCAATGTATAGGTTTGTATAATGAAAATAATAGTAGAATAAAGCACACCTAGAGTAAAGTAGAAGTAAGAGTAAAAGAACACTCCAGCTGTCATCTTTTTAATGAGATTGATGTGATTTTCATTCATAAGATTGAAGTGATTGCCACAGCTCATAAACTGGTGCACATAGGGTGGTGCAGGGTACACAGAAACACAACAAAACTTCGAAAGAAGAAAACAAATCAACAATACTTATGAATGGAATGAAGCTATAGGAAGCCGACGCAACGTGAAGCGCCTCTCCAACCTCCAGATCTTCTATAAACTTCTGCTACCTCAAAACGGAGACTCAGAGTTTATGGAAAGAAAATCCCATAGTAAAAAATTACTCACTATTACCTAATACTGTTAATAAATTATTATACACACTATTACCTAATACTGGAAATAAAAATTGAGAATAAAAATCAACTGCTCTAGACTGATTTTTTTCAATTCATTGAGAAGAGCAGGTGTGTGTGTATGTGTGTGTGTTTCAGGAGCTCACTAATCCACAAAAATGTAGAGTTATATCAAATTCACTTTTGCTCCACTCCCACGACCAACTATTGCTCCAAAGTACGGCGACGTACCATCCTGGAAAATAATCAAACAATCAACAAATCAAAGTTCAAATTCCATCACAGCCAACAACAAAGTATGCGACCTGAACTCACCATGTGAGGACCCAGGGTATCGAACCCCATAAGGATGTCACAACTTTCTCCGGCAATTCAAGAAGTTTCCGTCTACCAACCCTCCACCTCTGCATCAGATTAACACAAAACAACTGATGAATCAGTAACTTCTTGTGATTATTGGAAATAAACATTATGCAAAGGATACAGAATTTTTCCCACATTTAATGGCAGTGTTCACTCTCACAGCACTTACTTGAGCAGACCAAGAAGGTCAGAGTCCGAGAGCTCACATTCCCTTTTTGCGTTGGCTCACCATGTAAGGACCCAGGGTATCGAACACCTGTAATGTAAGAACGATGTCACAGCTTTCTCCTGCAATTCAAAAAGTTTGCGTCAACCAACCCTCCACCTCTGCATCAGATTTCTAGGTCGGAAATGGCAAATTGAACTACCAATCATCCTTCTAGCATCTAGAAACCCTGCTGCATGTCACCCTGCTCACCTCCATAATGTGCTTCACACGCTTCGTGAGCTTCTTGGTCTTGAGCGTGGGTGGAGGAGCATCTTCAGTGGTCTCCGGGATGGTCGGTTCCGTGACAGTTTCTGCTGCAACCTGGATTTCGCTACAACAATAATTCTAGCATTTAGAATGACCCGAAATGTAGAAGCACTTAACGAAAATCCAAAAAAATGTAGAGTTATATCAAATTCAGTTTTGATCCACTCCCACGACCAACTATTGCTCCAAAGTATGGCGACATACCTTTGTTCTTTTTTCTTCTTTCATGCATGTGTTCGTCTTCACTCCTCCGATAGCAAACAGCTTAGTCAGCACATCTCCAACTCTTACAATACCATCTCAGAGATTACAACTCTTACAATACCATCTCAGACTATTACAGACTGAACTCACCATGATAAAAGTTGTCTCCAGGATGATCAGTTCTGTGACGGTTTCCGCTGCAACGTGGATTTCTAGAGTAGTTGCCACAGCCTGTGAGAAAACACTGCAAGTGTTCTCTCGCAAGTCTTGCAGCCTCCGCGTCTTGCTCAAAATGTTCTTCTATAAGGATAAAATGAATAAACAGTAGGACGTAACAGGAAACGAAGGAAGGCGTCTAAGCTACAAAGATATTGCAGGGAATTGTGAGCAGAGTCAATTACCTCATCAACAGTCTTCTTCTTTTCAACCGACGATTCCCCTGTTATACTGACGATATTGCGCTGCTCTTCTCTGCGTCCTTGAGAAAAGCTCCCAACTTTCTGCTCTGAAACTCTTCTGGAATGATCAACATTTAACCAATTTCCAATTGAAGGGGAAGTCGTTCCAGATTCTCGAAAGACATACACCATGAACTTGTGTTGTGGTACCTTTAGAACGAAAATCAACGACTCTCCTGGCTTTAGGCAATTAAATCTTTCCATCATTCAGCAGACTCGAATTTAAGCACTGAACGAACAAAAAACTGAAAGATCTGGAATTAAAAGGATATGAAACCCTACAGTGTAAGCAGTGCGACTTAGACAGCTCTCGACAACTCTCTCTCCAGCTCTGCCGTCTGGCAGAATTCCTTGCACCATACGGCAAATCGTCGCAGCATACGGCATCACCCTACTCACCACACACTGCTGCTACCCACCTCCAAAGCGAACGCCCAAAGCTGCTGCCGAAAGCACTCCCTCAAACACCGCGTATAGCTCAAACAATCCAAAATACCTCATCTCTGCTATCCAAACCTTCATAAAATTATTGCACCAAAAACAATCGATCCGAATATTAAAACCTCAAAGACGCACCGACTCGATGCCGTCTCGACTTGCAATGCCGCGCTCTGATCCTCCATTATTCACGCTCACGCCCAGGGCGCGACACTCATCGCCTCCTCTCCGGATCTGATATTCATCTCTTCCCTTTTACTACAATTAAGCCTATCTGCTGCGCAGGCGTTGCGGATTTCTGATTGGCTACGGCGATTGCCATTCACAAAGCTAATCAACCTTAATGACAAAAACCTCAGTCACCATGCTCAAGCCGTGCCACACGAAATTCTGAATGAGAGAACAGTGTTGTCTGAGGTTCTGAAGCGCTGATTCAAAATCTCATCCGGCATACCCTCGATCACCGTCTCCGATCGTAAACCACTCTAAACCACTCCGATCGTGCCCTTCCACTCCGGTTCTGTCCTTCCACTCTGATCGTTTTGCTGAAATAAAGTCTTATCAGCCCTTACACTCCGATCGTCTTGTTGTTCTTCTTGATGTGCTGGTGTTGGTCTTCTTGGTGTGGTGGTGTTGGTCTTCTTGGTATGCTAGTGTTGCTCTTCTTGGTGTGTTGGTGTTGGTCTTCTTGGTCTGTTGCTCCACCAGGAGCGGCGGACAGACGGACTGTCGCCTATTATAGTAGAAGATCTTTCTAACTTATCCTTCAAGGTTGCAAATTTTTTTCCTATGCTTTCTTGCATTTCTTTTTTGCTAATTAGTGAGAATATGCTAGTTAAAGTCATGAGTCTTGTCATTTGATCTGCAACTTAAGCAAAATCACTTTAACAACAAAACGGGCTCTATAATGGCCAAAAATACCATCAATAAAATGATGGTTTGTTTCTACTAAAGATGGACAATGAACAAAGTGAAAGAAAGTAATATTTGCAACAACCGCCAAAGTTTAAATGAGAGCTAAAACAAATTGATGGATGGATCCCATCCAAATGTTGAATTTTACTTATTTTAATTTTATAAAATATCAAAAAATTATAATTATTTAAAATAATGCCTTAGAAACAGGCCTTGGAGATAGTGTTGAACAACGGTTTATTTATTATTCTAATTTTTACTTGTTGCCAAGTTGTTTCCAATACTCATGTATTATTGGAGGTGACATTAAGCACATGTATGATTGGAGTGATATTGGGGACAAAATACCTTGATGTATAGGCATCAAATGGGCCATATACTTTTTTGTTTTGAAAAATTTACAATTTCTTATCTTCAATGATATTCATAAAGTATATAGCCATCAACTTTTAAATTAGAAAAATAATAGAAAAAATTGTTTTAAATTTTTAAATTTTTTGCAATGAATTGATATAGACCATACATCAATGACAAGAAAGAACTACACTAAACACTGAATATAGTGTAGAGGGATTATTGATGTAGATCACTCACACTAATTTCCATAAAAGCATGTGCATGCCAAGTTTTGATTGGGTATTTGTTCTCAAGCAAGTGTGTGTCAGTCAACAATTGCATGTAAATTTTCAATTAGTGTAGGAAATTTCAAATAGTTTGGTCTACACTATATTCACGGAACGGTGTAGTTGCTAGCGTAAGATGAGTTGATTGGAACTGTTTTTTTTTTTTTCCGAACCATAAAGACATTTATGCCACAAAAAGAAATAGACATATAAGAAACCGGAAAGACATGCTTTTGAGAAGAATTGTGTAGGTATTTCTTTGTGCATGACTAGATCAATTGCCATAATTACTTTCAATCAAGTGCAAATTTCCACCATTACAATAGAACTTTACAATTAACCAAAGCATATGTATGAAATTTAGGATACATTTTTAGTATGAAATGGTATAAATTAATAATGAAATTTAAGTAACTTGCATCAATTTATGTGTAAGGTGGCTTTAAGATTTGTTTTTTTAAAAATCAAATGTCATAAGAAAATGAATATTTACATTGGTTGCTAAAACTCAACAATTGATTAAATTCCAACCTTAGCAGGTAGTTCTTTCACAAGTACAACAAACTAATTTTTTTATCATTATTGATTTTGTGCAAATTGGCTAGTTTTTGTTTTGAATATTCTCGAAAAAAATAACCGCTTCACTTATTGATACGACAAACATCCTTGTAGTGGATGATATGGACTCATTTTTGAATGATGATTGGGCAAATAATTATTCAACATGGTTGTGGCTTTTTCCATCAAAAATTTGGGAGAGATATTTCTAGCTTTTATACAAATAAATGTAGTAGTTGATAACTGTTGTGTACGACAAAATAAAAAACGTGTTCTGTTGATATATAAAATTATTTCTAGGATAATTTTTTTTATTTGTTGCATAATAGACACAATCACATCAAGAGAAATTATTTGAATTGTGTCTTGAAATTGCATCTATTTGTTTTAACAATGAAGCCATAGAAATATATTTAGAATTGTTATTGTTAAAGACATTGTTGAGAGGACCCATTATTTCCAATTTTCATTTTAATCTATTAAAAACATACTCAACAAATAAATTAACATAAATTTTAATTATTTTTTATTTTATAGACCATCATTTATTTATTTATTTTAGTTCTCTGATGAATTTTCTTGATCCGCATATAGCTATATTTATATTTATCACTCTATATAACAAGAGTCACCACGTAAAGCCACGTAGGGATTTTTGGCAATCCTAGTGAAGCCACGTGGAGGGACCACAAGGACTTAATTAACAACTAAACTAGGGACTTAACTCGGAGATACTAGGTGGAGTTTCCAAGGAAGTGGACGAGGTTATAACTAAGGAATTAAGTGAGGACTTAGCTCAAAACTCCCATGTCTCATTGGGGACAAGGGGCACATCCACTTGTCTATATTAATGATAGAATTGGAGTCTATACAAGCGGGCAAGCTTATCTATGTGTTGGGAGATTCTCATGCTTTTACCTTGAGTCTTTTTTAGATTTTTAGATTTTTATGTTCGCACTTTCATGGTTTTCTTTTACCTTGGTTTTATATTCTTATTAAAACTTTTCTTATACTTTGGTTTGATACTTTCATTAAAAGTATCTATTAAAAGGAAGAACGTGTTATAATATAAGAAAACTAGTGGGGTACCCGTGTCCTCCGGACACAACATTTTTTTGTGTTGAGTCCCCACCTCCCCGTCCCCTAGCCCTTTCCCTCCAATCCATCGTCCCCCCGTCCCCCATCCCCCATCCCCATCCCCATCCCCGTCCCCGCCCCGTCCTCTTTTTTTGGTGGTTTTTCTTGTCATGTTGACC
Organism: Bryoerythrophyllum caledonicum; assembly: GCA_963971425.1. Taxonomy (NCBI): domain Eukaryota; kingdom Viridiplantae; phylum Streptophyta; class Bryopsida; order Pottiales; family Pottiaceae; genus Bryoerythrophyllum; species Bryoerythrophyllum caledonicum. The sequence goes on along the minus strand of OZ020516.1, from coordinate 9,572,355 downwards.
TGGCAATATTTGTTTTTTCCACCCTGACCCAAGTTAGGAATTACTGATCTCCAAGGTTTGAGATTAGTGTTTCAGGGGGTCGATGCTCTAGTTGGAGGTTTGGGGTTGAGTTTTTGGGGATTTCGGGTTACCATATTCTTGATGGGTGAGATGTGATTGCATTTACAAAGCAACAGAAGGTGTTGGAGCTTACGCAACTCGCTGGCCTTGATATTCGAGAGGACACCTTTCTGATTGTGAGTTCGTAGTGGATCTGGAATTCTTTTGTTGTGTCAGTTTCTCAGTTTGTGTGGTTTAGGTTTCGACATTGTATGATGATTTTGTGTCCTTTGTCACTAAAGATGATGGTTACGAATGACTTTTCTGCCGCTGATAATCGTCCTCCCTATCGATAATCCGCGACGACATCTTAAATCCAATCCCGTCGTCGCCAACCTCCCCGCGAGGAATCTCGTTCATGATGCTCTACGGCACCGTGTAGGAGGCCAGATCTTAAATCCAATCCCGTTGTCACATCACGTACCACATACTCAAATCAGTGCGCTTCACCTTGATTCTAGAGCTTTGAGTACTGCACACCACGCTATTTTACCCTCTACACTAATTCATTCAACCCGGAGCCTCAAAATTTTATTTGGGCAACACCTCCTCCCAAAACCCTAAACCACCAAAGCTCTCGAATCTTCAATATATCCTCATTGTGTACAGATCATGTTCGTTTTAGGCATTGAGTCTTCCGGGCAACACGGATCTCTCCAGCTTTGTTTTGTTTTGTGCCCGAGCCCGACTGTAAACATGACAGTGTAGTCTGAGCTTGCCAGCTTTTGCTCTGGGTTTGTGTGTGCGTTACGTTGCGAAGCGTGCCAAGGCTGCCTCCCTCCGCCATCGCCATCGCCTCTTAGGGCGTCCCCGCACTGGCGATCTGTGCTCTCTCCACTTTCGAGGTACGTTGTCGTGTAGAGAGTCTTTGCTTCAAGAAAACGCAGGGTTCTTGGCTGCACTTAGTTTAGAGAGGGAAAGGGAGAACATGGAACATATAATTTTGTGTTCAAGCCCATATAAACTCATAAGTCCTCATTTAGCATACGAGAAAGGCCTTCAATCTTCAACTTGTATAATAAAACTCGATGTACATATAATAAGACATGATACAGATGTCTTGTAGAACTTGTCTCCCAAAAACTTAACTCAAAACATTAAATATCCTTAATCTAAATCAAGCCTTAATTAAACTCTGATTAAATTAACTAATTTCGCTTAATAATAATTAATTAATACTTAAGATAATTATATTTAAATAATATGATTAACCTTAATTAATCCACTTAATCTTAGTTAAGCTAATTAATTACAATTAGACTAGTTAATCTTACTTAACACAATTAACCTTGATTAAGATAATTAATTCCCTAATTAACCACAATCCCACATACCCTTACCCTTACATACCCTAACCACTTCATACCCTTCTCCTATATACCCTTACTCCCTTTGAAATCATTTCTCTAACCTCTCATTAAGTACAAACCGAACTCAAACTCTCTTTTAAACTCTTGATTAACCTTATAATTCAAAATACCATTACGGTTTCATACAAACTCGGAATGAGTCGTGCTATAGCTACTTGAAAAGCCACTAAAATACACCACACACACACCAAATTTCACCTCCAAAAACCCATCTGGCCAGCCGCTATGTGCAATCAAAGTTACTTCTTACAAAAACTCAAATCAGCTGACCCCTCTTCTTTCAAACTAGTGCTATGACTTCACAAAAGCTTGAAATAGAGCATAAGATAGCTCTTTGGAAAGCTATTTACAGTGTACAAACACTCAACAAAGATGTCATTTAGATATACTTTGTACAACTTGCTACAAGGCTTCAAACCTACTGCTCATGAAAACATGGGGCAGCAGACCCCCTTGTGTTCGACAAGGCGCCGTTCACTCATACTTTCAGTTCTAAGACCGAGTGATAGCTTCATAGAGAGCTAACAACAAGGGCTACAACATACTCAAAATCCAAAACAAACTAAAACAAACACAACCAGAGAGAGCCCCCGCAGTCCAGCCCCTCCTTGGTAAGGAAGAACCCAACCCCCAAAACGGGGAAAGGAGTCAATCACAACTAACCTCAGCCCATTCAAAGGCCACATGGACATCTTAAACCCCATTGGTTGCCCAAATTCTCCCCCTTATCAACTCTTATCATCTCCCTATCCTTTCTATCCTTTGTATTTTTAAATACTAACTACCTGGTCATCAATCTAAAGACCAGGTTTCTTCAACAACAACTAACTACATATATATTAAGAAAAATAACAACAAATGGTCTCAACTTCAGCCCCTAGATGGATTAAACATGTAAAAAGTCAAGAATCTCACGAAGAACAGCAGCAATGTAACTTGATCGCCTTTCACTACCCAAGTGTCTGAGCGGGCCTTGAAGCCAAAGACGGTGACCAAGGTCATTGGACAAGTGGGTTACCATTTGACCTTCATTAGTGTTTTGAAAACACCCTTCAAACACCACTTGATGGCCTTCGATAAGCACATCTCCAGCCTCCAAGACGATTACTAAAGTTCTTGCCTCCGGTTGTAAACTTCTTAAACTTGTTAAAGGAACTTGTTGAGGATCAAAAGCAGTACGTGGTTGAACACGACGCTCAGAAGGCCCTACTTCCTCTCGCACACGTCGCCTTGATGTTGATGGTTGAGAAAGTTGAATTAGATCATCCGGTGAGTGAGCTAAAGGAAACTCCCAATCATCAGGGTCTTGAGAAGCCATACTATCAACCTATAGAAACTAAGAAGAAACAATCCAAACTAATAATGACCTGAAGTAATGTATAAGGCACGGCAACCATCTACCCTTTATATGTTTTTCGATAACTTCATCAAGAAGCTTGCCTTCCCTAACAATAACTCAATGACATTTCTTTAATTGGAAACGGCTAAGCAAATTTAAGTAGCCATAGATGCCTTTCCATCTAAAAGATGGTCCACAGTAAAGTCAGATTAAGAAACAAACGACTTATCTGTAGCAGTATAAGACTATTGCGGGCTCGATGATAATCGCCAAGTTGCAGACTTGGTTGGCTGTTAGAGCCCGTTTGTTATCCGCCGACTGATTCTGAGTTCGAGTCTCATTGAACTCGTTGAACTGTTCGGGCGGCTGCGGCTTGGCACTTGCTAGTGAGAGCAGGAAAATAAGCAGCCAACTGGCCACCTACCTACCCCTGAGCTAGAGACAAGAGATGCAGTACATCCAAGCTAGGCTAACAAGCTCCAATTGTTCCCACATTGAATTAAACTGTAGGTCACTCTACGACCACACTTTTTGTATCTACATTATTTTTTTACATACTGTAGTTATTTACATCACGACAACGTGCTGTTCATTTGAAGTCTGCTCAGGTTTGGTCTTGGTTGCACGATTGAGGAGGAGGTGCCGATTAAGATGTCGCGTTAGTAGAGTAGAGATGATGGAGTTGTGGTTGTTCTTCTGTAATTAGTGGTCTGTGCTTGTCTTCTTCTTGCGCGAAGGTTTTACTGGAGGCAGAACGCCACGATCACCTAGAGACATTAAAAAAAACCTAGACTAAGCACGCAACAGTAAACTCGACCTAAACACCTTAACACGATAAAACGCAGACCCCGATCCCTCCATGGATATCCCCCGCTCCATCAACTCCGCCTCTCTCTTCTTCCATAAACCCTAAAATTCAACCCCAAAAATGCAGTCTGGACCTTCAAAAACACCGCAACAAGTGCCGTTGCGAGGGCGGTGCATCGCACCAGGACGCTCCAGGGCATTTTCATCCCGAACTGCGGTTTTTCATCGGCGCGTTCATTTTTCATCCACGCGTTCATCCACTTGACGTGTTCTTCATCATGAATTCTTTTGTAGATATAGACTAGTGGGGTACCCGTGTCCTCCGGACACAACATTTTTTTGTGTTGAGTTCCCACCTGCCCGTCCCCTAGCCCTTTTCCTCCAATCCATCGTCCCCCCGTCCCCCGTCCCCTGTCCCCCGTCCGCGTCCCTGTCCCCCGTCCCCCGTCTCCATCCCCGTCCCCGTCCCTGTCCCCCGTCTCCATCCCTGTCCCTGTCCCCCGTCTCCATCCCCGTCCCCGTCCCTGTCCCCCGTCTCCATCCCCGTCCCCGTCCCTGTCCCCTGTCTCCATCCCTGTCCCTGTCCCCTATCTCCGTCCCCGTCCCCTACCAAGTATAATTTTCATCATTCTTAAAAGTGTTCCTTTGATGACATTGATATTGGTGTTTTTGGTCATGAGGGTTTTCATAGTGTGGGAGGTAGTGAAAAATCTTGTGGGAGGTAGTGAAAAATCTTAAGAAGATTTTTTGGCTGAAATTGCAATTTTTGGTCATTCGGGGAGGGTCGGTTTCCGTGTATGTCAGCCAGGCACTGGCAAAACGTCTACTATTTTCGTAGTGGCGTGGAAGCTGTATGGCGCCTAGTACCAGAACATGATTTTGGAGCTGAATGCTTCGGATGATAGTGGAATTGAGGTTGTGCGGCAACAGGTTCAAGATTTTGCAAGTACCAAGAGTATATCCTTCGAGTAAAATTTTTTGTTAGTCCAATCTCGTGTTTGTATATGGGTTTGTTAGCCCAGCTCTGAGAGCAGACAGTGTGTTCCCCAGGTATGCATGAACTTCACTAAACGTCACATGAGACAGCCAATAACCTGGGATAGAAAAGATACATTTAAAAACATTATCCCCGTGTTTGGAAACTCACGCCTACTAATCGATCAATCGATCAATCGACCAATCGATCCTCTGATCCACACGAAAGCCTCCGCACAGTTACAAACCCTACCTGGATGCGAAGAACGTCGCCGCCCTGGTGACTCTCGTCCTTCGGCTTAAAGAACTACATGTACGCCTCATTCTAATAGAAGCACGTCTCGTTCCACACCACGCTGCATTGTGTGGTCGGAGCTTGATTGGTGAATAATTCGAGGTTAAAGATCTTGTGGTTTAGGATTTGTAGTGATGATTCTTAAGAATTTAGGGTTTAGGGAATTTAACTCAATCTATTGTTTTTGTGTGCAGATTTCATGATGTTGGTGAGATTTTGTCACGTATTGAAAAGTCTACAGTCAATTACCACGCGGAGTTTCAGAATTCCTTGATGTAGTTTAGGGTTTAGGTTTTACTGCAAACCTAATTATTTTAATGCCACAAATTGTGGATGATTTGTGCTGCTGTGCACTTGCAAGAAGACCTCCTTCACCACTCTTGTTGGTGGCCGAGACTCTAGCATTGTCAGGTAACACAATATACCCAACTGTAGCAGAGCCGCCACGCTGCGCTCCCCCTCATCATTCACAGCGTCTCTATCGACCCCATTAGTTATATCAGCAAAGTGTGCAAATCTTCCAAGTCCCGGATCCACAGCATTCAGGATATTGCCGCCTTCGTGAGCTTGCCACACACTCTGCACCAGGAGGAAGTCCTGTCCTGGATCCTCGGCCTGCAGATTGATCGGTCTCCGACCCCACACAATTTCCAGCATCAGAATCCCAAAACTGCATCTTCACAATGGTCCTCGCGGCCGCAACGTAAAGGTCCTCGCGGTCGCATCACACAGAATCTGGCCCCGACCTCTTCACGTCGCTGGTTAAGAAGTCCACTCCATCTTGCCCGACCTCGCTAAAGCTTCACACCCTAAAGCTTCAAAAGAAGCCTGTGGAACAAACTACAAGCCCAACAATCTCCTCGCCATCTCCTGGTCTGCAACGCTCTCCTGGAGCTGGAACTCCTCCGCAGGCTCTAGTCCGTAAATTATCCCAAACCTCGCGTCGTACATCGGCGCGATCTTGTTGAAGAGCTCCTGGCACTGGCCGACTTTCGCCTCACTCACCTACTCCGTCGTCACCAGTGGCGGCGTTGCCTTCACAGCGCCTGCCGCAACAATCCCAGAGCGCGGCGCCCATCACAGGCTCTAGTGGGAGAACCCTAACTGCGACTTTCCATCGGCGCGTTCATCCATTTGACGTGTTTATCATCTGGCGCGTTCATCCAAAAGGATCACCCTTCATCCTAAATTCTTTTATAATAAGAGACTAGAGTGTTACCCGTGTCCTCCGGTTACAACATTTTTTTGTGTTGAGTCCCCACCTCCCCGTCTCCTAGCCCTTTCCCTCCAATCCATCGTCCCCCCGTCCTTGTCCCCCATCCCCCGTCCCCGTCCCCATTCCCATCCCTGTCCTCCGTCCTCCGTCCCCCGTCCTCCGTCCCCCGTCCCCGTCCCCGTCCTTTTATCCAAAACCCTAACTTTTAGGTTTTTAGCTTTTAACTTTTACTTTTGCATCACTTTTTCATCCAAGCTCGCCGTGTTTTACATCCGACACGTTCATCCAAAAGGATCGTCCTTCATCCTAGATTCTTTTATAGATATAGATAACTTTTATTTTACAAACTTTTACTTTGTAACTTTTATAATATAGTTTTACAAGGTTGCCTGCGTTGCCCAATGCCCGTAGTTTTACTTTGAAGGCTAATAAATTTCAAACCATGAATCCATAAAAAGTAAAAAAAAATATCATCAAAGCTCTTATCAGGGACAATGTAGTCTATACTTGTAATAGATTTGTTTCTTGTCCATGTGTGAGCTCATCTATGTTTTTGGAAGATTTTCATGCTTCTACCTTAAGGCTTTTCTTTTACAAGCTTTTGCTTTGACACTTTTATTTTATAGTTTTATTAATGCTATGTTTCAAGAACAATTTTTTTTCTTAGGATATGTAAACCTCCAAAGAGGATGGCAAAAGTATTAATATTTGGATTTAAGGTTTAGGGTTCTAAACTTTTAGGAAATGGGAGACATGAACGGGGGACAGAGATGGGGAACGAGAACATGGGAACGAGAACAAGAACATGGGATAGGGATGGGGGGCCAGGGAGATGATGGGTTGTGGAGGGGGGTGGGGAGGGGGAGAGATGGTGGGTTGGGGGGTATGAGGGAAGTGAGTACGTAACACAAACCAACTTTGTATCCAGAGGACACGGGCTCCCCGAGTTTATTATAACAAGTATACAAGTATTTTGACCCATTTATTGACCCATTGTCTTCAACGGGTAATGTAAATTTAGGTAAGGTAATTGAAATTGTAAAAATAAAAGTAAAAACAAAATTCATTGAGAAGATCTCAACAATGTCACAATTTAAACATAGCAAAGCAAATTAACATCTCTTTCAATATGTAACTATTTTGGATTAAATTAAGTTTAATGTAATATTTGATTTTTTTATTGATTTGAATGAATTAATTGATTAATTAAAATATCATATATCTTTATTTTAAAATAAATCAATTGGAAATATTCATATTTTAATTTTAATTTTAATTATTAATATTTATTTTAATTTGTTTCAGAATAAAATGTGCACTATCATAGATTGAACTTTTACATAGTACGTCAAATTCATGTAAAAACTCAAATTTGAAAAATTATTAACTAGTCTACATGCTCTATTTTTTGATGACTAACATGGGACTTTAGTTTTTTTAAACCTCACATCACAATTATTAAGAATAAGACTTCTCTTCTTGCAGTGGATGTTGTACCGCTCTCGAGTCAAACTTGGTGTTCTGTGCCACGATTCGATTGTATCGTGAACCCCAAATGTCTGATCCGGGAGCTGATCAATCTTCAATTTCGCGCCCCTTGGATTGAAGGGAGCTTTCCATTTTCCGACACTAGTGCATGATGTTAGTAACAACTGGACTTATCGATTGATTTTTCTTCATGTTGACAATGTCCTTCATAATGGTCAAAGATCAACATAGTTGGCGCGGACTCAAATTTTTTCATTCCTCTATGAAACGCAAGGTAAACGTGTATAAAAGTGGATAAAAAAATCAACTCGTGGTGGATGTGGAAAGTTTGGGTGGAGACGAAACTAGCCGTTTGAATATTGTTTGAGTATAAAAGATCATTTATTGCTTACCTTACTGTGGGTTATCAAATATTATATCGTGATCACAATTTTGTTAACCTTTATTCTAGGAACTATATAGCTTGACCTATAACACGATCTATATTTTCTTGGTTTTGTTGACTTTTTATAAGCGAAGTTGCAATGAGCAACGCTATCATGCTAGGAGCTGATGATCCCAATAGGAGGTGGTGACACAATAGTGCTCATTGATAATTGTTGTATTGGTTGTGATTAAGTTGGTTTTTGAAATAGAAAGTGCAAAACCAAAGTATGTACTTTTATTATATGCCTCTGAACCATGTGAGATCTCAATTTTGAAACATCACAATCATTTATTTTATTTTAAAACATATATATTTTAAATAATTATGCTACTTTCTAATTTTATACATTACTATTTAAAATAATTTGTCTGTATAATAAAATTGATATAAAAATTATTAAAATTTATTTTAGATGATCAATTTTATACCTCTCAAAATCAAGTTGCGTTGCAATATAATAATTAATCATTGTTTTGGTCTCAAAATGTATGAATTATATTTATACATGAATTAAGTTTCATCATTTAAAATTAAAATGAATATTATGTGATGCAAATAAATTATAAATATTTAGTTTTATACAAGATTAAAAAAAACCAAATATTTAAAATTAAATTAAAAAACAAGATATAATTAACAACCTTGATTTAATCTTAGGAAGTTTTCCTAACATAGACAAATGCAAGAAGAAGAAGAAGAAGAACGCCGGTTCCCGAAGGGGGGGGGGCGGTGTGAATAAAGTGTTTGTTCGTTCCACCACTAAGACCATGCCCACTAGACAAGGAATTAGTAGTATGGAACTACTTCCCCCTCTCGAGGATAGACACTATGTAATAAGTAGCCAAAATACACAAGTAACCAACCATAACCAAAGGGTAACAAAGGAAAAGGGGAGGAGGGAGAAAAGAAGGTGAGAGGAGGGAAACATTGGGAGAAGGGAGAGAGGGGGGGTGTGTTTCTCAATGTAGGAGGTTTTTGAAGTTTTAAGAGTAAGTAATGGGTAATTCTATGGAGGGTCTTGTGTGTGGGGGAGGGCTTGGTTGTTTTCAATTCTGCGTTTATGTAGTACGATGAACATAGCATGTTGAATGGCAATGGTGTTAATGTTACTGAGAGTGTGTGCAATTGTATCAGTGGGGATTTTAAAGGAATCTTCGAGGGGTTTTATAGATGGGATGAAGGTGGTGGCACGGGCGGGGGCTGCGATTACAATAAAGGGGTCCACTTTCCATCCGAGGGCTATGATGTCATCTATAAGGGGTTGGTATTTATTCATTTTGTTTTCAACTGTTTCTGGGGAGAATCGATCACTACAATATGTGAATTCGATAAATTGAATGGTGTAGTCGTAGTTTATATAGTCGGGTGGGGGGTCATTGTATGGTAGGCCTCTAATGCAAAGTATGTCCGGTTTGAGTCTAGCATTGCAATGACAACGCAGAGTTGTACATGTACATGGAAGTAGTCAAGGGGGGACCGTATCTTCTTGTGGGTTATTATTAAAGGTGCAGGCATTCATGAGAATGAAGCACCGCGATTTGTTATGTGAGATAATTAGTTTTTGAATTTCCCATACCGCCTTGTTATGTCTTTTGACAATTAGGGAGTGTATGTGGTGGTTTTGGCATTTAAGTAAAACAAGGAGCCATGTATTGGGGTCCGTGGAAGTGCATATGGGACATGTATTGTATGGGAACCTTTCTATTCCAAAGAAGAGTTGTTTTCGGGCGTTTCCCATATATTGACCGGTATAAAATTTAATGAGGCATGTTATTTGTGAGTCGAAAATGATGGGATTTTTCCAGAAACTTGTAGAGAGTTCATTGTCTATTTTGTTATTGCCAGTCCATTTTTCTATGTTCGGGAAGTGTTCTGAGATTGTATCAAGGTTATTATAGAGGTCTTGTTTTTTAGATATTTGCTCAAGAATCTAACCGGGCCTTTATCGGGGGTATCTTCTTTGGAAGGCCAATCTTCTTTTTGAAAGTATTACGGGGTAGCATGGACATGTTCGGTTGGATCTTTGGCATTTTTATGTGTTTTTTCTCGGCCTTCTTTTGCTAATTGATCTGCTTGTTTGTTTCCATCAATATTGGCATGAGCTCTAACTTTGTGAAGGGTTGTGATTTGTGTTCGGTTTTGTAACATTTGTACCATTAATTTTAATATGGTTTGGTCGCGGTGGCTATTGTGGAGGGTAGGGTGTGTTATTTGGATGTTTTGTAGATAAAGTGCATTGATACAATCAGTGAATATGTGTGCGGGTTCATTGTTGTATTTTGTTGTGATGATTTATAGTGCTGTGTGGATGGCCATAAGTTCTGCTCTAAGGATATTTTGTAGTCCATGGAGTCTTTTGGCTAATTTAATTTCTTTGGTAGGATTATATATGCCATAGCCAGCTTTTTCTTTGCGCCAATTTCGCGGGCTAACTTGTTCTGGTGGTTTGAAGGAGCCATTGGTATAGTAGCTATATGCGGGGTCAAATTTTGGTGATGTATGAGTTTGGTAGTTTGGGAGGGGGGTAGGTGTTACAAGGTAGTCTAATGTATTGTTAAAGTAGTTTAGTTTTGACCATTTTTTGCTTTGGTTTACGGAGGTTGGTCTAGGTGTCGGTGGGGCCATTTTAGTGTATAGTCGGTGTATGTTTAGTGTATAGTCGGTGTATGTTTAGAGTATTTGCTATGGAGGTGAGTTCGGCAAGTTGTTCTAGGGTGCCATGGGTTTGATTTTGGTGGTGGACACATATTATTTGTAATGTAGATGGTTCAATCCGGGGCTTTTTTAGCTCGGGTAGAATAGTAGGTTCTTCGTATGGTATTGAGTCTGCTTCAAATAGTGCAATAATATGAGAGTCTATAAACGGGCTTGAGTGTTGGTTAAAATTTTGGTACCAATTGTTGTCCGGTGTGATGATGAGTGTAGATGTGTGGTTTGGGTCATGTTTGGCGGCAAGGCGGGCCCAATGTAGTGCTTGTTGTGTTTCATCCTCATTGTGCGGGTGAGCTATACCATTACCGATCCATTTGTAGTCAAAGGCTTTTCCCAAGGAGCCAAATATTTTATCTCTTTCAAACGGTGAATAGAACTTTTTCAGTTTGGTGGAACATGTGAGGGGGGAAGAAAAGTATGATTGTTTGATCTTAAAGGATGAAATTAATGATTCTAGAATGGGTGTGGGTATTTTGTATTGTGCATTTTTGAGGGGATTATTTTTTGGGATTTGGTATTTATATCTTTGATATAGCCAAATTAATTTGGTTTCAAATGGTTGGGTTGTTGGTTCAATGTTTGTAGGGGTTTGTAGTTTCATGTTATATTGATTCCATAGCCATTGGAGTCTAGTAGTGGGAATAGTATATAGATGTCGGCCATTTTCTTCATATAGGTGTGCTTGATTGTTATCTATTTTAATTGTGTTCGAGAATGTGAATATATCATTTTCGGGGTTACATTCTATTGTATAGATGTTTAGAAGTGGGATAATTATAGGTGGAGTTACGGATCTTGGGTCTTGGAGTTGTTCTTGAGGATGGTGGGCTTAAATGATTTCCGAGTAGAATTGATTTTGGATTCTTTGATAATATTTTTTTAATTTTTTGGTGTTGTATGTGGAGGTATTGCGGTCGTGTCATGGAAAGAGGTTTCTTTGAGGAAGCCATTTGTTGAATGTATTGTTGTTGTGTTGCCATTGGCATAAATATCTTGTATAAGTATTTTATATATTGTTGGTATCTATGTGTTGTATATGTTCATGATGTATGATGTTATTAATGCGGTATATGGTGGGGTTTCTAGGGATGTATGTTGGAGGAATGGGGTGGTTTGGGTGTGGGGTTGGGAAGGTGGATTGGCAGGGGGATATTTCTTGGGATGATGTTATTGTTGATAGTAATGAATGGATCTTGGAGCAATTCAAAACAAAATAGATAAATTCCAACCCCTTATTGACGATATCATCGCCCTTGGATGGAATGTAGACCCCCTCATTGTAATCACGTCCGGCGCTCGTGCCACCACCTTTATCCCATCTATGAAAATTCTAGAGGATACATTCAAAATTGCCATTGAAACTATTAACACCTCCTTTAAAAACATTAACACCATAGCTATTCAATATGCCATGTCCATTCTTCTACATAAACGAAAAATCAAAAACAACCAAGCCCTCCCCGATACACAGGACCCCCCTAAAATTCTTCCCCCGCCTTGATTTTCATGACTAGTTGGTTTTGAGGTTTTTGACTGCTTGCTTGGTTTGTAGTTGGTTCGTTGGCTTGTTGCTTAGTTTGTGATTGGTTGGTTGGTTGGTTGGTTTATGGTTCTTTGGCTACTTGTTACATAGTGTCTATCCTCGAGAGAGGGAAGTAGTTCCAGCTAACTAATTCCTTGTCCAGTGGGCATGGTCTTGGTAGTGGTACGAACAGACACTTTATTCACGCCGGCTCCTTCGAAGACCGGCGTTCTTCTTCTTCTTGGATCTTGGAGTATGTGAAAGTATGGTTGTATGTTGCAATGGATATCACATGTGGTTGGACATGTTGGTCGGCAAAAAAGTTGTTTGGCAATATTTAGGGCACTCTTGATTAGTTTGGATGGTGTGAAGTGGAAGAGTTTGAAGTCTTCATTATTCATGATATGCGTGCTGTTTGGTAAAGTAATTTGTTTCAATTAAAAGTTATTTTTTGAGAGGAGTTTTTGTAGAAGGTTTTGGGAGAGTTGGGCATTGAGTGTGTTATGGTTTTGTGTTTCTTGCCGCCATATTATTTCTAGTGATGTTAGATCAAAGAGGAAATTTGGAAGTGTACTTTTGAGGTGGACTTTAGCTACGTGTTTTCATAGCAATAAAAGTACGAGTTATTGGTGATCTTATGCAATCAATTTTTAAATTCTAGGTATATTTTCGGCCCCGCCATATTGAGCAAGAACATAGTGAGTTAATCCATTATATATTTTCCCAAGCCTACCTTTGTCATTTAGAGTGTTTTATAGTTGTTCACCTATACATTGGAGATAGGCATTTTTGAGGGAGAAAGCTTCAAGTCCAAATAAGTTATGTGAGAGTTGGATTATTGCATTTGACATACATTTTGGCATACCACAAATGGATTTTTGTATGGCTATGATCTTTTGATCCAGTTTTTTGATAGCTGGCATAGAGTATGGTACAGCGTAGAAGCTGTATGCTATGCTTGGTCATAGTACGGTGTCAACCATTTTTCTTTTTTCTTTCATAGTGGCCGGACATGTGGCCAATTCTTTGCATTGTTTAATGAGTTTTGTGGTCGTGATATGAATTTGAATTTTCCATTTTAGTGAGGGGACAAGATGTGTTCCTAAGTATACGTATGGCTTGTTATGGTGTAGTATGGGTATTGGTTGGTTGCGGTAGTTGATGTTGGAGGCTTGCATAAAAGCTTTGAATGTGATTGGATTTAGTTTGGATTTGTTTGGGCAGCCAGTGGCCGCACATTTTGGGACACCGTAGTCCATTCCGGTCCATTTGCAGAATTTTTCGATTTTATCGAGTTGTAGTTGGAGTGATTTAAGTTTTCCAGTTAAGGCAGCGAGGTCGTCGGTGTATGCGGCATAATTTATTGTGGTTTGTGACGTACCAAATGTATAGCTATGAATTCCTTATTCTAACCATTGTAGTAGCAGTTCTAGAAATATTATAAATAAGTAGGGGCTTAGAGTGTCACCTTGTATGGTCTACCTTTGGATGGAGATAGGTTGGATTTTTCCAAAGTATTCGCCAATGTAAGTGGTTGAGGATTGTAAGTATATGTTGCCAAGAAGTGTAGTTGCATCTGTTGGGTAGCCAAGGTCTGTTATTATTGCTAGTAGTCGAGCGTGGTCTATGGAGCCAAAGGCATTTTTAAAGTCGACATATAAAATGTAGATGTCTTGGTTTGTGAAGCGTGCGTCTTCTAATGCGGCTACTATGGTTTGTATTTGTCTAGCGGTACTTCTCTTCGCTCTAAAGCCTTCTTGGCTATCGTGGAGGATTTTGTATTTTTCGCCATAAGAGGATAGTATGGAGGTAAATGTGCTTGTGTAGAGTTTTTAGATGGTATCAGCGAGGGCAATAGGTCTGTGATTTGGTAGTATTGAGGGATCTCCTTTTTTATATAATAAGATTGTAGCGCTAGTTTTCCAGGAGGCGGGTATTTGTTTCTGTTCATAGCAATGAGAGAAGAAAAGAAATAAGAGTTTATGAAATCTTAGGGGCATGTGTTTGAGAATAGAGTTAGGTATTCGATCTGGTCCCGGAGCTTTATTGTTTCCAGTGTTTCGTAGGCATGTATCGTATATGGCTTTGTTAAAATAGGTGTGCAGTGGGATTTTGGGAGTCCCTCGTTTATCTATTGTAAATTTGTCTAGATCATGCCATGGATATTGGCGTACAGCACATGTGCATGTTGTGGGGTGTTGTGGTTGGTAGTTACATGTGGGAACCGTGGGTCTGTTATTTTTTGTTGGTTAAATATTTCGTTTGCTATGTCTTTAGGGCTTGTGAGGATGTTGTTGTATTGGTCGGTGATACAGTCTAGTGGAAGAGAGTCAATATTTTTGAAAACTCTTCTATTTATTTTCTTGGGGCTAGTTTCATATATTTGTCTATATTTTGCAATGGCTTTTTAAATATTTTCTTTGGCGTATTTTGTGGTTATCTTTCGTGCTTGTGTGTTGGCATTTTTTGCAATTAAGGCAATGTCTTTTATCCATGTGTTGTGAGGGAGATGAGGGGGAGGGGGTGGTGGGATTTAGTTATGTTGAAGATTTTGTAATTCATTACAAATGAGGTGACTTCTTCATTGGGGGTTATTTTTTGTAATTTGGATGGTTTTTTGGATTATGTGGTATGTAACTAAATGTTGTTTCCATATTTTGGAGAGTTTGCGAGGTAGGTAACCACCTTGTTGGAAAGTGTGTTGTGTCATTTGAGGTATGGGTGGAGCTTGTCAAGTTTGTTTGAGTGTTTCGGAGATTTTGTTTATGAGTATGTCTAAATTATGACATGCTTCATTCCATGGTGTTTGAGAGAGTTGATCATTGTTTTCTAGTATGTTTGTGAGGGAGTCAATAAGTGTGGTGTTTTATTTGAAGAATTTTGTGTTGAAGTTTTCTAAGTTGACTACGGGGATAGGATTGAGTATACGGATTTTATTATTATTTATGGGGATGGGTTTACAATTGATGAGTGTATTGTTGGGGATGTGAAGCTCTACTGGTAGGTGGTCTGAATTAAGGATGATGTCTGTGTTTGTTGTGGAGGTGTATTGTGTGTAGTTGGGTGTGTTGATATAGAAACCGTCAATTAAACTCGAGTTGGTATAATTGTCACCGCCTTGTCTAGAACATTGAGTGTTGGTTTGGATGTATGTAAGGTTAAGATTGGTAGTAAAATTGCGCCATTGGTAGTCTTCGGTTTGGGGAGGAGTGGTGTGGTTTCCATTTTGTCTACCAATTAGTGCTATGTCTCTATTGAAGTCTCCACATAAGATATAGGTGTGATTATCATACATGTTGATTTGGTTAGTAATTTGGTTTTGGATATGGATAGTATACCTAGTGTCCTCGGGATGTGAAGGTATGTATATTTGGAAATTAACCAAGGTTGAAATGGTTGGTTAGTAATTTTGATCATTTGTAGGTAAGGAGATATTTGCATGGGTGTAGGGATTTTTGTGATGTTGCCCGGAAAAGCGTATGTTTTATGTATCAGGATGAGAAGGCGGCCTTGACCCGGTGTGTATGGTCGACGTTGTCGGATACATCTTGTTAGTGTGTGTGTGTGTGTGTTAAAGATTAGTTTGTAGTTTGGAAATATATTTTGTATGTATTTTGTGGATTTTGTGGTGGAGAGCTTTGTTTCTTGTATGGCAATGAGGGCCGGAGGTGTATTTGTCTCGGTAATTAGATTTTTATGCTTGGGAGGGCAGTGTTTAGGGAGGAGGCGTTCCATGTAATAAAACTTGTATTGTTATTAGGGTATTAGGGTTCTGGTTTAGCAAAGGGAGGTGAGGGGTTAGAGGGGTGGTTGTATATATTCGGGTAAAGGTTCAAAGCATTTTAATGATTGGATGATTAGATCTTTTGGGAGATATGGAAAGTTTTGTTGGAGTATGTCTTGTGTAGGAGGTGGGTTGTGACTATGTATGAAATCGTAGAGTTTTTTGTGTATCGTTTGTTCGTGTGACATGAGGTGTTGGTTTTCCACAAGAAATGTTGTGTATGGGTGTGGTGTATGAATGTGTCGTTCAGGCGGGTTTTGTAAATTGGATAGGGTCTGGAGTAGTGTATTAGTCCATTGGGTTATGTTTAAGTTTTGTGGAGTTAGTAAATGGTTGCATTCTTCTATACATGGGTGAACAGTGATAACGAGTGCATATAAGATGTGTGATGTTGGGTGTGATTGTTGTGTTTGGATAAATTGAGCGGTATTGGGGTATGTAGTATTGTGTATTTGGTGTAGTGTATGTGTGTTTTTTAGTAAGGAGGCAAATGTTGCGGCTATATGTTTGTATTCTGGTTGTAGTTGGATGGTGTTTGGAATAAAGTAAGTTTTGGCATTTTTTCTATGGGGGGAAGGATGGTTTTTGAGTACATTTGGCATGGATCCTGGGTTTGTTTCAATGTCTCCTCCTAGTAATAAGAGGAGTTTGTAATAAATATTTTTGGTAGTGTACTTTGAGTGTTTTGTTTTGTGTGGGGGTTTGATTTAGTTGGTGGGTGTGTTTGTCGATGGGGATGTCTATGAATTTGCTTGTATAGTGATTGGGCTGGTGTGTGTGATTGGAATTAGACAAATGCACTCGTAATAACAACATTGATAATGAAATCTCTACAAACTTTTGGAAAAATCCTACAAATACAGATTCACAAAACAATGCCTTATCAAATTCCGGACTAGACAATCATGGGAAATGCCCACTAACAAATCTTCTTTGGAATAGAACAATTTCCATCTATTACATGCTCGATATGCACCTCCACGGACCCGGACACATGGCTACACGTAGTCCTCAAATGCCAAAATCATCACATACATTCTCTAATCGTCAAAAGACACAACAAAGCCGTATGGGAAATCCAAAAACTAATTGCATCCTCAAACAAACCCGGATGCTTTATACTTATGAACCCCGGAACCTTCAACAATAACCCGCAAGAAAACATGGTCCATCCATGGCTACTCCCATGCACATGTGAAATCCAAAGATGTATTGTAATGCCAAATTTATATTAAAGATACTATGCGTCATAGGACTACCATATAAAGACCTTCCCCCGGACTACATAAACGCAAATATTACTATCCAATTTATCAAATTTAAATATTGTAATGATAGATTTTCCCTGAAGCAATTGGAAACAAAATTAATAAATACCAACCACTTATTAACAACATTGCAGCTCTTGGATGGAAAGTTGATCCCCTTATTGTCATCACTGTTGGAGCTAGAGCTACTACCTTTATTTCCTCCATGAAAAGTCTAAAAAAACATTCAATATCCCCATTATCCAATTAAAGAGACATTCACAAACATTAATACCGTTGCTATCCAACATGCGATGTCCATATTCATGTACAAACAAAAAATTGAAAATAACCAACCTCTCCTAGAATTAAATAATACCTCCAAAAACCTTTCAATAGTACACACTTTTCCTTTACATACCATCCCTTTGAATTGAGCCATGTGGTTCGGATTGGTCCTTGGTCCTTGAATACTGGTTACCGGTTACTAGTTACATGGTGTCTAGTATCCTCAAGAGGGGGGAGTAGTTCCATACTACTAAACCTATGTCTGGTGGACATGGGTTTAGTGGTGGAACAAACAGACACTTTATTCACTCCGGCGTCCGTACCGGGTTGAAGTTCTTTTTTTTACACATATATATTTACACATATATATACTAAAACATAAATGTGTCTAGTTTGGAGTGCATGCTGGATGGGCAACACCTCCATCATAATATTTACAAGAATGACTTAACTCTTTAAGCCCGAGGTAGCTATAGATGATGGAGAATCTACAAGTGTAGTAGATTTGAATTCTACATAGTCTATAACTCTTGTAGATTTGACCATCATCCATCTCTACTTGCTCTTTAAGAATTAATGACTTGAAACTCTAGTAGCGATTGAAGAAGCGGTAGAAGCACTAGTAGAACTCAAGAGTAACAGGATATTGCTCTCACTTTGGGCAAGTAAGGTGGAGAGTGTTGATGAGCTCGAGAGTGGCATATGCGTCCGTGGTCATCCATGAGGTGGTGGCATCGACTTTGCGAAGGTGCTAGGCATGGCGCAAGATCATGTGCATGTATCCTTGCACCTTGCTCTTACATGCTTTGCACATGGGGCACTTGCACACAAGATACGTGTGGTCGTTGTGGTAACATCCACGACATCACTCTTGCTCTTGCGAAGACGGTTGCATGATAGGAAGTACAACCATCTTTTGTGCACAATTCTCGCAAATTAGTATATTGACCCATTGTCCCAAATCGGGAATGTAAGTTTAGGTAAGATATCTTAAATATTATTGTAGAAGTCAAATTTTTGTGAATTTTTCCCCATTGCAAGAACATATACTTAAATTGTAAGCAATGATGTACATAGATGACCACATTCCACCAACTTACTTGTTCAACCAAGTTTTTCAAAGTATTGTTTGTAGAGCATGTTTGATGCATAAGATCTACCATATAGATTTGAAAAGGAACTTTGAAATGGAGTTGACATGGAGAATTTCAATACGTTCAAATTAGAATTGTAGAACTTCCTAGAGGGGATTGAATAAATGAAAAGGATGTATGTTCCACATTGGAATACAATGCAAACAACAAATGCCTTGTAAATCTGTGATAATATATCCACTTCTGCTTCACTTCCAAATTTTAATCATCTTTCATATATTCCCCTACACTTAAATCTTGTGGGGTATCATTGGTGTGCATGGTGATCGCCATACATTTTAGGACAAAATCCTATCTTAGGAGGAGAAAAAAATTGGGTACTTGCAAGTGGAGCATCATTTGGTAGAGGAAAATTTGAAGCCTTTTAAGTTGCTTGGCAAGCATGGGCTGCGCAACCACAATCACAATGCTTTGTAAACAATGGGCGGGGGTAATTTTGGGCAGGGTTGATGCAAAGATGCCCAACGCAGATTTCGGCTCCCATCCCATCTCCACCTTTCTGCCTCCATTAATCGTTGTGGAAGCAGAGCCTACCTCTCCCTTCACCTCGTCGCCCCTCCAGTGTGAGGTGGCACCACTACGTGGTTATAGAGTGTCCGTCTATACTTTATAAGTAGAGTGATGGATTGTTGAAGAGGAGTTGAATAGGTGATGCAAGTGAAAGATCTTGTGACGCTCTGAAGCATTCAATGCGTGTCTGATTGCGTCCTGCCATATGGGAAGAATAAGAGGCTTTGGAATGATGTGAGGGCCTTTGTAGAGAGATGGTTGAAAGCCGAAAGTAAAGGCCAAACGTCAAGTTCAAAGTCAACGAAAAAACACAAAATTCTAAAAGCATGGATTGAAAAACATTAACATTTGAAGTTAGAAAATAATATTTTTTAGAGACTCTCTTGAATAGATAAGCCTACTTTGATTTGCAATGGAATAATATTTTAAATTTACTAGGTTGAATTTCCTACTGATTACATGTGTGCCAAATTTAAAAGTTGTAGAGAAGTGTAATTACTCCAAAAACATTTTATTTCAAACATGTCCACAACAATGTCCATACATAGTTTTTCTACCTGTAAATTAAGTTTTCTTGAAAACCACAATGCAAAAAGTAAAAAGAAAGGCTTATGCCACTTTTCAAAATTATACCAAAAAAGGTGAAATTTCAAAGATTTATGTGGAAAGGAAGATATATTTTTTAATATGTCATGCGCAACATTGTGAGTAAACTTATACTCCTCTTAAAGTGAAGTTTATAAATCATTGAGGGGACTTTTTCTCAATCTTAAATATAATCAAGTGAATTACTTTCATAAACAATCTCAAGGGTAGTAGAGGGAAGTAGCATGGGTGTCCATATCAATAGAAAATTTTAAAGTTTGGGCAACATGGCTTCTTTTCTTAGGGTTTGGTGGATAAAACAATTACTTTGACAAAGCTCTTTATATCTTCCAAGTTCATATATATTTTAATATTTCACATTGAAAGTTGTCGTAATGGAAGCATGCCCAAAGACCTTAAAAACCCTCCACGTATGAAAATTCTTACACAAGATCTAATAGATGAAAGTGGGAAAAATAGAATTAGATTTTAGTTTTTTCCTCTTTGTTCTAAAACTGCACCAATTATGGTATTTAGGTTGGCGACAATAAAAATAAATCCAAACACTAAATGTTAGCAAAGGCTAGCACTAAATGTAAATCTAATAACATTTTTCAACTTTGATAAATCTTTGAAATAGAAGAAAAGTCACATGTGGGAATTTAGTGTTAGGTTTTTCCAACTCCCTAATTTGGCTTGACACTTATTGTTATTTACCTCACTATATAGCACACACTAAATTTCAAATTGTCTTTATTTTAGAGTGAGCTATATGATGAGGTAAGGTAACAATAAATGTTAAGCCACACCTAACACCATAGTTAGTGTAGCAAGTATAGAACATTGCTATGAAAACAAAGTCAAGAGACTTCATGGGGTAATAGATGAAATGGACATTTGAGTACACATGGACACTTCAGGGTTACTTTTAGGCCTCTTTCTCATCTGCCATGACCAAAAACATAGCCAAAACTTGCAAGGCCTGAACTTCTTTCTTCCTCTTTCGTCACATCATTCCTCTCGGATCCTGCTTGTGAGCTTGTTGATTGATGGTCCATCTTATGGTTGAAGCTTCCCTTGCTAGGTCCGACAATTAATTGCGTGCCACCATCCACTATAAGAAACATAACATTAGCATATTTAAACCAACAATTCACCTAAATGTTGAAGTCAACATTCTAGCGTTGCCCTTTCTCTACAACTTCATGAACACTCGACTATTGCCGTGTTCTAGATATTCTGCCTTCCAAAATCGTCCCTTAGAGCATCTCCATCGGAGCATGGAGCCCCGATAGATTTGCTGAGATTCCATAGTTTTTTAGGAAACAACGCCTACTATAGACACGGTACACCACCTTGGAAACCCGCTTTGTCAAACTGCTATTTTGTGTTCAACATAACACTAGAAACTCAATCAGGATTGCTATCTTGTGAGCGGTGAGCCTTGAGCAGCGAGCGGTGAGCACTGTTTTTTTCGATTTTATTTGCCAAAAACAATTCAAAATTATACACGGACACCTATGACCGTGGATTATATTTACGATGTTTTGGCATCAAAATGAAAACATGCAACAATGAATAACGACAACATATTTGAACTTAATGATGACTAAATTGTTGAGGTTTAAGGTTGTAGTAATTCCTCTAAAATTCTGAAGGGACACTTATGGCTTCGAGTCAGGGTCTACTATATCATTTTCATACATGGGTGATATCCATCTAATACCTAGACGATATCCATGGTGTTTTACTACTTGAATTGGAAAAATTGGTTACTTTCAATGTATTTGTAGTTGAATAAATATAGTTTGAGGCTTTAGGGTATATTGCGTGGCCCAAAACATTCAATGAATGAGCATTACATATATGGAAATTACGTCGGCAAAGCATATGTAGAAAGGAATCGTGTGTATGTGATAAAACACAATAGATAGACGACTGTAATGAAGATGTCAAAAATCAACATGCAATGTTAAAAAACAAAACAACCAAATGGACAAATCAATTTTCCTCCCCCGATAACTCATCTGAGCTATCCTCATAGATACCAAGCGAACTACTATCCGTACCACTACCAACCGCTTCTCCGTCTATGAATTGTTTTGCTGTAGACTTGCGCTTGGGTACTCGTGAAATTGGTGGAGGAGATGGTAAAGCAGCCATCGCATGTCCAATGCCCCAGTCCCAAGGATTCATATGATACGCATGAGGTGGACTTATCATCACCATTGACAAGCGCGATAGCAGCGCGGTCTGAGATGTTGATTGTGAAGCCATCAACATCGTCTTCCGACTGCATCCATCAAATATCACGTTGATGTCAACAAAATTATATTATCAAACGCGGTTAACTACAACACAAAGTCATTCAATTAATATGTAGACCCTAAACTTACTTACAAGTTCTCTTGCGAGCGGTCTTCACCTCGGGCTCGTCGTCATCGACCTCCAACGGGTGTTTTCTGGAGCCTTCTTGCACCGGTGGCACAATTGCCGACTCCACTTTCATGGTACTGGGAATCAAAGGGCGGAGGACCTCATCAACCAAATCAACGTCCTCTTCTAATGCAAGGATGTGGCGCTTAAGGGCCTTACAAGCCTTGATGGATGCACCTATGCAATTGAAACAAGCAAAGAGAAGTTAGCAGCTGAGAGTAAAAATACTATGAGAGAAGAGGAAGTCCGGATTTGGCTTACCTGTGGACGCTGTAAGATCGAGGACGATCTCATCTTCCTGGGTACAAAGGTCGACAAGAGCCTCCATGAGGTTGGAGGACTTCTCTCGAGCTCCACGCCATGGCTGGTTGGTGGATCCTCTCATCGTCAGGGTCTCCTGTGTGATCAAATTGGTCAAGTGACCATCTGATGACAACTGAATCCCCTCCAGCAACAATTCCATCCTATCATTAAATGAAAATGGAACCCAAGGCTCCAACTTCCTCACATAGCACTTCACCATGAAGCACTTGTGAGTGCGCCCGGGATGGCCCTCGCGCAAGAGAGACAAACCGTTGATGGCAAACCACTTCGTCTCCTCACGGAAGTCTGCCCACTCTGCCCAAGTATGAAGCTCGTTCGAGATGAACTTCGAGTTGGGGTAGAACACAATGAGCGGTGCCCCATCGCGAAGCAAGGCCTATGCCATCTCGAAACACCGGTGAATCCAATGGGATTCTCGCTTACCAGAAGCAGAGTCCTGAGTTGGAAGTATGTTCCAAACTGACACCGCACCACCGCCCTCGATTCCAGGGACCGGCAGATCCTCTGGGACATCAAAAATTACCATGTCCACCAAACCGTCAACGCAAGGCTCTCCACAATGACGCCGCATCCGCGATCCAGAATGTACCTTCATAAACTCCCGCATCTCCGACCAAACTACTGGCAAGTCATCCTCTTCAGCAATACTATCAAAGAGAGTCATAATGCTGAGAGCACTATGACACATAACCTCCACTCCAACAGTAGACTCTAAATGCTCCTCTGCTGGGATTGTGTAAATCGTCTGCGAAGGTTTTGCGACATACGCGGAGGGTCGACTGCTGCCCGAAGGAGAAATGCCCTACGTCGATCCCATGGCAGCAGGAATAGCGAACGCTGTTGCCCCTCCAAACTGAGCAAACAACTTCTCGGGCCCCTCTTTTGCCACCAATGCTGCCAACTCTTTGTTCCTCTCCCTCGTCTCCTTCTTCAACGTCTTGGCTGCCTCCTTCTCCACCCTCAAAGCCTCCTTCTCTGCCGCCTTGAGCGCCGCCTTCGTCGCCCTCTCCGCAGCCTTTGCACGATCTTTCTCCAAGAGAGAAGCGTCAACCGGCTCAACCACCGTAGAGACGGAAGAGGGAAGCATGTCGCCATCACCACCGATGGCTAGGGAATCACAGTCCCTTCGAAGCTGAAGCTCTTCACCCGGAGTAGGATCGGAATTCTTCAACTCCAAGTACCAAGGGCACTACGCCAAGTGGTGACGAGAAAAGCGCTGCCTCTACTGTTCGGTGAAGATGCAGTCTGGTGAAGTAGAATCTGTCCACTTCTTGAAACGAATTGGTAGTTGACTTGGTAGCAAGGCACTTTTAGTGACAAGCTCCCTCCAGAAGTACCGAAGCACCGCCCGCTTCATGGTCTTCTCACATCCCTCCTGCTTTAGAAACTCCTTCGACTTGGAAAAAACACCTTTCCTTCCGAGATGGTCTTTGAAGGCCTTCGCCCACAGCATGATGCTCCAAGCCTCCATCCAAGAACCAATGTCTTGGATGGGATTAGGGAGCCCGTCAATCTTTAATACGACGTTGTCCTCCTCAACAAGCTCGGAGAATTTCTTCTCAATCTCCTCCTCCAACTATAATACACAGTGCAATCTCTTAGAAAAAATCAATGACAAATTGTAATTGAAGTTCAATAGACAATTCCAAATGTCAGTGTTACTCACCCCAGCCCAGAAGGCAGCAGTATCGATCCATCCCCGGAGAGTCGTGTCTGAAGCTGGTGGTTTAGGAAAATTATACTCCGCCCTGCTATCCTTGCTCATGTTCCACCACTTGCACCATCGTCCCTTGAACTTTCCAGCCACCTTTGCCGTGCAGAAGAGTTGGAGCTTCTCGAGAGTCATCTCTGGCTTGGTCTCATAAATATCGAAATGACGCATCACCTGAAGTAGAGGCACATATAGATGGAGTCATATAGGACATATCACGAATTACCAGAGTACCATATGGAAAAAACTTAAATAAACACCATCAAGAGAGTGGATTTTACATACCTCTTTGAAGAATTCCTCACCGTTCGCAGGATTTGCAATTGCCAACATCCATGTGAATGTAGTTTGACAAGCAATCTTCTTCTTCTGGACAGCATCGGTGCAGAGTCTCACCAACTCTGCTGGGCTTCCAACACGATCAACACCAACGCCTGTGACAAGGCTATCCTTGTAATTTCGTATGCACTCTTCATGGGCACCAATAATCTCCCGCTAGAAACCAAGCATCGTCAGTAATTGAACCAGGAGAGAAGATGCAACAACAATAGTTGAATTCGAGTGGAAGTACACATGCTTACCTCAAACATAAGCTTTTGAAAAGCATCATACGTCATGTGGTACCATTTCTTTGTTGCCTTCTTCCCCCACTCGTGCACACTTGATTCGTAGTCGTCTTTGCTAATCAAGCCCTTCAATTGCTCGAAGTCCAACAATCCAAAATGTTGGACCCGCTTCAGCTTGTGTGATAAATGTTGCGTGACGTGATCGGCCTCTTTTTGCCTACGACACAAGAACCATTAATTTGATACGTGCATGACAATATCTATTTAAACCACCAAATTCGAGCATGGCAATGATATCATTTTCCAAAGCAAATATACTGACATTCAAGAGTTGGATATGAGTCTTACTTGTTAAGATCTGTCATAGCGTTGAGAAGAATATGGCGGTTTGCCAAACACGGCTCTAAAACCACAGCCCTTACAGGTGAATGGAAAATGTAGTCCCGAGAGTGCATCTGGGATATCACCTCCATCCACGCAATATGGCGGTGGTTGCCATCCCAGATAAAGAAGTACTTGTTTGATAAAGACTTCAACTCCGGTCGACTCTGCAACATTGTCTCGAACTTGCGATCCTCCTCTTGCCAAAGTGGAGACCACGAAGCTTGCTCGTGAGGAAGCACCTCTTGTTCAGTCATTAAGAAATTCTTGACCACCACATAAAAACAAGCAGATCCAGGTCGATATCCCTTCACAAACTCCGCCTTGAGCTTTTCAACATCACTCTTCAATGGTAGACGAACCTCCGTCATGGGTAGCATGCGGCATAGTGGAATGAGGAGCTCGTCGACTGAAGGGTAGAGTGACCGTTGTAGAACATCTGACGCTGTTCCCCGAATGGACTTCCTCAACGCTTGCTCGGTCGATTCCATCCTCGAGTCAGCCTCCAGGTCAGTCATTTCTTCCTCCGCAGGTTCATTTACGGGAGCTAAATCCATTGAACCGGATATGATCCCTAGTTCCACATGAGCCATCTGAAATTTGACAATTAATGTAGAGCACTTCATCAATCAGACTTACACACCCTATCCATCTTTCATTGCGAACTGAACAACATACCTCATCGATTCTGTCTTTGTTTGCTTCACTCATGATTACTCCGCCCTCAACGCTCCGGCCTCAGCGGTGCTTGAATCACCAAACAGGTGTCAGTCGTGAGCATGATGAATTTAAATAGAACAACCTACCATACCGAACAAGCTCGGAGCTAGAACGAAATCCGTAAGTCCAGCTGGAACGCGCAGAGATCTGTGCTTCAAAGCGAGATTCAGGTGCACACCTTGCTGAGATACGAACTGCTCCATTGAACAGGACGAGCGCTCCAAGGCGAGAAGAGCATTAAATGAAGAACCTCAAGGAGGATATAAAATAAAAATGGGATGGCTTAACGGACCCTCGGATCCGAGGGTCATCCAAAGCTGCCTAAATAAATGTAAAAACAACCGACCTCACCGATCGAGACAGACAAGATGAACTCGGGATCGCAGTTGGGAAGCGATGGACTGCAACACCGAGCCCACCGCTGGACGGCTCCAACATACCTCTCAGATGACGATCGCAGAATCGGCGAGAGGAGCATGAGTTTCTAAACTTCAACGAGGAAAATAATAAAAAACTGGGATGGCCCAACGCACCCTCGGATCCAAGGGTCATCCGAAGCTGGTGAAAATACAAAAATAGCAGCCCACTTCACTGATGGAGATAAACAATGTGAACTCGGGGTTCACAAGTGGGTAGCGTTGGACTGCGACACCGAGCTCACCACTGTAGCACGCCTACAGATTCGGATAAGATGACGAGCGCTCCACCGCGAGGGGAGCATGAGTTTTTGAGCCTCAAGAAGAAAAAAAATAACAAAATGAGACGGCGAAACAGACCCTCGGATCCGAGGGTCATCCGAAGCGCCTTAAAAAAAAAGTATCAGCCTACCTCACCGACCGAGATAGACAAGATAAACTCGGTGATCGCAACTGGGAAGCGCTGAACTGCAACACCGAGCCCACCGCTGGAGCGCGCCAACAGACCTCTCTAAGATGACGAGCGCAGCATCGAGAGGATCATGAGTATTTGAACCTGACGGAGAAAAAACAAACAACACGGGATGGCCCAACGGACCCTCGGATCCGAGGGTCATCCCAAGCTGATGAAAAAAAAAAAAACAACCTACCTCAGATGACGAGGTGAACTCGGGGACTGCAATTGGGTAGCGCTGGACGGCAACACCAAGCCCACCACTGGAACGCGCCTAGAGATTCCTCAAAAATGACGAGCGCTCCACCGCCAGGAGAGCATCAGTCTCTTCACCTTAAGGAGAAAATAAAATAGAAAATGGGATGGCCCAACGGACCCTCAGATCCGAGGGTCATCCCAAGCTGATGAAAACAAAATTCGGAATAGCCTACCTCAGATCCAGAGGTGCACAAAATGAAGTCGAGGAAGGAAGCTTCCTAGCGCTGGAACAGTCCACCGAGCCCACCACTAAAGCGCGCCTACAAATTTGGATAAGATGAGGAGCGCTCCATCGCGAGAAGAGCATCAGTCTCTTCACCTCAAGGAGAAAAAAGAGAAGAAAATGGGATGGCCCAACGGACCCTCGGATCCGAGGGTCATCCCAAGCTGATTAAAAAAAAATGGAATAGCCTACCATAGATTCGGAGGTGGACAAGATGAAGTCGAGGATCGCAGCTTCCTAGCGCTGGAACGGTCCATCGAGCCCACCACTCGAACGCGCCTACAGATTCGGATAAGATGACGAGCGCTCCATCACAACTAGGTAGCGTTGGACTGCGACACCGAGCCCACCACTGGAATGCGCCGACAGATCTCTCTAAGATGACGAGCGAAGCATCAGCAAGATTTAGGGTTAGATGAAGACCCCTAACAAGGGAATCCGAGGTCGGAGTTTGACAAAACACCAAAGCTGCACGATGTTCGCTACGCAGGGACTTACTGTTCTTAACTCACAGATTCGGGTTCACACCAGTTTTGCCACACCAATTGCAGCAATGTGGTCGACTTCTCCAGTGCGAAAGAGCAGGAGGAAAACTACTGAAATGCTGAATCGCCCGAGGGTTCGAGGGTTTCACTTGCGCTGGCAACGTGGCGTAAGAAGCTCAACCTAAACCTGGATCCGGAGCTTCAGCCAGCTGGAAGGGGGTGTACGCTAAAATAGGCTTAACAGGCCCGCTGGAAGGGGGTGTACCCTCGAATAGGGTTAAACTACTAGGCACTGTATTGGTTCCTCGACATAAAGATAGGGAGAGAGATACAAAAGAAAACGCGGTGTCCCGGGAGAATCATAGATTGTGGGTGGTTAAAGCATTCCACGGACTCCTTCCACGAGGGAGCAAGAATATCGCATACAAATATTTGACATGTCGGAAGACATAGAGTCTCTGGAATCTATGAGTTTTGGCATGTGTAGAAGATGGTTCGAATCGAACCTGAGGTGATGGGGCTGCTCCTGGCTCGAGGAGTGCAAGGGTAGTTCCGTACTTGCCTTGTTGATGACTTCTAGATGCTAAAGTTGACTTCATATTTTGACACTCTGACTCCTCAACTATGTCGTCAGTCCCGTTGCCCCTTTGCAACGATCAATCCGAAGAACTAGGTCTTTGATACCCACTCATCGTATAAGCTTTAACAGAATCCTCTTTATGTCCTTCGGAACGAAACTGCTTACTAGTCCTAGTCACCTGCACATATTGGAAGAAGCATTGACATTCAGTACTACCATTAAAATGATATGAGTCACATAATTTTGCAAAACAAATCAACATCAAGCACAAATTACCTGAACGCTGGAATGAGACAAGGAAGCTCCTTTGTGGGTAGTAGTGGTAAGCCTATATTCCTCTGTTGATTTTGCGTCGCCTACTACTTTACTTTGGAACGCTAATATTGCTTGTTGCTCCCGACGTTTCTTCTGAGCGCGTATCTGCTTAGGATTTGAAAACTTAGTAGCTCTTCTCTTCTGTCTAGCATTCTTAATCATCCTCAGCACTCAATCGTTCACTGTCCTCTCCACTCCCTAGACATCACAACCTCGCAGGAAAAATCACAAACTTGTTGTCACAATTGCTAGAATGCCTGCCTCGCAATATATATCCCATGGGCGCTACCATCGGCGGAGAGGGAAGATTCAGTTCTCTTAATTATCGGATCTTGACAAGCTTTAGTTTGAATGGAAACAACAATGTGGTCTCTATTTATGTGACTTTCACCATTTTAATTTCTCCATCCAGCGCACTCTTATTTTTTATTAGTGATAAACTGCATGAGTATTGAAAAACGACAACTGACATGTCAGACTTGCAATGGACAACCCCACCGCTTCATTGAGCCCAAAATATACTACTATATATAATAATATATTTATGCGGTAATGCAGGTTTGATTAACATTGCAATTTGTCGTATTCATCCACGAGGCAACCAAATGGCTACAGCATGATCCCACTCATACATAATGCCGCCGCAAACTGGCTTCATGGATCATCCTATTTGAATGTAGACGCAATCAGTTCCTCCTTCTCTTTATGCAATCCCTGGTCATCTCGCGGAATTGCTAAACCATCGTTGAGAGTCCTTGAACATGGCGTCTCTTTCTTCATTTCGAGGAGGCATCCCTTTTCTCATGCCCGTTGATGATTCTGGCACTGTCATTGTCGCAGAGTCTTTGCTCTGTCTTCGTTTCGGATTTAGGAGTGGAACGGTTCAAGTCGAATAGGAAGTTTTTGATAGAATTGGGATTCTCACGCAGTCTATTTATCAAGTGAAAGATCGTGATGCGGTAGGATATGTGTGGAATTTATGTTCTGGTTCATTCAGAGTATACAGTGTTTTGGACGCCCAGATGTCTAGTCATGCTTCTACTATAGTCCAAACATCTTCAGACGATTCCGGAGACACAGTACTCCTGTCTGGTTTGGGCACGAGGTCTATCCCAATCGTCCATACTCTTAGCGACACAGAGGAAGAAGATGTCACTGATCTCAGTCTTGGAAACTCGCGCAATATCGTTAATTGTGACGAGTCTTTCCTTCTAAATATGACTATTTTACCTTCTACTAGGTCCAAAACGTCCCAATTTGTTTCTCTAGGGAAGCCGCCAGTCGATCCTACCTCCAGAGGAATACGAAGTATTCTTTTGCAAGTTCGTAAAATAGGTCTTAGGAAGGGGTCCAAGTCGGAACTGTCACGAATTGATGTGGATAGTTTAGATCTGAAAAGAGTGAAGTATTTGCCTCCAAATTACAATGGAGATCAAATATTTGAACTACTTCCACTTCCGGAGGGCATCCCCCAACAGTTTGGAGGAGGACTTGATGGGATGAGTAAGCAATATGATGGTCACGCATGGTGCAAGACGATGACTACAAACATCAAGAACGACTTCGGCCTGACATACCGGAAGTCAACTTGTACTGGACATCTTCAATGTCCCAACGTAAGTTGTGACTATAAATGCAGAAATGAAGGTCGCACGAATCAAACCGAGTGGAGCGGTTTTGCCCTTACCCCGTTTCCCGTGAACGAAGCACCTTCCGAGAAGTCAACATTGGCATGTAAGCTTTGTCGGACTCCTCCTATTTGTTTATCTCTCTGTGATGCTCGTATCTGCTACGTGACATCGATCGATCCATCACGCACTCGTGTGGCCATTCATCTTGGGCATCATGACCACCCCATCTCGAAAGGCGTTGATTAATGCGTGATGGACGTCGTGCACGACTGTGTTGCCAAAGAAGTCCAGCGCACACCGAAGGCTACGAATTCAGCAATCATTATGGCAGCGAGCAAGAACTTTCTTTCGGACTACTTGATTCGTCCGGCGACCGGGTCATCAACTTTGGAAGGCGCTTCTATGGACGTTGTCCTTGATCAATTTAAGACACTTTCATCTCCAAATATTAGGAACCTTGTGTCAACTTGCAAGAGATTCTACAGTGGAGGAAAGGGAGTAATGGATAATATCATGGCCCTGAAGGAATCTTCCAAGTTTGTGTTCATCCACGAGAACAAGTTCTCCGGGCAATCCAAAGGTAAAGTCTTTGTTTTCAAGATGTCAGTCGATCGAGCAGGCAGTGGTGTAGATCTTGTGAAGCGTATGCAACCCGGGAAAGACCTACAAGATTGTTGGTTGATGTTTGATCATGTCAAGCGAGTCAAGGACTTGACTACCATGATATGTCATGTATACAATAGTAAGTATTGTGGAGTCATGACAATTGCCATGTGCGATATGCAATCCGAGGATGCCGACGCCCAACAGCTGTTCTAGAAGAATTTGAATGATACAATGAAGAACCACGGAGAAGAGGCAGCAAACTTCAAGGGCTTCATGGCGGATAGTGCTGGGGCGAACTGGCACGTAGTCCGTCGAGTTTACGGCAACGGCGACAAAGACAAACCCATGGACAACAGGGAACGCACTTGTTTATTCCATTGGACCAAATGTCTCCAGCGAGCCACCTCTCAGAACATTCTCGTCGGCTTCCAAGACCAGCATATTGCCCTCTGCAAGATTTGGAAGAATGCAAAGTCTCAAGAGGAGGCCGAAGCGCAATACAATGTAATAAGAGGATGGTGGATGTCCTCTGGTGCGACTACCAAAGTCGGTCGACGGGCTCTTGAGGATTGGATGGCCTTTTGGCACTTTCGGTATCGACAATGGGGCGGCGCAATGCAACTTGTAAGTAGTCAACTATTTTCATTTCATGAGTCCACTCAAGCTGTCATTGTTATAGCGCTTTGAAATTGTGTAATCTAAATCATTGACATGTGGTAGGATCTGACGCTGGATGAAAGAGCGGACATGCCTTCATGCAACCTTGCTGAAACGGTCCACAACCGGTGGCTTCAAGCATCTGGAAACACAACGACATGCTTGTACGCTGCTATCGTGGACGATCTCATCCGTGCTTTCATGCAAATAACTTCATATCGTGCATGGTTGAAGGGTGGAACATCTGGTACAGGACCGGATAAAGGTACGCTTCGGCTGCGATCTGCTCAACGTTCAGGTGATCCTAAACTCATAGCTGAGGCTGTTAGGAACTTCCCAAATGCTGCAGATCTACTAACCCGCACGGGTGGCCTGGAAGGTTCAGAGACTTTTGGGTCTACGAAGCACAAGCTTGATTTGCCCCCAGGGTCAGAACATGATTCTCACCGTTCCGATACGGTGAACTACTCAATTCCTCGAGATGGGACGAGGGTAACTCGGGCACGTATCGAGGAGTCGCTAAGCGGTCATGACACTGGAGTTCAACACACAACCTCCGTATTGGAGTCCGACTGTGATCCATTGAAGTGGCACTTTGCTCGTCTTCCAAAAAATTCTGCTCGAAGATGCCAAGCATTGCAAGCTCATACTGGTGAACAGTGCAATGCTAGAGTACAGCGTGGAAGTCATGGAACTCCGGTCCCAACATACGCTGGCTTGAAGAAGGATTACAGGAGTCCACGGAATGTTGTTGCAGAGTTCTGGTTTTGTCCGGATGACATTGAGCGTTGTGTAAAGGGGTCGAAACGGTCATTTGTACTGGACTGGCCAGCAGTTCCGATGACGTGGCCTGTAAAATTTGGCACAAACCTAACAATGCAGGAGGTGTTAGTGTTAGAGGAAGCTGGTTTCCAATTGCAGCAATGGGGCGCTCTTTCACCGCGGAGACAATTTGAAATGTCTATGGACATGCCTCTTCCACGCTCCCACTTCCCGGTTCCCTCGAATTCGGATTCATTCCACACATTTTGCCACAGGTGCGATCCGTAGAGGCTCGGACGTTCCCACAACTGAGCAACGCAATAAGTGGTCAAGCGTTGCTCTTATGAATAACTGCTACGTTTTGAACGTCGTTGCCATACCATATCCAGGTTGGGGATGTGTTATTACCCTTGACACAGGAAAAGAGAAGTCCTATTGCATCACAATTACGGACCTCCCGGGGTGTTCTTGCCCTGATTTTTTGAAGATGCAATCGGAGGTGCTAGGGAAGAAGGGGCAGTGGAAGTATTGCAAGCATGTATACTACATTCTACGTTACCTATGTAAGATGGATTACAAGGTGGACGTATTCATGCACGCTCCAAGCTACAGCTTCAACGAGGTCATGCGCATCCTTGAGCTTGCCAACATTGCAGAGCAGGCATGAGGGCCTCACCCTAAACCGAAATATCAGACGTCGTGATTTGGTCTTAAGTAGCTACATGTAGTACGTGGTGAATTTAAATTATACTTCTAGATTTGGGGACCTGAGTCCTGAATTCAACACATATGAGACATGATATTGTCCTAAGTAATAAATTTTCGTATTCTAAAGTCGCTCCAAGTCCAAAGGTACTCTTTGTATAGAATAACTCTAAAATATGTAACCGACTCCACGTCTGTTAAATCAATGGAATTCACCTGTACATGCTGTCGATGTAATATCCACATGTCACCATTGCAATACGTACCTTAAACCCATGCAATTGTATGGAGATACCCATACATCTCGAAACGTAGACGTCCTAAACCGCATAGATACGAGTGGTTAAACATTGTCTTCGCATCATCGGTGACACGTCCAACATGCAATTTATCCACACATATTGTCAAAAGACTAATCACATTGCATGGTACGCTACGACGGCGTTGTCATTCTCATTGAAAAAAATGTTGAAGTGCAGATATGCATCCAACAGAAGACCAGACATTCCGAACATAAATTAAATTCAATGTTCATCGAAACGTAGACACGCAAGAAGATAAGGCCACAAATCATGAATATTGTCACATTCTAGAGGTGAACACGGTTATAGGCTTCTTTCTTAATTTAGAAAAATGTATCAAACTTTCAATGCAACTTTTGCATTTCTGCGGATTTATTCCTGAATTTCATTTTTTTTTTAAAATCACACTTTTTAAAAAAAAAATCAGCATTTTTTAGGCTCGCTGCTCGCCGCTCGCCGCTCACCGCTCACAAGATAGCGTCGCTGATACTCCAATGCCTAGTGCGTCTTCGTCCATTCGTCCCCGCTTTGCCGACGAGATCCAAATCCAACCGGTGGCTAAGCGCAATAGATTCAGTACGTAAGCACCTTTTGTCTTCCAATCAATTTCCATCTTTAATTTGGAAGTCCTCTGAAGGTCTCTACCTTATCATGTTCAAATTTGTAGCCCTACGTGTAGAATATATATTATGGCCTCTAGTGGCACCAAATCACATGTTCCTTAATTTGGTTGTGGCATTTGCAGAATGATGGCCAACGTTTGTTCCCCCACTGGAGACTACCTAATGGCTCCATGGCATGCAGAAGAGGCCCTTAGGCAGGCAGCTGCATCATCCCCGTGTTCAAAAAGTAGAGAACGTTATTTTGATCGGCGTGTTCTTCAATTCATTGACGATGAGGCTGACGTAGAGCTGCATTATATTTCTACGTCGTACGAAAGCTCTGAGGACATGTCATGTTAAACTAACATTTCTTCAATCCAAGATATTTGCCAAATATTGCAACCACTAATGTAGATATTTTGTTTGCTTTGCAAATACTCTCATTCAATACCCCTTCTTTGCCTTGTTCTTTGCTCTACTTGATTGTTGTCGTCGTCGTTGTAGTTGAGTTGCACAAGTTGTAGGGTTGTCAATTATTGCCCTATCATTGGTAAATTAAATATGGTAAATACAAGATATAACCGGTCAAAATAGAGTTGGGACTCTAACCTACACATTGTTTATAGAATAAAATCCGTGACAACTCATGAAAAACACATATAATAATTGAGGGCTAATGGAGATAATGACCTATTCTACTGGTGTCGAGAAATATATATTATGCCATATGACAAATCGCAATTCATTGTAAGTCAAATAATATGACAGAATTTCAGCAAGGAAATGGAATGACAATTAATTTCTACTACCACCCGTTTTTACTTTAAGTCTAACGCATATTGAAATCTCAACATATTGAGTTGAGCTTTATCCATCTCCAATCATTCCTAAAGTTCCTCCACAAATAAAATATGCCGTGAATTATATGGTGCGTTCATCTAGAACAATTGTCTAATATGTCACAATTTCAAGTCCAATTTAACCCCTTAGGGACCAAGTATCAAAAATAGACTTTTTGAAAGTTCGGTCACATTCCTTTGATGTCAATTTCCAACAATCTACTTTGAAAGATTTATTGTAGAAGGACATTACTAAGACGTTAGTGGGAGATCGTTTTCATCCTAAATCTGACATTTCATGAAAAGGTTATAGGGTTTCGAATTTTGAATGTGCCGAGCAAGTTCTTTTGGCACCTTGAAAAACTTTTGCTAGGACACTCTATTGAATGTGAGATTTTCAATACTAACAAGACATATTTTCCCCTTCATAATGAAAAAATGTATCATTGTCTTTTGTGAAAAATAGCATATTAACCCAAGTCAAACATTTTAATACATTGTCACACATTGTCGGGCAAGGTACCAAAAAAACTTCTTCTTTTCCACATATAACTTAGAGATCTTCATGTTTTAGACAATTTTGTATTGCACAAGAATATGTAGTGGAAATCTTCTTACTGACCATTTGAATTATCAATCTAAAACATATTTATTTCACAAAAATGCGAACACAAATTGGCAATTTTCAAACCTCCACTCCTTCCATAGTTGTTTTGAATATGCTACACACCTTTCTTCTACCTCTAAAATTTGGTGAAGAAGGAACTAACATCATGCTCAACACGATGGTAATGGATTTATACCTTGTGTAGTGAAAATATTTGACACCAAGCGAAGTCAAAGTTTGCTAATCCACCTAACGCTGGAAAGGAAATGAACCAGTTGTTTTTCTATGAACAGTAATATAATCTTTCAATTCGTGCGCTCAAAGTTTATGAAATTTTGTTAGTATGTTACTTATTAAGTCGTATATGAGATCCTTTGGTCAAAACTAGAATTGAAAGTTTTTTTTTCCTTCTTGAATCATTGCATTAGAATTAAACAATTCTGAAGTGTTTTGGTGCGAAACTATCCCGGTACCTAAGGGATTTAACTGTGCGTCTTCACTTTTCCTCCCTCACAGGCCTCAATAGCCTAAGCCTATTAGCGCCCCCATCAGACCGCTTTACATGCTAACTTTGTTCTCCTAGGTTGAGTTTCCATGTAATTAATTTTTTTTCTTTGCCCTCTTATATTTCCATGTTATTGTATTATAGCAGGTAGCTAGTAGCAGTGTTCGAGATAGTTCAATCCTAGGAATCGTGGACATGGTTTAGGGTTTACAAAGATAGTGTTGAGTTGTTTCCTTCTTCGGTTGCTTTTAATGAAAATAGCACCGCCGCTCGCGGTGTTGTCCAGGTAAAAAAAAACCCGACAAGGAAGGTGCACCTGCGGGACGTGATGTGGATATAAAATAACACTCTCTGTTGGAGTGTTTGCCACCCCCCGACGCTTTATTTTCAACTACCTATGATAGTTGCCGGTCTTATTCGTGTTCTTTTTTAACGTCTAACTAATCTGCAAGGCTTTTTTATGTTTATGTGGTGAAATATGTAAGGTTTTATTGGCCCACCTTAGTTGTGGTGTAAGGATCCTTCAATTTTTACTACATTGGTATGACCTAAAATGAATGTCTACCCCAAATTCAAAGACTCCCTACCTATAAGGATTGCATCCCCTTCCCTTTATTGCTATTGTATAGGTTTACAATAATGTATTGGAGAAACATTACGTACTAGTTTTGTAGAAATGGCTAACTTTTGTGGAGATGAGATTGTCATCCTCGAAGATGTCTAGAGCAATTGCTAGACGAGGTTGCTAGAGCAATTGCTAGACAAGGTTGATAGAGCAATTGCTAGACGAGGTTGATAGGGAAGATGAGGATGATGAAGGTTGTACGAATGCTGCACTTGTGACACGTATGGCCGATGCGAGTAATGCGGAGAGGGAAGACAATGTAGTGGTCGTTGTAGAGCCCAAGGGAGATTATGAGGGAACAATTCTTCTCAAGAAGAGTACTGCATATAGCGTTCCTTCCAAACAAGAAGATTCTTTCATTGACTGGTCATTGAAAGCCTTCAAGGAGAGGAAGACAGATCCGACATGCCTTTACACTGCCCTGTTCATTCAGAATCAGTGCACATGGCGTGTAGATATATGGGACCTCCCTTACTGAAGAGGCGTAGGGTCAAGGAAGCTTCACATCTTCTAAGAAACCTAGATCATATTTGAGTAAAAGCATGTTTAAATTCACGGCTTCTTCGTCTGCTCTAATGAAGTGTGGAATCAATTTCCTAGTTTTTAATACTACATAAGCCTATATCTTATGTAGTACAATCTATATACAATATGTCTTCTATTACAATATGTTGTGTAACCCTTACACGGTCATAGGGTACATATCCTCTTTGTGACAATTCATTATTTGGACTACAACCCATACTTTACAAGGAATTCCACGATAATAGGCCCTTATCCTCATATGATAGTTAAGACTTTCAATTGAAATGTTACTATATGAAAAACTTTCAATTTTTTTT
Source organism: Bryoerythrophyllum caledonicum (assembly GCA_963971425.1). NCBI lineage: Eukaryota > Viridiplantae > Streptophyta > Bryopsida > Pottiales > Pottiaceae > Bryoerythrophyllum > Bryoerythrophyllum caledonicum. The sequence goes on along the minus strand of OZ020516.1, from coordinate 9,534,985 downwards.
AACTTTTTGTTTACTTTCACTTTTTTACAATTTTTTGTTTACTTTCACTTTCACTTTAATGATATTCTTTTCCAAAAAGGGTCCAAATTTATTGCTTTAGGCTCGCGAACGAAGGCTCACGGCTCATGGCTCACGGCTCAAGGCACGCAAAATAGCTTCGTCTACGACTTGATCATTAAAGGAAACCATACAGCTCAAATCTACTCAATCAAACATATTCTTATGACAAAATACAAGTTGACGTACCTTGGCTTGGTCCAAAAGTATCTGGGCTTGCAATTTACACATCTCCTTGACGGCTTGTTACTCCATCAATCAGACTACGTCTGCAACATCATTCTCGAGTTTAGAATGGCTGATTGCAATTCTTGTCGGAGTCCACTTCCACCCGGCCTGAAACTACAAAACAACACAGACACATCATTCATCAACGCCGAGCTCTATTGTTGCATGGTGGGGAAACTAATTTTCCTCACACACCCGCCAAGACATTGCTTATGTAGTAAACTTAGTATTTGGGTTCATGCAAATCCCGCAACATTCTCATTTTAGCGTTGTGAAAACAATTATCCGCTATCTAAAAGGAACCATCTCGCTCGGCTTGCACTACGAGAGAGGAGAACTTCTTGAGATTAAAGGTTATAGTAACGTTGACTAGGGTGGGGACCAAGATGAGCGCAAATCAATAGAGGCGTTGATTTTCACAGCTGGTTCAACTCCCATTACTTGGAGTAGCAAAAAGCAGACGTGTAGTGCTCTGTCATCAATTGAATCAAAATATTGCGCCTTAGTAGAAGTTGCAAACGAAGCCATTCGGATTCAAGGCTTATTCAAGGAATTAGGATTTCATTCACAAGAACCAATCAAACTTTATTGCGATAACTAGAGCGCCATCAAGATCTCCAAGAATCCAATTTATCACTCCAAAACGAAACACTTTGAAATACATCTCCATTTCATTAGAGACGTGATCAAACAACAAGTATACGTATTCTATATACCAACAACACAACAGCCAGCAAATATCATGACGAAAGCACTTGGCAGGGTAAAGTTTGAGGAATGCAAAGAACTCCTCAACCAAAGTGCTGCAACGGAGGAAAACACAAAGCCTATCTAGATCTATCACTAAAAAGATACCTCTGAGCCTCGGCCATGTTTTTGAAACTCTTATAACTCTAGCCGCTAAAACCCTCTATCTGAATTTTACATTCCTCCCAAGTCAGGTATATTCCAGGATTATAGCCTCTCCAAACGGCATAGAATCTCTACTTCATCCCAAGAGTTGCGAGCGCTCAAGAGACACAACTAGAACAACCCAAATTGCACCATCTCGACGACCCTGAAGCTCGTCCATGTCAACGCCACAACCACAGCCCCAATAGTATTCACGATACAAAACAACACCTGGTGATTCTTGCCTATTCCTTCTCTCCTAAACCACCATCTACCCACTATTGTTAAGTCGTTTGCCCAAACCTCTCACCACACAATTCACGGCTCTCTAGACAAGCGTGAAAATCGCCCACAAATGAAGCATCACCAACAAACCGACGCTCCACGTGCCTGCAACACCATCATCAACCTCATCTTGCTCCTGCCGCACCATTGTACTTCAGAGAGGGAAGACTCAGATTGTTATCTCAAGAATTGTAGCTGGTGAACCTCTAGGGTTTAGAGAGGATGTTGGAATGAAAAAGTAACCCTGAACGTGCATCCCTCCTAGATAACCATTAGGATAAGAATGTAGCATTAGTCTGAACCAATTGAAACAATTTACAAAAACCCTAAACTTTAATTATATTTCCACAAACACTACATACTCTAGACAAGGGGGATACAACTATAACAACTGGAGCCTAATTGATGGATTCTACGTTCGTGCAACTAACCATACCACATTTACTTCCACGACAAATAATAACATTCATCTGAACTCGGATCACTCACCTATACAACTCCACATCCCAAACAACACATTCATAAACCGTCCACCAAGTAACACAAACAATAACCACATACATATCCTTAGCCCCATCCCACAAAACAACATAGAATTATTCAACACAAAATTCTTCGAGGAAAACTCACTACACATTGACTCCCTAATAAACAAATTAGAATCTAATAACCATCTGTCCTAAATACAATGGCAAGAAACGTGTCACACCCTAGATACACTCATCAACAACATATCGAATACAATTGAACAAACCTGCAAAGCCCAACCCATACCACAAATGACAAACTGAACGTTACAACAAGGTGGATACTTACCCCGGAAATTATCTAAAACATGGAAACAACATCTAAACATTTACCACACTGTACGAAAAACCATAAGAACCGTAAATAACAACTCTCAATGGCGAAACCATCCTATCCTTAACGAACTCCAAAACCTTCAACACACACAAATCCCTAACCCACCCCCCATACACCTACCCCATGACACATGGATAAACAACATAGCACTAATTGCAAAAAATGCCAACATACAAGCCCGAAAGATCACCACCAAACATACCCAAGAAAACATTCGAAAAGCCATCTCCAAATACAGACAACTATACGAAACTAGCCCCAAGAAAATAAACAGAAGAATATTCAAAACTATGGAGTCCCCACCATTAAACTGCATCACTGACCAATATAACAATATACTAACTAGCCGAGAAGATATTGCAAACGAAATATTTAACCAACAAACAAAAAACAACACACCTACAGTAAACACATGCAACTATCAACCGGACCACCGCACTACATGTACATGCGCAGTACGACAATATCCATGGCATGACCTAGATGGATTCACATTAGAAACAAGAGGAGACCCGGAAACCCCGCTACACACATACTTTAATCAAGCTACATATGACACTTGTCTACGTAACCTAGGAAATAATAAGGCCCCAGGACCGGACCGCATACCGAACTCTATACTAAAAAATATGCCCCCAAGATTTCACAAACTACTAACCCTCTTCTTCTCCCACTGCTATGAACAAAAACAAATCTCTGCTTCATGGAAAACAAGTGCAACAAACCTTCAATACAAAAAAGGAGACCCATCCATGCTACCGAACCACAGACCCATTGCATTAGCCAATACCATTTACAAACTATTTACGAGCACATTCACATCAATACTATCATCATACGGCGAAAAACATAAAATACTACATAATAGCCAAGAGGGGTTTAGAGCAGAAAGAAGCACCGCTAGACAAATCCAAACAATAACAGCCGCATTAGAAGATGCACGATTTACAAACCAAGACATATTTATACTCTATGTTGACTTTAAGAATGCCTTCGGCTCCATTGACCACGCTAGACTTTTAGCCATAATGACCGACCTTGGATATCCCAAAGACGCCACCGCATTAGTGGGGAATATCTACTCTAAATCCTCAACTTCCTATATAGGAGAACATTTCGGTAAAACTAAACCCATAGCCATCCAAAGGGGAACAATACAGAGAGATACCCTAAGCCCATATTTATTCATTATATTCCTAGAACCACTATTTAGATGGCTAGATAGAGGGAACAATGGATACACATTTGGGACATCACAAACCACCATCAACTCCACGGCATACGCGGACGACCTTGCGGCTATAACCAACAAAATTAATGCCATAAAAATACAACTTAACAAAATAGACAGGTATTGCAAATGGACAAGTATGGATGTAGGGGTCCCAAAATGTGCCGTCACTGGATGCCCAAATAAATCAAAAACAAACCCCACCGCATTCAAAGCCCTAATACAAACCTCTAACATTAATTACCGAAACCAATAAATACCCGTACTACACCAAAACGAACCATACACATATCTTGGAATAAGTCTCGTCCCCTCTCTAAAATGGAAAACCCAAATCCATGCCACCACCACAAAATTAATCAAACAATGCAAAGAACTAGTAGCTTGTCCGGCCACTATGAAACAAAAAATAAAAATGATTGACACAGTGTTAAGACCAGGCATGGCATATAGCTTCTACGCGGTACCATACTCAATGCCCGCCATCAAAAAATTGGACCAAAAAATAACTACCACACAAAAAACCGTATGCGGTATGCCAAAATGTATGTCTAATATAATTACACAACTACCGCACAACCTCTTTGGACTAGAAGCCTTCTCACTAAAAAATGCATACCTTAGATGCATAGGAGAACAACTCCAGAACGCTCTAAATGACTGTGCCAGACTTGGGAAAATATACAGAGGCCTAACACATCATGAACAATGAAGAATTTAAAACCTACCACTTCACCCCATCAAAACTAATTAAAAGTGCCCTCAAAATCGCACGACAACTCTTTTGCCACCCAATATACCCCCCTCCACCCAAATACCCATACCAATACACATATATACTCCCATACAATCAGAGACCCATTCATCACTACAAACAATGACATCACCCCACGATCTACCCCCCCCACAATCGATACACCCTCCCCACTCCCACCACCCCCACCCCCAAACCACATCCTTAAAAACCCCACCACATACCCCAATAACAACATCATACATCACGAATTCAAGGAAAAAATAGATAAAAACCAAATCGAAAACAATTACACTAGATACCTATGTCAATGGACTCACAATAACCACACCTACAACAAATGGCTCCCCCAAAGAAACCTCTTCCCAAGACACAACCAGAACACCATTACACATAATACAAATAAATTGACACAATACTATCAAAAAACTCAACACAAATTCTATACCGAAATTATCTGAGCTCACCACCCACAAAATCAACCCCAGGACACAAGGTTGGTCACCCCACCCATAATAATTCTCCTACTAAACATCTACACAACGGAATGTAACCCCGAAAACGACATTCTCACCTCATCTAGCACAATTAAAATCAACAAAAACCAAGCACACTTATACAAAAAAGACGGACGACACCTCTTCACCATCCCAACCACTAGGCTCACATGGTTATGGAATCAATACAATACTAAACTACAAAACCCTACAAACATTGAACCAACAACCCAACCATTTGAAACCGAAGTCATATGGCTATACCAAAGATACAAATAAAAAATATCAAAAAATAACCCCTTTAAACTTACACAATATACACTGCCCACACCTATACTAAACTCATTAATCTCCACATTCAACATCCAACACTCATACTTCTCCTCCCCTGTCACATGCTCCACCAAACTCAACAAATTTTACTCCCCCTTTGAAAGGGATAAAATATTCAGATCACTAGGTAAAGCCTTTGACCACAAATGGATAGGTAATGGTATGGCCCACCCCCACAATGAAGAAGAAACACAACAAGCACTACATTGGGCCTGCCTCGCGGCCAAACATGACCGAAACAATACCTCCACCCTAATCATAACCCTTGACAAAAACTGGTATCAAAATCCTAACCCACACTCGGGCCCCTTTCCTGACACACACATCATTGCATTATTCGAAGCGGACTCAATAACATACGAAGAACCCACTATCCCACTAGATAAAAAAAAGCCCAAAACTGAATCATCCACCCTACAAATAATATGCATCCACCACCAAAATCAAACGCTAGGCACACAATAACAACTAGAAGAACTCTCCTCCAAAGCAAAGACTCTAAATGTACACCGGATACACACAAAATTGGCCCCACCAACGCCAATGCAAACACCCGTCAACAAAAACAAAAAATGGTCAAAACTACACTACAACAACAATACACTAAACTACATCCTAACACCCCCACCCCTCCCGGAGTATCAAATTAACATCCCACCTAAATTTAACCCCACATATAGCTACTATATTGATGGCTCCTTCAAACCGCCAGAACAAATTAGCCCGGGATCTTGGCGTAGAGAAAAAGCCGGCTATGGAATATACAACGCTCCGAAAGAAATCAAACTAGCCAAAAGACTACATGGACTGCAAAATATCCTTAGAGCAGAACTAATGGCCATCCATAAAACACTAGAAATCGTCTCAACAAAATACAACAATGAACCGGTACACATATTTACAGATTGCATTAACGCATTATATCTATTAAACACCCAAATAACACATCCTACCCTCCATAGTAGTCACCCTGACCAAATCATACTAGAATCAATGGTCCAAATGATACTAAAACGAGAACAAATCACAACCCTCCACAAAGTCCGAGCCCATACTAATATTGATGGCAATGAACAAGCGGATAAACTTACAAAAGAAAGAAGAGAAAAATCACATAAAAATGCCAAAGACCCACATGAACACGCCCACGCCACCCCTTACTATTTCCAAAAAGAAGATTGGCCCTCCAAAGAAGACACCCCCGATAAAGGCCCAATTAGATTCCTGAGTAAATACCTCAAAAAACAAGACCTACATAACAATCTTGACACAATCACAGACAACTTTCCTAACATAGAAAAGTGGACTAACAACAATGACATAGACAATGAACTCTCTACAAATTTTTGGAAAAATCCCATCATCACCGATTCACAGATAACATGCCTTATCAAATTCCGTACCGGTCAATACATGGGAAACGCCCGTAAACAACTCTTCTTTGGAATAGAAAGATTTCCATCCATAACATGCCCCATATGCCCCTCAACGGACCCCGACACATGGCTACATGTTCTACTCAAATGCCAAAACCACCACATACCCTCCTTAATTGTCAAAAGACATAACAAAGCGGTATGGGAAGTCCGCAAACTAATCACCTCTTATAATAAATCGAGATATTTTATACTAATGAACGCCGGCACTTTTAACAACAATCCACAAGAAAATACGGTCCGCCCTTGGCTGCTTCCATGCTCATGTATGACTCAAAAATGTCATTGCAACGCTAGGCTCAAACTGGACATCCTTTGTGTTAAAGGTTTACCATATAATGACCCACCACCCGATAACATCAACCAAGACTACACCATTCAATTCATTGAATTCACATATTGCAACGATAGATTTTCCCCGGAAACAATCCAAAATAAAATAGATAAATACCAACCCCTTATAGACGACATCATCGCCCTCGGATGGAATGTCGACCCCCTCATTGTAATCACATCCGGCGCTCGTGCCACCACCTTTATCCCATCAATGAAAACTCTAGAAGATACCTTCAAGATACCCATTGAAACAATTAAAACCTCCTTTAAAAACATTAATACCATAGCTATTCAATATGCCATGTCCATTCTTCTACATAAACGCAAAATCGAAAACAACCAAGCCCTCCCCGACACATAGGACCCTCCTTTAATTCTTCCCCCGCCTTGATTTATCATGACTAATTGGTTTGAGGTCTTTTAACTTCTTACTTGATTTATGGATTGGCTCGTTGGCTAGTTGCTAGGTTAGTAATTCGTTTGGTTGGTTGGTTGTTTTGTGGTTCTTTGGCTACTTGTCACATAGTGTCTACCCTCGAGAGAGGGTAGTAGTTCCAGCTTACTAATTCTTTGTCCTGTGGGCATGGTCTTAGTAGTGGAACGGACAGACACTTTATTCACGCCGGCCTCCTTCGGACCCCGGCGTTCTTCTTCTTCTTCTTCTTCTTCTTTAGAACCAATTAGATAGCAGAAGTTGATTACAGTATATTGATAGTAAACGATTAATTGTGTATATTTTTCTCGTTGGAGCATGCAATTCATCTCTTGAACCTTGAGTTCTCTACAATCTTAACATGTAGATGACTTACCTAGCTATGGTAGTAACTGACGTCCGTAAGTTTAAAATTCACCTACTTTCAAGAAAAAAGGTGACACTCACTGGAAACATCACAGGAAAATCACTACACTAAAATTTATGTTTAGTGTAGTATACACTAAAAGTGATCCCATACACCAATTGCAAACGAGGCATATAGTGTAGTGACAAAACCCTACACTAAATGCCAACTACTATACTATTTGTCAATTTTAGTAAAGATTTCAACATAATTTTTTTCACTTGTGCACATTTAGTGTATCAATTGTAAAAGTATAAAAAAAGGTCCAGCAGTCGAGGGCTGTCAAAGTATCTTATCAGCAGCTTTCAATTGGCCACAACTCATTCATTATAAACCCGAATTGGACATATGAGGTGTTTTTTGGCATCTACAGAAAATTTAGATGCCCTAAACCACCTCACTTGCCCAATTTGGACAAGTTTTGAATGAGTTATGACCATTTGAAAGTTGCAAATGAAAAGAAGCATGGGCTGGAATGATTGGGGTTTGAGTGAAGGTTACATTTATGACATTGGTAGCTAACACCAATTGTCAACTTCTTTACAAATAGTGTACTAGGGTAAGTACACTATTTGTACCACTACACTATAAATAAATTTTAGTGTACACACCTTCTGTGGTATACAAATTCATCTTTACTTTAGTCCCTTATTTCAATACGTACATGGAATGAACTCTATGTGGATATTTAGTTGGAAAAATTCCAAGGCCAAACATCACACTAAAATACACCAATTACGAACTATGTAATTTCATGCACGAGAGAGATTACGGTGGGTAGAGGGATTGGCGTAGCTACCCACCGAGTGCGGTAGCACAAGGTGGGTAGCTACGCCAATCCCTCTACCTACCGTAATCTCTCGAGTGCATGAAATTACATGACGTGGAAAACTGCCCCGAACCGTCGAGCGCGCTACCCTGTGATTCGCGTGAGTACGTGAGAGTGGGCGCGACAGGTTGGTAGGTAGTTGACAGTTGAATTACGGTGAGTAATTCACTGCCTCTCAACGAATCACAGCGCGAGACGGTTCGGGGCAGTTTTTTACGAAAAGACGATAAGTTAATGCCCGCCACTAGCCTGAAATTTTCGACTCTTCCCGCCTGCCTTCTCCTACGATCGCCGCAGGGCAACAACGGCATGCGTCGTACCAGAGGATTGGCCGCAGCAGCGCCGCTGCACGTTGTTTAAACTTGCGACCAGCTTTGGAGTCCGGCCCCGCGCTGCGATTGCGAGCTCGAAGAGCTGCATTATTGCGGCAAGAGTGCTCTGTGCGCAAGAGGAGAGCAGCGGAGGAAGCGGCGGGTTTCGGCGGGGGAAGGGTATCGCTGGAGCTGCCCGGCTAGGGACACGGCGCGTGGAGTCCAAGCCCGCAGAGTTCGTTGCACTCAGTTAACGAGATCCTCACGATGGCCACCAAGCTGGATTGATCTTGCACAGAGACAGCTTGCAACTCTTTCCAGTTCGCCATGATATGAATGCCAAAAGACTACTTGGATTCCTCTGAGCTCTGTACACAAGGGGCCCAGCAGGCATTCTCATATGCGAAAGTTGCGACTTTTGCAAATGTGAATGCCTCCTGGGCCCCTTGTGAATATTCTTTTTGTTTTTAGGCAGATTGGCGAAAAATAGATTTCCAGCGGTGCGCGAAAATAACTAGAACTTTATGAAAATCATGCATGCAAAATTTTGACGACCTCTGAGTCAGCCAGAAATGCACTGTTTCATCCAAACGTGCGAGATGATATCTGACGAACCATCTTCTGAAATTCCCGTATATCCTGCCAAACAATCTGTGTACTATGTCTCCTTTCAAACAGATTTCTAAGGGCTCGGTCATTTGCACTGATGTTAGTAGATTCCAATCCGCCGCGCCGGATGAAGTCAAATAACCCCATCGAGCGTTTTGGGGCAGTGGGGTTGGGCCAACAGAGCGAAATACTCGCGGCCAATCTGGTGTTCCTTTTCTAAATTCAAGTAGCAAATTGGACTGCTTCAAGAGGAGCATATGCTCTACATGTCAACACCGCTTTGGTCGCCTCGCACAGAGGCTCGTCGCATAAAGGCTTGTTGGAAGGTCGACCTCTTGAGTTAGTATTGGCGGTGACCTGATTGACAGAAGTTTTAAGCGTACGGGATTCGACAGTGCTAGAAACATGTTGATTTTAGTGGTATACCGAAGATTGGTCGGACCAGATTGACGTACTCGACAGAGTTGAGGCACATGAGAGTAGAATAGTTTTTTGAGGGCTGCAAATATGGACGACCTTGATGATGAGTACGACGAGGACAATGAGCAACTGGAGTTAATGAGCCTGGCGGAGGCGCTGCAGAAGGCAGAGGCGCACGCAGCGGCGACGCGGGAGCGCCCCGACCTGGACCACGCGCTGGAGCTCGCGGTGATGGAAGCAATGCAGCCCAACGTGAAGGAGGTCTGGCGCGGCATCGACGACCGCAAGGCGGACGACATGAGCATGCCTAGCCGCAAGATCGCGGCGCTCACCATGCCGGACTGCGACCACGACTGCGACTGGGTGCCGCAGGCCGTGGGACACACGCTCGTGCAGGCTTGCCACCTCGGGTTGCTCCTGGTGGTGCGCCGCCTGCGCGAGATTCAGCGCGACCGCGAGCACGGATCCCTCATGGTGGCGCTCTTCAATGCCTTCGGTCTGCTCAAGGCGGCGGAAGCCGGTCACGACGCCATCGTCTCGGAGCTTCTGAAGCCCATGGCGTCCGCGTCCACAGCTCTCATGGGCTTCATAGTAGCCACAAAATGGAAGGAAACTGGCTACCCTTTCGTGACTCCCCCGCCGAACCCCCCGAACGCGGCCTGGAGCTCCAAGCTCGCCAACTCGAAGTCCAATCTACCCAACGCGAGACCCGTCTTCCGCGCGGGCTGGGACCTCGCCGCCGGGACGCACGAGAGTCTCGACGAGGTCGTGCGCGCCTGTTACAACACCTACTTGGTCTGGCGCGTCGGCGTGATAGTCGCCACCAAGTGCCACACCGATGTGTTTCGAATTCTGCTCAAGAAGCGGTTCATTGACAATTTGTTCCTCAAGGAGACGTTGCAAGAGATGAATAGTGATGCGGCGCAGGTGAAGCGGATGTTGGCGGACAGGGCGAAGATGGACACGGCGCTGTACCAGTGCGTGGAGGAGTACAGCACCAAGCATTACAATGATGCGATGTTGTACACTCTGTGGAAGTGCTGCGTGAGCCACCAGACAGGGAAGGATCTCGGGAAGCCCAAGTGCGTCGCGGAAGCGCACGACGGGATGTGGGAGATCAAGCTCGAGGTGCCGTTACTCATGATGCAAGTGGATCATGCTCACAAGGTCGGGACTCTAACCCTAATTTACAGTACAATCCAAATTTTTCCCTGGTTCTCTTCGTGACCTCACCGGCAGATCTACACCGGTGAGGTCACGAAGAGAATCAGCTGGCTGTGTAGATTGCCATTAAGGTGCCAAACTACACAACTGGCTGCCATTTTGCTTCATCCCTGGTTATTCTCATAAAAGGATAAGTCTTGCACGATACCTTTGTGGTATCTTGGATGTGACGATTGAATTGGTTTTCTTTGTCAGAATGAGGAGCCCAAGGATCGGTACAAGCAGTTGACGATGTTGTATCCCCAGACTGCCCATATGAGCATTCAGCTCCAAACCACGGTGCTCGGCCACACAGATTTCTTGCAGGTTTGAAAGCCATACTTGAGTCATAATTTTGTAAAATCACCCGAAGTGTGAACAAGATATTCCTCGTTTCTAAAACTTCAGCTCTCAATTCTTAATCTTTATATAATTAATCAAGATATTAGGAATTTTGGCAGCATTTACAAACTTTGGCGATCAACGCCCTTTGACTTCAGAGGCTTCCAAAATGTCAAAGTTTGTGGAATGCCGCCACGGTTTTCAATATCTCGATAGTTCAATTTAGCACAAAGGATAGCAAGGTGGCTAGTATTCTTTAAGACTTTGTTCTTCCCTTGGTGGTTTTTGCATTGCTACCTGTAATACCTCTCTTTCAAGACTTTGTAATGAATATCATTTCTTACCATTAGATAAATGTGACATGCCCAATTTCATCCAAACAATGGACTCTATTCAAAATATAGGAATGTCATTAGAAAAATTAAATTTAAAAATCATATTCAGAATTTGTACTTGGTTATAATGGTGAATATGTGACTATTAAAAATACTTTGACTTGTGACTAGTTTTTATGGGTCTTAGTTAGTGCATTTAATCAGTGTAGCTCCTTCATTGACTAGGATTGGCCAATATAATCAATATGGCAATACTACAATAGAGTTATGATCAAAAGTGCCACATTGCAAATACAATGAATCTACACATTCTTGCATAGCACTCATGTGAACTTTTTCTTTACTTTCAAAATCGGTTGCAATATTTTCATTTGAGGGAGTTTGAGGTAATTTTTGAGGTAAGCAAGCTCTTCCATATTTGATTGAGAGATTCTATTAGAAAAACACCTTGTTTGGATTTACAGTGAGAAAGTAGTAGCATGACAAATCAGAAGAAGGGGGCAAACTTCGGGTGACTTTACAAAGAACTATAACACGAATTTCGGTATTGGTGGTGTCACATTACACATCAAACTCTCATGTATCGAATTATGTGATGATCAGGTGGAGGTGAAGATCAAGCAAGTAAGACTGAAAGTGGAGAACTCGCGCTGGGACGAGTCCTGCATGGGCCACTTCCCGTCCGGCATAGTAGTGTCCGTCGTGCCCCTTAGTGACGCGGGCTCGAGCGTGACTCTCACAAACTCCTCCCACAACGCGCAGTTCACAGTGGGTCGCGGCGAGAATTTCAGCGCAAGCACAGGCTTCACGGGCGCATTGGCAGGAATCGGCACCAATATCAGTGGTGGCGCTGGCGTCAACACCAACATCCTCATGACGTCCACGCCCTGGCGCTTCGAGCAGTTGCCGCTTCCGGACAGCGACCGCGGCGGGAGCTTCAAGTGGACGCTGCAGGCGATGAAGGGCGTGCCCTTCGACCGCGCCAACCCGGCGCGCATGGCGAGCGCTGCGTCCATGTTCAAGTGGGGGCGGCGCGTGCCTAGCAACCCGCTCGACGAGCTCCCGTTTACGAGCGAGGGCGGGGTGCAGTTCACCGCGAATGAATTCTCCGACGCCATGCTGTGGCGCTTCTCGAGAGATCTCGAATCCCAGCCCCTGCAATGGCGCATCCAGGGCGAAATCCACACCACCTACACCACCTGCCGCTACTTCGAGACCAGATCCGCCACCTTCAGCGGCGACCTGGAGGACCTGCTCAAGGCCGCTAAGCCAAACTTCGAGACCACCATGAAGGATTTTAAGGACGATGTGACTGAGATACTGGGGCTCTCCGAGAACGAACCAGGTTATAAAACGAAGAAGGAGAAGAAGAAGGAGCCGACACTGGAGAAGTTCAACACCGTGCAGCGGACGCAGTTCATGCAGTGGCTGCAGTTCCAGAAGGCGCTCGAGCAAATGCACGGCTCCGGGACGCCAAAGACCCTGTTCCCGGGGATGACGATGATGCCAATTCCCGTGGAGGAAGAGAAGGACGAGCTTGGGTCGCAGATTGTGGAGGCGGATGAGGAGGAGGTGCCGGCGTCTACCCCATCGCTGTCGCGGCTCCCGGCTGCCAAGGGCAAGAGCTGGTTCGCCAGAAGGTGATACCCAGTTCTTGGAATGTTCATGTTCTTGTTGCCCAGGTTATAGACATGTACAGGCTTAACCCCTAGACAATTCCTTGGAAGAAAAAGTATGATCAAACTGTAAAATGTCTGATTTTACTTCATTTCTTCAATTGTTATAGCAATATTTGGAAGGGTACACCGTTCATTGTATGTGACTATGTTGTGCCGTCTGCATATCAATATCCATGTTCCGACCGGCTGCCGTATGTATTGGATAGTTGATTATTTGAACCCTAGAGGTTCTTTGTCAATTTCACATCAGAAACACTTCAAAATTGCAGACTGTAGGGCAATGAGTGAGGGCGTGGACAGGATATCCCCAAGCTCGGGCTTACCCGAGGTGGGCCCGTCTTGATTGCATGGGCTCATTTTTCTAGCCCTCCCATTTTGGGGGGGTCATAGGCTTTTTTTGGCCTTTTTTGGCTCTGTAGGTCCTCCTTTGGCTAAATTTAGGGCCCCATTCAAAAACAAAATAGGGTTTAGGGTTTTGGCCCCACCACCTTGTCCCCCACCTGGTAAGTCTGAGCGTGGGGATGTCCTGTCAAATTGATGAGTGAGGAAGGTAATAAAAACCTTCATACATACTACTAACCGTAGGATCTCAATTAAGGCTTATTAATTTACATACTCATGAAGTTTGATTGCTCGGATTGGAAGATTATTGTGTTTGAAATAAGGAAAATGGTTCATTTTCTTCCATGCTTTCAATGGATCAGCAGACTTTGAATTCATTTTGTGTCAATTTTTTGCACTACACAAGGTCTAAATGCAATATCATCATATCAAGCATGATATTAGTTCCTTGTATAGTACAATAACTCTTATTTGTAGAGTCATTCAAATTTTCAATTAGATACATATATTTTGATATGATATACTATTCTTTACTCTTAACCCTTAAATGTTAGAAGGTGCTATTGGTGGCCATAGTATTCTACATGTATTGTGTCGTATTTGAACATGATAAGGTTTAGATATTGAAATGGCCTCCAAATGAAAGATGTTAGTTGAACAATCTTCAAACCAAAGGTGTAAGTCTTGCTAAAATACTCTAATATATTTTTGTATTCTTTGGAGTAAAATACATGCATGTATATTTAGTTCCCGACTAACATTTAAGAATTAATAGCTATTATGGTAGATCAATGGAAGAGCTTGGTGGTCAGTCCTTACTGAGCATGGAAGAACTTGATGGTCCCTAAGCTCAAAGTCAGAAGTACTTTTGGTCCCTTTGAAAAGGAAGAAAGTGAAGTCATGTTGAACCATGAATCTTTGTCAACTTTTTTTTTCAACCACCTTAGAAAATACCTCCATAGAGCACTCTCCACAATTCATTTTTGAATCACAAGACATTGTTTATGTCATAAATTGCAAAGTATTGAAATAGCTATTTATTTTTTTTGAAAATTTGAGTTCTACAACCCAAAATAGGTTTAGAACACCTCTCCCATAGGATAGAACAAGTTGAACAACAATATCTAATAAGACGGAAATGTTGTGTTTTAAAGGACCAAGCTATTTTGCGTGCCTAATTTTGTGAGCCACGAGCTGCGAGCCTAGGGTCGTGAGCCTTGTGGGCAAAAATTGAGTTCTTAATTTGGAAAAGGCATAAAAAAATAAAAGCTTTAAGGTTTTTTAGAATGACATTGGTTAAATGCATTAAATTAATGGACCTATAACCGTGGAGGAGGGTGGAGAAATTGTATGCAGGAAAGATCTACAAATGACAATATTGTAGATTTTCTTTTTTTTAAAAAGGACTTATGACCGTGGAGTCTAGGGTTCTGCAATGAAGGAAAGATAGGATTTTTGAGGTTATAAAGCTTTGAGGTTGTAAAGCTTTCCAGGGTTTAGTATGTAGAAAGGGACAGTGAGAGGGAGAGAGGGGAGAGGAAGGTTTTAGAATTTGGAGAGTGATAGTGGTTCTACGAATCTGGAGACTGGAGAAGGTGGGAATAGTGCAATTTATGGAGATGGCAAGTAGAATTCAGAAGGTTTTAGAGACGGAGCATTGAGGACAATGAGAGTGGAACACCTGAAAATATTAGTTGAATTTAGGATATTGTAGAACGAAAGATTTAGAGTTATGAATAGTGGCCTAAAGGGCTTGGGAGAGTCCGACAACAAGAAGCAAGATATGGAGATAGACGATTCAATTTGGTAGATGATGACCCAAGACACGGTAAATTTGGGATATTTAAAAGGTGTATTGGCGGTAAAGCTAGTGCGACGGAGAGCAAATGATTTAGAGTATGGAACTATTGGTAGAGGAGAAATAATGAGTGTTTAGAACCAAAGATAAAGGAGAAAAGAGGAGAGATATGAAGGATAGTTTAGGGACAATTGGCGACCTCAAAGTATAGTTTTTGGAAGTTCTGGAAAAATTAGAAAGAGTCTTGGAGGGGGACATTGAAAGAGTGAGATATTAAACTCGACTTCTATACACTTGCATGGGAAGTATAAATCTCCAATCTTAGTCTCCCTCTGTCCCGTCATTTTCACAAAGTGTAGACTTGCG
The DNA here is from genome assembly GCA_963971425.1 of Bryoerythrophyllum caledonicum. Taxonomy (NCBI): domain Eukaryota; kingdom Viridiplantae; phylum Streptophyta; class Bryopsida; order Pottiales; family Pottiaceae; genus Bryoerythrophyllum; species Bryoerythrophyllum caledonicum. The sequence continues at coordinate 9,519,000 of OZ020516.1, read as the reverse complement.
ATTGATAGACAAGAACTAGTACAAACGGTGGAAGTGGCCCTTTTAGTCTCACCGCCTTTTATATAAAAATTGGAGTGACACAATACAAGATCAAAGTACTATGAATGGCAGCTATGCACTATAGTGTTTAAGGAGAAAAATCTATAAATTTTGCATAATGTCATTCCAGTAGAAACTAGATGTGTGAATGAACACATATACCTCCAGATCTAAATCAGAGACAATTTTGAAGATGTAATAGAGGTAGTAATAATAAGCCCATGCACTCCTTTTGCCGAGTGACTTCTTGAACATCTTTGTAAACGTTGGGCAATTGCAGTTTAGAAACTGGCTGATTGTCAACAAACATCTAGAAACCTTGGATATGTTTCAAGACTCAAGTCACAATACAACCTAAGGTTGGAGGCGGTATTATTGGAATCATGCGGATTTTCCTAATTACGGAAAGAACAAATGCGCAACTGTTATGGTATATAGTAAATGAAGCGGATGAATTTCTTTCCAAATCTCTTTGTTGGGTGCTCTACAAGGTTGGAAGGGGCAAGATAATTGTTGATGTTCACTGATACGCCTTCCCCGAACAACTTTTGAGGGGTCAACATGTCACGCTCAGTGAGGCGGAACTTGACGTTTTCGAGGGCAAATATCTCCATGCTCGTCTAGTTTGTTCCCATCTCAACTAGCAAGAAGTCAGGGATATGTAGCTTTGATTGGACCCACCTTTGCCGTGTGTCTATAACACAACAATGAGTGTTGTTGTTTCAAAAGAAAAATTGCATTCTTTCCATTCTCGATTTCTTGAAATTATCCATCAGTCCGATGTATGTTGAGGCAGATGTATTTCTCCCGTGTTGCACAATCATGCCCACACACTGCTTCTTTGTACCAACTTGTAGAGCAAAGCATGCTTTGCTAGATGTCTTGGGAAGCATCCAATGTGCCATTGCTTCTCATCACAGGCAGTCTCTTGCACAGCTTTGACGTGTTGAATCCAGAAATAAGTCGCAGGTGACATCGATGGAAGTACTATAGTTGCTTCAGGAGAGCAAGTGGAATGCGGTGGCCGCTCTTCACTGTAAGGTCAATAATCATTGGATCAATATGACAAGCCTTCATCTTTGGGTGTAAGGCCCTTATTTTATCAGGTGATGCTAGTCAAATTCTAATCCTGGAAGGGAAACTGCTTTTTTCTTCATAGATACAAAAACTTCTTTACCTTCTAGGTGAAGATTGCAGATATAGAACTCGTCTGCACCGGGCATGTTGACGAGTATAGCATGATTTCCAGAGCGTTGAATGATGCAATAGGCAATACAAAGAGTGAGCTATTCCTTCTTAAGATCATTGCCTAGTTTTTTCACCTTTCAGATATTGGTAATAGGCAACAATCTGTATGCATACCCAGACCATATCATCCACAGCCGCAACATACATATCATATAATTTTTTGCCTTAGTGTTTGTAACCACTTGTTGTGCACCAATTCCGTCAAAATATATATGACGACATCTTGACCCGTTTGAACAACTTCCGACAGATCATTTGATGAATAATTATGGTTAATACAACATTTGGTATGACAAACTAATAGAAGAACTAAGGATACAAAATATCGCTAGTAGCGGCATAAGGTAGTGTAATTTGATAAGTATGACAACCCCCGAAAGAGTGACCTCTAGCAATGAATAATCAATAATGTAGTACTAACGGCGGATGCCCAAACAGGCTCTACTCTAAAGTAGTATTGAGAGTCGGCATCCCGTTACTAAAAAGAGATCTAAAACCACTATAAAAGTATTGTCGATGTTAGTAGTCTTTGAAGTGTAGGAAGAAACAACTTAAATTGCAAGCACAAAATGGAGGGTCTTATGAGCTCCATGAAGTCACTCACTTCAAGGTATTAGAAATGCCAAAATGCTAGCCATAACTCGAGCTTGGGTAGCCCCTCATCATATGTTGCCTCAAACAACAACCACCATATCTGGATTGTCAAGTACTTACTCTAAGCCATATCCAAGGAAATTAATTATTGTATTATTTGCAAAGACAACGATGTTGATCTTATAAATCTACTCTGATATCCGCCTTGGTGTGCTTCTCTTGGGACTCCATATGCTAGAAAAGGCATGTCCTCTTTCGGTTGTTGATATGGACTATGAAGTTGTGACTACTGTGCATGATACAAACTGTAAACCAATTTGTTTGTGCGTTGTTGGACATCAATCTTTTGAGACTCAGATTTGAATTGTCATGCCTACTTGAAACCGCATTGCATCATCTCCAGAACACTTGCAGAAATGCCACATTTTAGAGTACATATCAAAAACGGCAATTGTCATCAGGCGACAATAAATAGAGTTGTACATATAGGCAGCTATGGTGGTCCAAGACTTGACACTTTTGACATGGTTGAATATCATCTGCGCAACCTCTAAGTCATCTTTAAATAGCATAGTTTTAATAAAATCAACTCTGACCTCAAGTTCTCTCTCTGCCATCTTCAAGATGAAAACATTATCGGCTTTTATTGCTTGTCCTGGAAATGCTTCTCGTAGATGAAGGCCCAATTATTAAAGCTTCTCAGTTTGATAATGTTGCTCATTACTCCAAAACAATTCAGATATCTAAAAGTGATTATCTCTTTTCAAATACTAGGGTAGAACATTTGCTTGAACTTGACCAAGACAAGGACAAGTTCCTCATATGCAAGGGTCTTCTGAAGAATACTTTCTAGGCATAAAAATAATTTCCGAGGTACTCCTTGCATGCTCCAACCACTATGGAGGTGCCGACATCGGCGCCCTTCTATAAAGCATCTTCTATATTTAGAAAGAAATCCTCCAAAGGGGGGTGTCGACATTGGCACTCTACAAGGGAGTTCATCCTATATATGGAAAAAAAAACTTCTAAAGAAGATGCCGACATCAGTATCAAACTAGAGTCATGCGCATGTCTAGAAAAAAAACCTTGAAATGGAATGCTGACCTCAACACCGTCTCAAACACCTTTCCTAAGTTTTCAAAAAAGAACCTTTAGGGAAGGTACGGACATCGACATTCCATTAGAATGCCCTTCATACCTAAAAAAAAGCCTCCAACAGGGTTGCCGACATCAGCACTCCTCTAAAGGATCCTTCTTATATTTAAAAATGGAACCTCCAAAGTGGACGCCATCATCGGCACCCCTCTAGAAGGCTCTTTCTATATTTAAAAAGGAGACCTCCGAAGGTCCTCCAAAAAGGATGTTGACATTAACATCCCTTAGAAGGACTCTTCCTATTCATAAAACGAGAACCTCCAAAGGGGGTGCCGACATTGACACTCCATTAGAGGATTCTTCCTTTGCTCAAAAAGAGAACCTCTAAAGGGAGTGCCGACATCGGCACTCTACAAGAAGGCCTATCTAATCTTTTAAAATGAAACCTCCAGAAAAGAGCGCCAATATCGGCACCCTCTGAAATTTACATTCACGCTCTAGAAAATTTTGAGAGAATTCCAAAATGGTATGACACTTTATCATCCAACACTCTAAAAATAAGTTATCTATAGATGAAGTCTTGGATTTCACTACTTCATCCGTAGATAACTTTTTCTTAGAGTGTTGGATGATCAAATGTGATACCATTTTGGAATTCCCTCAAAACATTTCAGAGCATAGATAAGAACTCTAGGGGATTGCCGATGTCGGCATCCCCTTTAGAGGATCCTTTTTAAAAGATAGGAAGGGCCCTCTTGTGGATTGCCGATGTCGGCACTCCTCTCTTTTTACAGATAGGAAGGGCTTTGTGGATGAGTGTCAATGTGTCCCTCCCTTGGAGATTCCTCTCAAAAGATATGAGAAGATTGTCCTAGGGGGTGCCAATGTCGGCACCTCTTTACAAGTATGATGATGATGAAGAATATTGCATGATATTGAATTGAACCATATCAAATCTTATCAATCAATCACGCCATTTTGCTAAATCCAAATCCTTATCTACTCAAATTTGATTCAAATATGCACTCGCAAATCCCTTGCTTGTGTCTATTTCCATTGTCCAAAATGAAAGGTGCAAGTGCTTGCAATTGACAAAGTACCGCTTGTAGTCATCTATTCCACTAATATTGAAAGTCATGGTCATTGATCAACGCCAATTCACATGGGAGTTATCTATTTTCAAGTGATCGTTAATGCCGAAGATCATCGTAAATGTCGGGGATCATCGTAGCCTCCAGCGACCTCACTCCATATTTAATGCATGCATCAAAGAGTTCATCAAAATGATCATCAATGTCTTTCTGAAAACTCTGTTGGCATTTTTTGCAACTTGTCAAGTCCAATCAAAGAATATCCCATCAAGAACATATAACAATACAATGAACGACTTCAAACCGTCCATGGAAGCAATTCTTACCCCCATCTTGTGCTTAACCATTGCTCAAAATACTAGCAAATATATCAATAGAACTTACTTGTGTGCCTTCATTGATCCTACGATTGTATGAAATGTTACATCTATATCATCTCTAACGTCCGATTACATGAGGACCTTGTAATATCGTCAAAATGGAAGCTTCCAAATATTCTGCCTTTCCACGCTAATTAGCTATGAAATGTCCAAATTTAGTGCGGAGTTTTTTATCATGTTTGCTTCATCTTGAATTCTATTGTTTGACTATATCCAAATTTCAAGTGCCAACAATTATAGTAGCTATAAAGAATTGGAACCACAACTCTCACAACCTCCTCAATACTCTTGTCCCCTAGCATTAATCCACAACCAATCTTAAGACTCTAAAATTCAGAAAGACAAAGATCTATTGAATGAGACTAAAAAATTTGAGACTAACCATATGATCCACTCTCCCTCAGCTCTCCCTATTTTCTAATTAAAGCCCTCCAACTCTACAAGAATAGGACAACTGCGTTCTGCAATTCATTTTAGTGTTTATTTTTCAATTTCCAATATATTGACCTAACATCTGCAATTGACAAAGCTCATCAATTAGTATGCCGCTATCGGCGGTCTCATTGTTGTGCTTCTTGAATTGATCATTGACAATTGTTGATATTCTGCATTTACTTTGTCTAATGGGGGCCCTTGGGAGGCTTTGATTCATGTAGATTTGTCGTCTTCCATGGCGTCTTCTTCAGGATCGAACAATCGTTGCACTTGTTGATTCTTTTGTGTTTATGTATTTTGTTGATTCTTTTGTGTTTATGTATTTTGTTGATTCTTTCATGTTTATGGACTACCTCGCATCTTTTTCATGATCAAACAATCTGCAAAGTTATGAAGAAAACTGGATTGAGTAAGTTAGTTGGAGTTCTTATTACTTCCTCAAACATCATTCTTTGTTTTTTTATTTCACAAATATTTGTATGACTTCATCAAGCTGATGGCGGAGCATATCTCTCGCGACTTAGACTTTGTCATGGCACCGTGGAATGTTGCAATTGCATATGATATCAATTCCCAGCGTTTTGAAACGAAGCCCATATCCTCTTGGACTTTGTTTAAAAAGGCGGGCGTAAAACCACTACCACTGTCCATTCCCTTTGTCGACCTTCACTGGTGGTGCTGAACGTAATGCTCAATGTAGCTCTTGTAAATCCGCATTCTATTCGCATTCAAGATCATTGACGTACTCTAGCGCCAATACACATTGCAGTTTCTTGTGTCAAATGGTCTTTCATTCTAGCAATGACTGTGGCCTCTAGTGCCTGTGCTCCATACTTTATGCATGCAACAAATAGCTCATCAAATAGCATATCAATAGCAACGTGAAACTCTGGCGGTGTAATCAACAACTCAACGGGTCCATCAAAGCAAATCCCTCCAAGAATATATAAGATCACCAAGAACAACATCAGATCTTTAATTGAAATTTCTAGCACATCAACCTCCAAAGTGATTGCTTCCTTCACATTATTCTTAAACATTGTTTCAAATACTTGAGAGTGCATCAAAAGGACACACTTGTATGCCTTTAACAAATTTCCAATTGCGTTGAAGGTGATGTCAGCATTATCACCCACCTCCATTTGCATTAAAATGTCATAGTGTAGTGACTCAAGGTAGTTTTGAGTTTTCACCATTTCTCAAGCAAATGAACATTATGATGTCCACATTCAGACTTGTTTGCTCCATCTGTGTCACCTCTACTTGATTTCTAGCAAGAGCCTTTGCAAATCAAGAGATTGCAAATCAAGAGTTGCGCCACCGTTTCCCGTCCGTTGATACCTTGAATGCCATGGATATTGTATACTTGCAATATTGCGTTCAGGAAGATTGTTTGCAGATGTTTTGGTGTCATGAAGATTGTTGTGCATCTAGGTAAGCATGGGTCTTCTTCGTACGGTAGTTAATGTGACTTATGTAGGTGAAAATTCAATCAACCTCTCTACTTCAACACTCTTACAAACTCCCGGTTACTCCAACTAGCATAACTCTTAGCTTATAGACAACATGTACATGAAATTTTAATATACCATCACTAACATATCAAAGGATCTACCCTCTAAATTTTATTTTTAAAAGCTCCAAAATTGAGTGAGAACCAAGCCTTCAAAGTTACTACTCTCAACTTGTCAATTTCTTGGGCTCTTTTCACTTTAGGCCTTCATTTCTCATTGTTGTACATAGTTTCTTGCTTAAAATCACCTGTCACAAGTAGATTATCTAGCCTTCTAACACACCTCAAAATTTCGCCTCAAAAAAACTTTTCAACCAAAAGATATGGCTCAAAACATAAGATGCAAAGTTTTGGCCTCTTTATAACTCAAGAAAGAAGATACTTGCTTAATGTTTTGTGCATCACCTCACCCCTCCAACCAATCTCAACACCTTCTAACCCTATAAGAATTGAAAAATACTTAGAGACACACTTAAATTCCAAATCCAATCTCACACTCTAATCACTCATTAAACACTCATTGCTAATACCTAAATCCCAAACTCCTAGCCAATTAACACTACTCTACATCCATGCTCTAATCAATTAGAAACCACCACATACAAAGCTACAGAAAGATTTTTTTTGCAAAGTCGGTTCAATGAGAAATCGCCATGTACTTGAGATAAGATTTCTCACCATATGGTCCAATAGAAAGCCGCCGCTTGGTCAACCCGAAGCTCTACCTTAGTCGATCCAATGACAAGCCTCCACATCGTCAACTCAAAGCCTCCTCTTTGGTCGGTCCAATGTTAAGCCTCCACATGGTCAACTCCAAGCCTCCTCCTTGGTCGGTCCAATAATAAGCCTTCACCTTCACGCCACTACAATCCTACTAAATCTCTATCTAAATATCTCTTCTCATTCGCTCATCTACCAACTAATGACTATTCAAACCGATTCTCAACTACAACATAAACTAAACATTAACCACAATATAAACTAAACATAATCACTCACCAACCACCTATCATCCACACTTAAATTAATACTTAACACAAGTAATTGATTACGTTTAACTGCTAGACGGCCCACATCACGACATTGGGTCCACTTGGAGGTGATAAAGCGGCATTTTTGTGAGATGAAAGAGCTGAAGGTTGGAGGAGCAGCCGGGAAGAAGGTGGTGGTGCTTGCGCTACTAAACGGCTATGATCTCGACGCAGATCAAAGCTTGTTTAAGCTCTTTATAAGCAACAACTTCCGTCCTGCTTGCAAGGCTCCCTTCCATGTCAATCCCCTAACACGTATCTAGCGTATGGCGCAAGCGAATGGGCCATTTGTAGGGCACTTTCCAACCTACATGAAGTTGGCCGAGATTGGCGTTGTCATGGTATTAGGCTCTGTCAAAGACAAGCGCACGAATAGCAATTTGACGTTTCTTAAATCAAGGCTCCGAAGTTTGCTTGATTCTCATGTCAGGGTCTTCATGGGTATGTTCTTTCTAAAGATGTTTGAAATCCACAAATTCCCCTATAATAAGGCAATTGATCTTTGGTATAAGACCTCGGATTATTTTATTTCATTATTCACGTGGATCTTATTTTACCATCGAAGTGAATATTTTTTAGTGTAGGTCATGTTGTGCTTTAATGCCATCTCCATGACCTCCGTTTAACTTGAACTATCATCTTGGTCTCTCTTTTGTGAACTGATAGGGTCTAGGTTGTGGCATGGGCTACTAAAATGGCATGTGCAATGAATGGGCTATTGTGTGGTGGTTGGGTGGGCTGTCATGAAACAACTTTGGTCTGCCGTGAATGGATTGATTGTTGTGCAAAGAGGAGGCAGGGTGTAGATTGTACAAAAAGAGGTGTTTTGATATCGTGGAGTGGGTGATGGGATATTGCAGGGAGTAGGCTGTGCAATGGGGAACTATGGAGCATGGATTCACCAATGGAGTGCTAGAGGATGTGGGTTGTACAAGGCGAATGATGTTGTGGGTTGTACAAGGCGAATGATGTTGTGGGTTGTACAAGGCGTTTGATGTTGTGGGTTGTGAAGTCACGAGTCTGGCCTTCAAGGTAAGGGCTGTAGGTTGCCATGAATGGGCTATGGGCGGGGATTTTCTCCAAAAGGTCATCGTCTGGGAGTTGCAAAAGTGCGTTGTGCCTTTAAGTTGGGATTTGGTCGTGGGCTTGGCTGCGGGGATTCCGCATGGGATGATTGAGGCATTGATTGGGGATTCGGCGTCGGATTAATGAGGGTGTGAGTTGCAGACAATGCTTTCATGAGTGGATTTTATAAGGTTTGGGATTTGCACTCTACATGATACAACGGGGTGAGGGCTGCAGATTATAGCAGCAATAGCCTACGACGCACACAATCCAACCCATGTGTGCATTGTATATTCGTGAGTTGTTCTCATTCTTTCTATTTCTTGAGACTTACTTGTGCGTCAGAGTATTTGTGATGTGTTTGCAGATTTGGGGTTGTGTGCATGCGACATTTGGGAGGGCTGCAATATTGGTATATTTTGCAACATCTATTTTCGCAGTTGTAGCCAAATAGTGGCAACATTTTCTAGGTAGTCGCCACTATACACCTCTAAAAAATGTTGTCAGTGCCAATGTGCACTTTGTTTGTACCTTTGAATAGCCAAAGCATTGTTTTATTTAAAAAACAAAATTGCCATACATTGCTTTTTGATTTCTACACAGGCTGCCTCCTTGCTTCCATTCCACTACATATGGAGCCAAAGGTTTTCCGCTTTGTAGCACCCTGGAAAGCCGAAATTGCCGTACTTGCCCTCCCAATACATCCAATCTGGTTGTCCCACGAAAACCAAAAAATAGAGCATTGATCCAAACCACTTCCATGCCATTACCACCCATTCACTTCCAAGTGGTTGTTTGCTGTTAGTCAAGACCCCTTACTTTTGGTCGGCGGTTATAGGGAGTATACCTATTGGCATAAACATGGCGGCATACTTTGAAAATTGATAACTAATTCACATTTCAACGGAAAAATATGAAATCACTTGGATTAAAATCGTAAGTCTACTAGCTATCACTAAAAAAAGAAATTGGTAGAAATATTTCCTCTCTCCATATATGCACATTGCACATTGCTTAACTTGGCAGGTATAGGGGGTTTACCTTAACCCTTTCGGGACAATGAGCTTTTTTAGCCTGCAAGAATGTACAAGTGTTCTAGATCATGCAGAACATCATCTTCACCCATGGTACATTTCATTGTGACCCCACTTTACGGAAATCACTATAGCTTGCCCATACTTGCACCGATCTTCGTGGCGCCAGTCCTAGTAGATGCCCATCTACCTTCACCTCTTTCTCATAGTTTAAGTCTTATATGGAGGTGGCGTGTAACAGTTGCTATCGAGATTATTGTGCGGAAACGACCCGAAATGGGTCGCTCGTGCTGAAAGGGTTAGCACATGGATGAACAGAATGTCCTTTGACAAGAAATCAAGCATAAAAGGATGATGTTGTCCATAGTCAAGATGTGGACGCTTGCTTGCAGCCACCCCTTGGATGTTGGGTACCTGGTCAACTAGTGCTGTCTCCGAAGTAAGTTAGTAGTAGGTGGCCACCCCCAAACCCACACAAACACACACCATCCCCAACACCCACCAAACAAGAGCAACACCAAAAAATATAGCACTCCAATCTCCCTACAAACACCTTCCATCTCCCATCACTTCTCTAAACAGTTTTTACAGATCCATACCCTATACCCTCGTTGCTCTTTCCCAATCACCACTTTACTTCTCTGATTCAAGGGTTGTAGATGATGACGATGATGGTGTTGTAGTTTATCCCTTTTTCCTGGAAGAGGAGCTCTAGTTCGATGAAGTGTAGTTGGTGGCTCGGTGTGGAGGAGAGGAGCTCTAGTTTGATGGAGGACAACAGTTGTAGTTGGAGGGTCTGATTCATTATTCTACCAGGGTTTGTATGGGAGTGATGGTGGACGGTTTGATGGTGGTGTAGTTTATTGAGGTGATGGTTGGAGAGGAGAGAAGGAGAGGATGGTGGAGGAGCGTGAGAGATGAGGGGGATGATGTGTAGGTCACGGAGGGAGAGGCGGGTGGGTTAGGTTTTTGAGTTGTGGTTGGGATTGGATCGGGGGTTGAGCGATGGCGACGCGGAATCAGACGGCGCTGTTTCGCAAGTTCAGGGAGGCGCTCCGGAGCGTGCGTCCGTTTGCAGCGGGGGGCGGGCGAGGAGGGGGCGGGGCGATCGAGCTCGTGGCGGCGCCTCTGCTCAAGGGCGGGCCGCGCGGCTACAATGCCGTCGGCAGCGAAGATCCAGATGCAAGCAACAACAACAGGTGCGCGCTCTCACTCTATGTGGGTTTAATGTGGAGGCAGGGAAACAATGATCTCCGGATTGGCTTGCACTTCCTCAGCTTAGGGTTTTGTAGATCGGCTCGTTTTCTTTTCGCATTGATCGTATTCGGCGGAGATCAGTGCGTTCTCTTTATCAATGTTGTATGTTGATCGTTCAGCTTATCCAGGCTTGACAATCAGTGGATTGTAATCGGATTGTCTAGTGTATGTCGTCTGAGATGGTTGCTGCTCGAGCTTATCGGGGAGTCGAGGATTTTGTCATATTCTGAATGTACTTGTCGTTAAATTGGATTAGGGTTACACGAAAGCATCTGATTAGGGTTTCTATGGATCGATGGTTTGCTATTTCTGGGGGGAAGTGATTTTTCTTTGTATTATGAATAAGGGATCGAGTCTGCGGTATTTGTTTGACACTTATGCATTTCCAACGAGGTCAATGGGACAAAAAAAATTGAGGTGAAAGACTGGATTATATAGGATTTTTACTTGTTCTGTACATGCCTTTGTTTTTCAAGTGTTTTGAGGTTGCATGCGAAGTGAGTGAGTGTTGTAGTCGACTAATTCCCTTGGTTTGGTTTCCAGTGCGGGGTCATCAACATTGAATTTGCCGCCAGGTTGGGTGGATATTTCGGACCAAGTCGCAGCTGATATGCAGCGGGCGCGCTCCAAAATGGCCGAGCTGGCGAAAGCGCACAGTCGCGCGTTGATGCCCACGTTTGACGACACGTCCAAGGAGGAGCACACCATTGAGTTGCTGTCCCAGCAAATCACCAAGTTGTTGAAGAAGTGCGAGCAGAAGCTCCAGCAGCTCTCCAGACCTACTGGGCCAAGCGAGCAAGATGCCAACATCCGCAAAAATGTACAAGTGAGTATATTGAATCTAGATTTGCGTGGGTGAAGTGTTGCTGTCATGTTTCGGCATTATGAGAGAGCGCTGCTACTCATCTAGGAAGTGGTTTTGTACTCTTTGGTGTAGGAAAGAGTTGGTGTTGTGTGCATCACCTCCATCTCTATGTGTTGTACTAATTGCCTGTAACCTCTTTCTTTCAGAGATCATTAGCAACGGATTTGCAAACCTTGTCCATGGATTTTCGGAAGCAGCAGAAAGGGTATTTGAATAGATTGCAACGGCAGCAAGAGGTGCCTTTCCTGATCTTTGGCTTTTGCATTCCCTGCACTGATTCTATTGAAGCAGCCATGGAAATAGTTGGTTGTAGGCGGGGTGATGGAGATTGATCGATAGTGATGGTTACTTTGCAGCTTGAGATATCATACCGTATTAGTTGGGTATTCAAACCTTATGCCAGGTTTGAATGCTTTTTATCGTTTGAGAATCGATTGGGGTTTGACTGAATGTGCTCTGCACATCAATTGCTGCTTGTTCAGGGACAGGCTGTGGACGATGGAATTGGATTGAGAAAGCAGCCCAAAGTGAGCGAAGAGGATGACTTCTCTCAGGTCTCTACTCATTTGCTTGTTTGAGCGATGATCACATGAAAGTAGGATGCTAAAGTAAAACTCAATGGGACCATCAAGGACTTCATGTTTTTATTTGAAATGACAGCTTCAGATTTATCAAGGTATGCGGTGAATCATTGAAGGGAAACCTAAAAGCATGTCTTTGTAGTTGGACCTCCCTGTTGATCTAGAGTTTCATCGGTCTTGAGTGGTGGTATTGCAACTATTAGGGAGTTGTGGTGTTCGATTGGTTTCTGTCAGATCCGAACTTGAACTTTGAGTAGAGCGACTTAAGTGGGGATCGCATGCCTGTGTAGATACTTATATTTTCACCTCCTTTGGACAGAATTTTTCAAATCAGCACCTTCAACAACTAAGGCAAAACGAGGCCTTGTCCGTCGAACGAGAAAAAGAAATCAATCAGGCAAGTTGGCTCTCTTGGATTCGACCTTGTAATCGTGACGTTGATCACTCTCTTCTATGAACCAGTGTTATACATACATTGATTGCAAATATGGTTTTAAGGCGAATATGTTCTATGGGATCCTTTGAGTAATGAATTACTCATGAGATTAGTTTTGGTATCGTATGTTTCTTCCCAGGAACAGTATGCTTGACGCTAATTATGCCTTCCTTGTGTTCATCAGATTGTGGAGTCTGTGAACGACCTAGCACAAATCATGAAGGACCTTTCTGTCCTCGTCATCGATCAGGTATATTATTATTGTGAATCATATTCCCACTCTTCCAGTGTCTTTCCCAGTAACATCATCATCATCCAGATATTGCGCCTGTCATTTCTGAATTTGTGCACGCCTGATCGACAGGGAACGATAGTTGACCGCATTGACTACAACATCGCCAACGTTGCATCCTCTGTAGAGCAAGGGGTAAAGGAGCTTGTGAAGGTATGGATTCTCTCGCTACCACTCGATTCCACGCATCCTCTTCTGTTTTTCGGCAAGGGTCATAATGGATCTGTTTTTTTCTGGATGATTGCAGGCCGAAGAAACACAGAAACGAGGAGGCATGGTGACATGTATTTTGGTGCTCATTGTCCTCTGTGCAGCCATGCTCATTATTTACGTCCTGAAAAAGATCATTGGACTTTGACAGATTTAGTTTCTGTGCCTGTTACATCTCAGCTAGACGAGGAGAGAACCAGACTGAGGAGCCGAAATGTGCACTGGCATACACATTTTTACCTTTGAAGAGCTCAATATGTGGACGGAGACCCAGATTCAAAAACATCCCCTCAAAACATCTTGTGTGGTCTTCCTCAACGGGATGTATTTATCTCAAAAGGAAGGAGAAACGGATGCCGTTGAAGAGAGTGTTCAGATCCGACCTCACGTGAGCTTTCACTCAAACTTGTAGAAACATGTTTCTCTTTCAAGCAGGGGATGATGCGTTTCGAAAGCTCCGCGCTTGTGATTCTGTGGAGCTCTGCAAGTTCGATTCCAGAAGTCAGAAATATCTGGTGCCTTTTTGTGTGCCTCATTGGTTCCCCTGAACATGTATAATTATTCTAGGCTTTTTAGAAAGGCTCATAATTTCAGGCTTCACTTTCAGGGAGAGACTTGTATAGATTAAGAAGTGCCCATTTATTTCTATCGGTTATTCATTTCATGGCAGTAGCGGCATCAGTCTTCTGTTTGCTGAAGTGATTAATTGAGCTGCACTCTGGAGTTGTGTTATGTAGGCTCTTTGGAAACGTGTTTGGAAAGTAGTACTGGTTTTGGATTTTGTTCTCCAGAAGTGTTTTCTTGCACCTGTTTATGATTTGGTGACCTGTTTTCTTGAGGCTTTTTAACAGTTTTCAGGAGAGCAGTCTCTGGTCACACTTTTTGAGCATCACCTCTATGTGTAGCTCATCCAAAGATGTTCATCACCACGCCCAAAACTTGCCTTTCCAAGTCCCAACGTCTCTCAGATCACATAACTCATGAGTGGTCCCACTGGCATGTTTAGAGTGATTTGATTACCTTGTTCTGGGTACTTGTGTGTAGCATGGCCTTTAGTTGTAAGCAAAGACATTTCTTTCTGTCTTGATGTTCCTGAAATCTAGTACACAATTCTGGTTGATTGAAAATACTGTAGGTAGGAATTTGTATGGGTTTTTACATAGTGACTATAGTTCCGCCTGATGTTTACCATGGTTGTCACTTATCAAATATGTCACTTTGCATCCTAAGATGACATGAATGTGATGAGTAGTGATGAATTTGATGCCTTTACATGATAATGCTCAGTTAGAAAGATGATGGGAAACTACCCCCAAACACTGATCATAGTGTGGATTCATTGGTAATGTGGGTGAAAAATGATGTGCACCATATCAATTTTGGTTTTGGAACACAATTGATGTGGAAGCCATTGTTTGCCACCTCACCCCCACTCACTACCAAATATCTTCTACTCCTCGGCGCTTGCCGCCACCTCACCACCACTCATCACCACCTCTCCATAATCCACATTAATTAAAATAGAAAATTAATGTGGATTACCAAAATAGTTTTTAAATTAATGTTCAAAAAATCCACATCCCACACTATCTTCTAAGGTACATGATTTGATGTGGATTGAGAATTGAGGTGGACCGCTGTAATTTGCGTGTATTGGAATTGATGTATGTATGTCGAAATAGTTTGGTCCACACTATACGCCATGCTTGGTGTCCTGACATTATTCAGACATACTATGTATTCACTCCTCAGTATGTGTTGTGGCAATTTTTACCCAGAAACTTGCCTTTCTTAGTTTGACACACCCATGCACAGATGTCAGTCCATTAATTAACCACATGAGCCATAATAAGTTCAGCTATTATTGGTTTGATTCCATCATGCTAAAAAGCAGGTGAACATACTTGCAGTGGTGGCTTTGTCCATCATTCATTCATTCCATGAGCTTTCAGTGATAGATCCATTTCAACTACTGTAACTGCCATCAAATCATCATAATTTCAACACAGCCTGCATGCAATGCCTAAATAGCTGTACAGTCTAACCTTGTTAATATCACACCCTCCGTTTCACCCAAAAGTGTGATATTATCAAGGTGTGACAATTTTGATAATATCACATTTGGCATTTTTAGGCAAAATGTGATATTATAAAAAAAAATCCCAAAAAATCCAAAAAAAATTTAGAAAATTAAACAAAACAACAAACTATCATACACTTGGTTTTCCAACTTGAATAAATCACCAACAGATGCCATAACTCACAAAAACCAAAGAAATGAATCACTTTTAGTTAGTGACATCCATATTAGGACATAACAAGCTAGTAAATTCATTGAGACCTAACATAAATTATTTATCTCACCTCATGTGAAATAATCATTGAGACATAGCAGGTGACAAGGTGTAATGTATATAAATTATGTTAGGTCTCAGGTTTAGCACTGGCTCCTCCAGTAAGTCTCAATTATAAAAGTATGGTACACTCCGGAAGGAGCGGCTTCTTCTTCATCTAAATTTTTGTTTGTTAAAACTCTGTAGGAAATTCCGGATCAGAGCCTAAGCCAACAACTCATATAATTCTTCATGGTGACCCACCGCTCAGGCCCATTTCTACCTCAAAGGCCTTCATAGCAATCCACAATCACAACCCGAGCTAATCAATCCACCACTGTAGTACTGTACCACCCTAAAGATCACACATGATTCCTACACCTAGTAACAATTTGTTAGCAATTTACAAATTCAGGGGCCGTTGTAGTACCAGGAAAAAATCGCTACTCCCACATGAGCTGAATTGTAACTCAAGTCGTTGGGGGTGTGCAGCAGGTCGCTGCAGCAAATGGGTCGTTGCTTTGTTTCGGAAAACCAACAATCGGTTCGCAGTGATCCAGGGGCTTTACAGCAAAGGCACCTCGGAAACCAGACGAAAGAAGGTTGTGGATTCTCTGAAGAAAGACATCTGCGGGTCCCAGAACGACATTGAGATTTACTCTGATTGCTACGCGTTGCCAGAAGCCATGATTGAGATGATGATTCAACCCAACGACTTGCGACCTGCGACCCAACGACTTGATCGCATCCTCCACACTCCAACGACCTGCGACCCAACCTACGGACTTATCACGACCCCACCTTTACAATCCGGCACAGCTTGCAGATACCCTCGGGACAATGCCACCGCAAGGAAACTCTTAGGAAAACGGCTGCCGCAAGGAAACCCTCATATTCTCCAAAGTCATGCTCGTTCGAGCTCGAAACCCTCGCACTTCCCAGAACTCTCGTCCTCACCAATATCTATGATTTGCCCACATTCTTCATCCACAAATCACCCTCACTTATACATATAGTAGAACATTCCGATGAGATAGGACATCATCTATGCTTATTCATCCATCCATTTTTGATATTGTCACACTTACACTACAGATTTTGAAAAAAAAATGTGATATTATCAAGGGTGATAGTGATATTAACAAGGGAGTGTTACACTACGAAAATTGGTTTCAAGGTTTTGGGTGATAATATCAAGGTGTTCTATTAACAAGTGTGATATTATCAAGGTTAGACTGTAGTACTGTTTTCTGGAGCAAGAAATTAGAGTTTTCCTGAAAGTCCTTTCTGAAGAGGAAAAAAATGAAAATGCAGGATAGGATTTAACCCCTAAATTTCTTTGACAATTTCACACCAAAAACACTTCAAAACTGCTCGTTTTCAGTGGAATGAGTAACGACGAAACAAAAAAAAATACTTCTAGTTTTAATTGTAGGATCTTAATCAAGACTTATTAAGTAACTTACATTAAAAAACTCATAAAGTTTGACCACACCGATTGTAATATTATAGTGTTTGAAGTAGATTGTAATGTTATAGTGTTTGAAGTAGTGAATAGGGTCCATTTTCTTCCATGCGTTTAGTGGATCAGTAGACTTTGACTTCACTTGGTGTCAATTTTTTGCACTACACGAGGTCTAAATTCATTACCATCATGTTAAGCATGATATTAGCTCCTTGCACTTCAATTTATAGAAGTAGAAAAAGGATGTAGCATACTCTAAAAATTTGTGCAAGGAGTGGAGGTTCAAAAATTGTCAATTTGCGTTATAATTTTTTGTGAACTTAGTATGTTTTAGAATGAGAATCCGAATGGTCAATAAGAAGGTTTTAAACCACATAATGCCACGGTAATAAGAAAAAGTTTAAAATATGATGATCTCAAAGGTTTTATGTGAAAAAGAAGAATATTTTTTTGTACCTTGCCAGACAATGTGCAATAATGTGTGAAAATCTTTTACTTGGATTTATATGCCTTTTTCCACTAAAGACAGGAGATTTTTTTTGACAATATGAAAGGAAATAATATTTTTAGGGAGTATAGAAAATCTCACATTCAATAGAGTGTCCTAGCAAAAGTTTTTGGAGTTGCTCGACTTGCCCACTCTCCCCATTTGAACTTCAAAACCCTGTAACTTTTTCATAAAATGTTGGATTTAGGGAAAAAAGTTGGACTCACACAAAGCTTTTAGTAATGTCCATCTACATTAAAAAATTCAAAGAAAACTATTATGAAATGACACCATAGGAACCTGCCCGAACCTTCTAGAGTCCCCCAAAGAGACTCTTGGAAATTTAGAGGTCAAATACGGAAAGGAAGAGAAACATGAGGAATTTCATGTTCCATTTTTCAGCACCAATGAAATGCATGCAATCAATGCTCTTGGGCCTTATCCAATTCAAGCTAAATCTCCTTCATAGTAAATTATTCAAGTTTTCAAAGAATTGACCAAGAGTTCCTCGACACCTTTCCCAAGCCATGTCACCATGTCCATGTAATCCCGGTAACTAATATAAGACCATCAAGTAGGGGGTGACATGTAGGATCACCTCCTTTCCCTTTCAAGAAAATTCTATTGTTGCCAAACTTGGTCCTCCTACCTACTATACTAATTAGAATATTAGGTGTGGCTTGACATTTATTGTTACTTACCTCACTATGTAGCTCACTCTTAACCCCTAAAGGCCCAAGGCATTTTCACACCACAAACACTCCAAAAGTGCTCGTTTTAGTGCAATGAGTAACGAGGGAATTAAAAACTATTATTTCTACATCTAACCGTAGGATCTCAATGAGTACTTGTTTAATAATGTCCTCTCAAAAGTTCATAAACTTTGACCGCATGGATTGAAAGATTATAGTGTTTGAAAGTTGTCCATTTTCTTCCTTGCATTGAATGGATCAGCGCACTTTGACTTCACTTGGTATCAAATTTTTGCACTACACAAGGTCTAAAAACATTACCATCATGTTAATCTTGCTGTTATTACCTTGTACACCATTTTTTAGTAGTCGAGAAGGGGTGTAGCATATTCAAAACAGTTGTGCAAGTAGTGGAGGTTTAGAAATTGCCAATTTACGTTTTAATTTTTGTGGACATATTGGTGATAATGAGAATCCAAATACTCTATAAGACGTTGTAGACCACATCTTGTAGCAGAAAAAATAAAGTTTAAAAAATATAAAGTTCTCTAAGTTTTATGCGGAAAAGAAGAAGTTTTTTGGTACCTTGCCCGACAAAGTGAGACAATGTATGAAAATGTTTGACTTGGGTTAATGTGCTATTTTTCACTAAAGACAAGAAATGATTTTTGACAATAAGAAGAAAATAATATTACTTGCTAGTGTTGAAAATCTCACATATGATAGAGTGGCCTAGCAAAAGTTTTTGGAGTTGCCCAAAGTGCCCGCTTTCCCCATTTGAACTTTAAAACCCTATAAATTTTTCATTAAATGTTGGATTTAGGGGGAAAAAATGAACTCACACGAAGCTTTTAGTAATGTCCATCTACAAAAGAAATTTCAATGAGGAATGTTTTGAATTGACACCATAGGAACTTGCCCAAACCTTCAAGAGTCCCCTGAGGGGACTCTTGGGCTTTTAGGGATTATTGTAAACAAGTTGAAATTTATAACATGCTACACAGTGAAGTAAATAGAAGTGAATGCCAAGCGGAGCTATGGTATAAAAAATCCACACACATGAAACTATTTCTATTTCCTAAGATTTACTTAAGTCAATAAATAGAACATATTTACATTAGGTTAGCAAAACTTAGGACTTTGTAATTGCCTTAATTTTTTTCTATAATTTGCAACATATAATTTATTGTAAGTTTTCTATGTATTACCGTACGCTACGGTCAATTTTGGCAGGCAAGTGCTGAAGCATTTATTTATTTTTGTCACATTGATTCGACACAATGGATATTACATGGGTATTGCACGAGTATCACCTAGATCTTGCACGGGTGTCACCTTGGTATTACATAGGTATCGCCTAGCCAAACCTCTTGAAATTTCCAAAATTTTGTACGCCCAGCCTAGCATAGGTCCCCATTTTGAATTAATTATGTACGAAACTAACCATAGCGTAGGGTATATGAATTGTAAATTGTAATTGTAAGAACCTGTCAAAAATTTGCGAAGGTTCTTAGGTTGTAATTTTCAATTGCAATTTTTATATTATTTTGTAATCTTGAAAGTTTGTATCGAGGTTGAAGAAATTGAGAGCTATGTGACCCTAATGTGATTTTTTTCTACAAAGAAAATCTTCCGCCATATTAACCCCTAAATTTCCTTGAAAAGTTCACACCAAAAACACTTCAAATATTTATTTCTATTTTTAATTGTAGGATCTCAATCAATACTTATAAAGTAACATACTCACAAAATTTCATCAACTTTTATTCCACTGATCAAAATATCACAGTGTTTAAAGTAGAGAAAAAGGATCATTTTCTTCCTTGCAATGAGAGGATCAACAAACTTCTCTTGGTGTCAAATTTTAGCACCACACAAGGTCTAAATTTTATACCATCATTTCAATCATGATATTAGCTCCATGGTTTTTTTTTCTGTACGTCTAATAAGAATAAAATTTATACTCCCATGTTTTTCTTATCTAAGTTATCTTCTTGCATCTATGTACAAAATTTCAAGAGTTGCAAATATAAATCGCAACCATGGGAACTTGCTCGAGATTTGCAAAAACCCACTTTGGGATTTTTTTTAAAATTTAGAGCTTAAGTGATTTGTTGCAAGGGCAAGTAGTTCCAAATAATCTGTTACACCCCTTTATCAAGTGTGAGATGGTTTACATATAATCATGATTTTAGTTGAAAAAATTTACCAAAACACAAAAAATCTAGAGTGTAAAACTTCCACTCCAAGTCAAGTCAAATATTTCTCACCTTATCTCCTAAGAGCCCATTTTACCTTGGGGGGACGTTTTTCATTTCAGGCAATTATCCAAATTTTAAAAAAAAAACCTTTTCCTTTGGAAAGTTTCAAACTACATTGTCCGTCCCTGATAAGATATTTGTGGAATATTCTTACTAACTTTTTTTTATTCATAATATGAAAGTTTATTAGCCTTCAAGTCAAACTAGGGACTCCGGGCAGCTCCAAATTTTTTGCTAGAAGTTTCTATTGACATTGTGATTTTTCATACATACAAAGAATATAACCTTCTTTGAAAATGTCAAAAAAAAATTCTTGTCTTAAGTGTAAAAAACATTTTAACCCATGTCAAACATTTTCACACATTGTCAGGCAAGGTACCTTCTTCTTTTCTACATAAAACCTAGAGATCTTCATGGTTTTCACTTTTTATTATCTTGACAACAACATGTGGTGAAAACCTTCTTATTGACCATGTAGATTATCATTTAAAAAAAAATAGAAACTCTAAAACATAAATTGGGAATTTTTGAACCTCCACTTCTTGCACACTTGTTTTCAATGTGCTACGCCCCTTCTCTTCCTCTAAAAATTGGTGTGTAAGGAACTAACATCATGCTTAATACAATGGTCAAGAATTTAGACCGTGTGTAGTGCAAAAATTTGACACCAAGTGAAGTCAAAGTCTGCCAATTCACTCAATGTAGGGAAGAAAATGAACCGTTTTCTTGACTTTAATCGACTTCAATAATCTTCAGATCCATGCGGTGAATTGAAGCAAACACATGATATGTTCATATAGAAGTATATTTTAAGATCTTACAGTTAAAAGTTCAAAATTGTACTTCAAAATTGGATTTTCTTGCCACTTGTTTATAGTGGCAGTTTTGAAGCATTTCTTAAGGGGGAAATGCCTATGTCAAAGTGCAAAAAAACAACTTCTTCTTTTCTACACAAAAATTATAGATGTTTCCTTTTCTCTCATTTGATTTCTCTACATGAATTTTTCTTTAAACTTCTTAACTTATTTTTTCAAAAAAATAAAAAAGTGTCTTGGAAATTTTCGAACCTACACAACCCTTCAACATTCTCTCATAGTGTCGCCCCCTAACTCATCGCAATATCGCAACGGTCGACAACCAACGAACGGAGGCATCCGATCTCATCCACATTTGTGGATGATTCAAGGGGCAGCGGAGGATGAGCAAGAAAGGAAGCCGCTATGCACTCGTCTGAGTGGCAGGTTGTGGAAATGCTTGGCTGGTAGGTAAGTACCGGCTCTGTGATTGGGCAGTCGGAGGCCAGCTGGCTCAGTTGGTCAGCGGTGGTCGTATGGGACCCACCAACCTAGTTTTTATTTAATTTACATTATTACCCTAGTACTCTACCTAGTGGTCATAACTAATTCACAATGGAGAATGCCCAAAAATGTTGGAGATTTGTCTAGGTGATAGTAGATACCTATGTTATGTCAAGGTGATGACCGTGTAAAGCCTAGGTGATAACCGTGTACAACCTATTTTTATGTTGGAGGGGGGCCTTACTAATCAAAGGGAGGACTTCCGAGGGTAATTTGGGGGCGCATGCCCAAAATTTGGCCCCATGATTTCTATTAAAATGAGGCAGTCATCCAAGGTTGAGGCTTGGTGCAACGCTTGACCGGATCCCCCATTCACTTGTGCAATTATAGTGAGGTCTGTTATTATTATTGTTATTGAAACTATGATGATTATTTATTATTAGACGATGGTGGTTATTATTACTATTTTTAGAGTAACATTAGTATTATTATTATTATCATTAGTAGTATTAGTGATTGATTGATGAGCAAACACATAACAGAAGAGGACCCACATGTGTGGCATCCAAGGCAGTGGGTCAGGAAAATGCTGCTGAGGATAGATGCCACATTATCTCCCTTCGTTTGTTACCCATAATTTTCTTTGCTGTTTTCCCAATTATAGCACTTCCAACTTTGGATTAATCTTACAAACTTGGCCCTTCCACTTCGATTTGACAGGACACCCTCCACGCTCGGACTTACCAGGTGGGGGAGGAGGTGGTGGGGCCAAAACCTGGCCCCTATTTTGTTTTTGGATGGGGCCCTAAATTTAGAAAGAGGGGGTCTTCTAGACTAAATTGGGACCGTTGGCCCCAATTTTGTTACAAAAAAAGCCAAAAAAATCCTCTGACCCCCCCAAATTGGGAGGGCCAGAAAAATGAGCCCATGCAATTAAGACGGGGCCCCACCTCGGGTAAGTCCGAGCTTGGGGGGTTTCCTATCCACGCCCTTCCACTTCCACATGTCATGTGAGTAAAAGGATAAGTAATAGGATAGGGTATCATGTGCAGTTGGGCAAAAGTAGGTCAAGGAGAATTGACCCCTCGCACCAGGGGGCCACGAGGTGGTGGGGCCAAATTTGGTCCCTATTTTGTTTTTGGATGTGGCCCTTTTTATAGCAAGAGAGAGTCCTCAAGGGTAAACAATGGCAGCAGGCTCCAAATTTGTCCAAAAATATTTAAAAAAAATCTTTGGATCCCCCAAAATAAGAGGGCCAGAAAAATGACCCCATGCAATTAAGACGGCGCCCACCTCAAGTAAGGACGAGTGAGGGGGTCAATTCTCCTTGGCCGGCAAAAGAAGAAGAAGCGGAAGTCCGGACTCCGCAAGGAAGCCTGGTGTGAATAGAGTGTCTATTTGTTCCATCACCAAGTCAATGCCCACAGGGCATAGATTAGTAGTATGGAACTACTTCCCCCTCAATTAGAGACCCTAGTATGAAATGCACTATAAAGTCTACTGTATTGCTATTTTATTTTGAAAATAACTTTGCCTCAAAAATATTTTCATTTACAATACTCCTAAATTAACTTGAATCTACATATTTTAACTCCACGCCTTGAACGGGGGCTAGGGTTTCTAGTAAATTTTTGCACTACACAAGGGTCTAAATGCATTACCGTCAAATTTTTGCACTACACAAGGTCAAGAATTCATTTTGAGAATATCAAAGGCTCTAATATTACTTGCTAGTATTGAAAGCATCACATTTTATGAAGTGTTCTACCAAAAGTTTTTGAAACTGTCCAACATGCCCACCCTCAAGAAGTTTTTATTTAAGATGGCATAAGTTTTTAGAATTTTGGAATTTGCTATGATATCTTAGATCATGAAACACCTTGGAGGGTATGCAGTATCTTTGAAAAGACTTCAAGCTACATGAAAGAGTTATGAAATTTCAACATAATTTTGTGTTGGTTTAACCCTTTAACGCTGAGATGGTCGTTTTTAGGTCAATTTGGGTATATTTTTGTGTGAGATCTCCTTTTGTGTAAGTTGGATGCACTTTTTTTGGTTGGAATGTGTTTGGCAATAGTGAATATCCATCAAATAGAATAATTCCCCGGCGCATTGGTGCAAGCATTAGAAAGCTACAATGAATTTTGTGAAGTAGAGTCATCGTGAAATGTATTCTTTGTGTAAATGTTGGTGTACATTATCTACTGCACCAAACACTGCATATAGTGTGGACCAGACTATTTTGAAATACCTACACTAATTCTTGTACACGCAAATTACAGTGGTCCACCCCAATTCTTAATCCACATCAAATCATGTTCCTTAGAAAATAGTGTTGGATGTTTCAAAATTGTTGACAGAAAATTAATGTGGATTATAAAGATGTGGCGGCAAGTGGCCGTGAGGTGGCGGGAAGCGACGAGGAATAGAAGATATTTGGTAGTGAGTGGTGGTGAGGTGGCAAAGAATGACGTGACACATGTTAAAATGTGTCTACATCAATTGTGATCCAAAACCAAAATTGATGTGGTCCACATCATTTTTCACCTACATTATCAATCAATCCACACTATTTTTAGTATTTGATGTAGTTGTTGTACATGATCTATGTGGGAAACCGTTTCCACATGGTGCCGGAAGTTAACCTAAAAATCCGGCAAAAACAAAAAAATTAGCTAAGTAGTTACGATAGTTCGTGCTAGAATACAACCTATAGTCAGCATACAGATAACGGAATTCCGGGATAGTCTGTCATCCGGGACTGTCATCCGGAGCTGTCATCATGAGCCGTACTAACGGCCAGACTACAAAAGGTTGTGGTGCGAGGGGAAATTCTTTCTTTTCATTTCTTCTTCGTGTGTTGAGGTTCCGCTCCAGCGCTCTCTCTCTCTCTCTCTCTCTCTCTCTCTCTCTCTCTCTCTCTCTCTTTCTTTCTCTCTCACTAATTGCGGTTTTCTAATTGTTGGCCGTTAGGGTTTGTAGTTAGACGGTTAGAACGGACATGCGTCCGTTAGGGAGGGTTTTTGTGAGGTTGGTGCGTGCATGGACAACATTGAGAGAACGTGAGGAAGTAGGCAGGCCTCATGAAGACGGTCCCTATGGCGAAGAAGAAGAGGACGGATAGAGATGGCCGCGGACGGAGAGACGAGGAGCCGGCCGTTGCACTCCCTCCCTTGACACGAGTTATTCCGGACATCCTAGCAGACCAAGACGAGTACAATCTGCTGAAGGAGAGCTTGAAGACCATGGGGTGCGACGGCTTGCTCGAAGTCGCCTGGGGCATCCGGGAGGAGGTCTACGTGAAGGAGCTTGTAGGCACTCCGGACCCAAAGTACGAAGGGTTGCTGCGAGCCCATCCCGAGCTCTGGGGAGTTTCGGAATGGACCCAGGCATACGACTTCCGAGCCGGCCGCACCAAGGTGGTGGAATGGCCGAACGAGTTCATGGCGGAGGAGTTTGGGGGACAAGCCGACTTGAAGGAGGGTTACAACATGCAAGACCTTCTGCACTAGGATGCCCAGTTGGTGCTAGGATTTTTAAACCCTATTTTCCATTTGGAGAAGCCGAGGCGGATGGTGGCGAAATGGGCCTGTACTTTCCTCGGAGCACTCCAGAGGAAGATCGACGTGGACTGGGGGACGCTCATGGGCGAGATGATCAACCGTCTCATGGCCAACCTCCATAAGGTGAAGAAATCGGCAACACCCCTGGCCTCCTATGTGGTGCACCTCTATTGTCACCACCAGCAACTCACTCCGGCGGAGGTGAGATGGTACGACGAAGTACTCAGCCTCCAGAAGTACGGAGGTGAAGAGTCAGAGGAAGAATCCGGAGGGGCAGCGGAGCCCTTGCGAGAAGCAACTACCGCGGATACTCCGGAAGGCAGGAGGACTCAAAAGAGGCCTCGGGGGAAGGAGCCAGTACCGGAGAGTCCGGACATCCACAGCTCCTCCGCATCGACCGTAGAGCACGAGTCCGGACCTCCAGCGGAAGCCAGCCGGAAGAGGAGGAAGATTGATCCGGAGGACTCCTAGGGTCAATTGAAGCAGATGGATGATCTCCTGCGCGAGGTCGGTTGGAGTGTTGGCGTCCTCAAGGAGACCAACTTCATCATCACCACCAGCGTAGAACAGGTCTTCCAAAGTCTGGGAGCAAACCGGCTGGAGGACGCCATCAACAGGGTGGAGGAACTCTGGAGCAGGGAGACCGACACGAAGGCGTTGCACCTTCAAATCTCCACCATGTACAAGGCCAACACGGAGATGGAGAAGAAAGAGAAACACTATCTTCAGGAGACAGCGCTGGCAGTGGTGGGCCAGAAATAGGCGGAGGCAAAGGCCAACGCATCCGCGGCTGTCCTGACAGAGGTCCGGCAGGCCCTGGAGCTTCCGGTAGACGTGGTCAACCGGAGCCAATTCTTCACCGAGTTGGTGGAGAATGAGAAGAAGGTGACGAGGGCCAATATCATCCGGTTTCTCCTAGATCAAGCGGAGAAGATGGGTCGGACTTGGGAGCAGATGAAGCTGCTGGTCCACAACATCACCCAGGTGCTTTTGGAAGACCCGCAGCACCCGTACCGGAAGATGTGACGACCCCGGAATGGACCACGGTCCCTCCGGAACCACCACAACCCAAGACAACTACAGCTCCGGGTACCTCAGCGAATCTGGAGTCTCTCCACACTTCGTCACCTCGGACACCGGCGGAGGGCATCGTATCTCCCAACCCTAGTACGGGTGAGATACTGAAGAAGCTGCCGGATCTGCTATCGCCACAAATATGCGTCTATCAGATCCTCCGGCAGAAAACGACCTCCAGATACCCCCGAAGTCCGTATCTTGGACGTTGGCGCCCGAGACTGGGAGTCCCTCCGGAAGCTACAGGGACTTGGTCCAGGAGACCAAGTCAACTTTTGAGCCGGCACCACCACCACCTCTAGTTCCGGAAGGATCACCGGAACAACCACCTCCACCTTCGTTTTCCAGAACTCCAGCGACCGGACCGTCGACTCGGAAGACTAACCTTTCGCCGGCAGCAACGAAGAAGGCGAAGGGCAAGCAACGGGTTTTAGTGGAGATCTCCCCCTCTCGCAGGGGTGGGAGAAACCGGGGACCGGGTGCTCCGACTTAGGTTAGTCTAGGTGTAGCATTTTTTTGGATTTTAGATTCCGGATCGGCAGCGATTAACGATGGGGCTCCAAGTGCACTCGGCTGTTGACGGAGTTGGCGGCCAGTTTTTGTAGATAGACAGGAACATCCGGAGTCCGGAAACTTTTCTGAGATTATAGGATCTGAGATCCGATCTGGAACTTTTCCGGATTTCTCGGATCTTTTAGATAAGATCTAGCGGATTTCCCGTAGGGGTAGTTGGGAGAAGGCTAAGCTTAGAGGGACTTAGTTAGTACTTAGTAGTGAGGTTTTGGGGAAAAACCTTTCATCTTATTCTTCTCACCTTGAAATATACGTTGCTCGTTCGTACTAAGACTTGCTCCCTTGTACTTCCGGTGTGGCGTGTAGAATTTTGTGAGTGACAGATCCATTCTTGTGTGTGTGGTTGCGTAAGTATTCTTCCGGAGTTGAGTAATACACTTGTTTTGCTAGAGGGAAATCGGTCAAGATCCGTGTCAAGAGATCGCCTGGGAGAGCTGGAGGGCTATTGCAGAGGTGTTCTTGGTAGTCTCCAGGGTCCGGAAGTAGCCAGGAGAGGTAGAGATGAACTGCAGAGGTGTTCCTGATAATCTCTAGGTCACGGAAGAATCCGTTTTAAACTGAATTCTGGTCAAGGCCGGAGTTTTCCCCCAAGATAGGAAAAAGCCTGATACGTAGGTCTTGACGGAGTACCCTCTTGCAAATGGTAGCCTTACTCTAGAGAATCGCAACCTTACTTACCGGAATGTCGTTGTAGTCCAAACTTGTCTCTGTGTGACCGCGTCCGGAAGGCCTTCTGGATGTCGTGAGAGTCTAAGTCTAGCAGTAGCAATCAATTCACTGGTTAGCAGAGTATGGAGAGTGGTGTTCGGTCACTATAAGTTTCGGGCAGTGGGTGTCTAGCCACTTTAAGTCACAAGGCAGTGGAAAATCCAGCCACTTACACAAAACATGATCAGTGGACTTCGGCCACTCGCTTAAAAACTCCAGAAGACTCTCTGAGGAAGAACATAGACAAGTCAAACTATCCTTTGGACTTCCGGAAACAATTTCCGGAAGCCGTGGTCAAAGGAAATCCGGACTTCGGTAGGATCCGGATCCACAATACGTAAGTAAAGAGTATAGCTAACTTGAACGATTGTTGTGATAGTTTAGTAATTGGGAGTATATGGAAAAGCGGTTACTTTGGAAGCATTTAGTGATGATTGGGTGCATTTCGGAGGAATATTGTCTCTACAAACTGCAACAATCTATTACACTCGTGGATTCTACCAAGCTTGTGAAGACCTCCAATGTTAAAGTATTAAATTTAGTGCACTTATTTGTTTGTTGCAACTTACCATAACATGGCCCATGGCAAACTGACCCCCTTGTTCTCTCTTGTGGGATGAAGGGGGCATTTGCTCGTGGGATGAGAATCGTGTGGCTTGGCTGGGCTAGCCGACACCCAAACCATTGCATGCCCCGCCCCAGCATCAGCCCCACCTCGCCTGTGCGCCCCGGCCCGTGCTCTGCCTATCGTCGCCTCCTATGACGGCGTCTACATATCCTGCTTGCGCCTCCTGTTTGCTGCGTCTGCAATGCGACTGTAATGTTGTTGCTGCTGTTCACTGCTATTAAAGTGGTAATTTCTAATTTTACACCATATTCATTTTTTTAAATTACTTCGATATTGCAACATTGACTAATTAGGGTTTAGAAATAGTGACATATTTTCATATATTTTTCTTTCTGATGGTATTGCAATGAGAGATAGGAACTCTATTTAGGTACGCATGAGGGAGGCATGCAATTTAAGTGACTTGATTTTGCACTAAATTGTGGTTTTCGGGTATTGGGGTTTAAGAAGAATAGCGGTTTTTGTCTTTCTTTACCAATTTAGGTAGTCATAAGAGCTTTGTAATTGTTCTACAATGTATGATGTGACATATTGTAATTAAATTTTGTTGTGAGGGAGTGATGGATTCCAAGATAGTGACCTGTTTTTGGAAATTGTGACGGGTATTGCAGATTGGTCATTGCCATTAGCTGTGACATATTTAGCACCCTAATTTACGTCATAATGGATATTGGAATGTTTCCACATACTATTTCTAAGACGTTTCATGTGCCTTTATTAGGATGTGAGGGATATTGCCTAATTTTTTCCTTTGTTTAGTGACATTTTAGGTGTTTATTAAGTTATTATATTGTTGCAACATATTAGGTGTTTTTTTGGGGTCCTAACAAAAATTGCTTCAATTTTTTCATTGCATATTGTTGTACTTGGTGTGTTTTAAAATCATAACGGGTATAAGTATTTTAGAATACTCTCTTTCATTCTTATTAGTGCTATGATTAGGTCTTGTACTGCTTAGAGAGGTTTGAAGATGTAACTCAGGTATTGATTCTACCCCAATTCCCTCAAGTTCCTACATTTCTCCATCTCATTCTACAGAGAAGCCCTAGTCCATCCTACCTTGAGAAACGTCCGTAGCATACTAGTGCATGTTCGTCATAGTACTTGTAATAGGAGAGGGTGTTGTTTGAGTTGTCTCGAATTGATATCGACAGTTTAGATTTGAACCATGCTAAGTATTTGCCTCCAAAGTATGATGGAGACATGATATTTGAACTTCCACCGCTCTCGGAGGGTATTCTTGTACAGTTTAGAGGAGGTCCGGACGGGATGAGTAAACAGTACGACGGTCGTACGTGGTGCAAGACAATGACTACAATATCAAGAACAATTTTGGTCTTGCGTATCAAAAATTTGTATGTACGGGGCATCTACAATGCGATTATATAAGTTGTGACTATAAGTCACAAAACAAAGGTCGCACGAACTAAATGGAGTGGAGCGGATTTGCCTTCACTCCATTTCCAGTAAATGGAGCACCATTGGAGAAATCTATCCTAATATATAAGCTGTGTCAAATCCCTCCAATTTGTCTCGCTCTTTGTGGTGCATGTATTTACTATGTGACATCTATTGATCCTGAACGCACGTGCGCTGCTATCCATTTGGGGCATCATCATCATCCCATCTCAAAAGGCATAGATCAAATGGTGATGGGCGTTATGTATGACTGCGTACCCAAAGAAGTACAACGTACGCCAAAGGCTACTAATTCGGCAATTATCATGGCAGCGAACACAAATTTTCTCACTGACTACCTAATCCGTCCACACTTTCAATTGTCCAACCTTGAGGAGCATCTATGGATGCTGTCTTCGATCAGTTTGAGACTCTTTCGTATTTGAACATAAAGAATCTAGTATCTACATGCAAGAGGTTCTATAGTGGAAGGAAGGGAGAAATGGACAACATCATGGAGCTGAAGGAGTTGTCCAAGTTTGTCTTCATCCATGAGAACAAGTTCCCGCGCCAACCTTAAGGTAAAGATATTGTTTTTAAGATGTTTGTCAATCGATCTGGGATTGGTGTAGACCTCGTGAGACGTATGCAACCCGAGAATCACCTCAAAGACTGTTGGTTGATGTTTGACAATGTCAAATGGGTCAAGGATTGGACTACCACTCTACCACATGGCATGTCATGTGTACGACAACAAGTATTATAGAGTCATGGCAATTGCCATCTGCGATATGCAATTGGAGGATGCTCAAGCGCAACAATTGTTCTAGGAGAATTTGAATGATACAATGAAGCACCATGGCCTAGAGGACGTGAACTTTAAAGACTGTGTGGCTCGTGCAAATTGGCATGTCGTTTGGCGAGTTTATGGCAGCGGCGACAAGGACAAGCCCATCGATAAACAGAGAACGGACATGCTTATTCTATTGGACTAAGTGTCTCTAGCGCACCACTTCCAAAAGCATTCTTCCCGGCTTCCAAGAGCAACATATTACCCTCTATAAGATCTAGAAGAATGCAAAGACACAAGAGGAGGCTGAATCGCAATACAACATAATTCAAGCGTGGTGAGTGTCTTTTGATGCCACTACCCAAATCGGACATTGTGCTGTGGAGGATTGGATGGCGTTCTGGCACTTCTGTTACCGACAATGGAGCGGCGCAATGCAACTTGTAAGTGCTCTTCTTGCCATTTGTATTTTACATTCCACCGGATCCTTCAAGAGTAATCTGAAATATTTAATGACAATTACTGTGTGTACTCAGGATCTTATGCTTGACGAGAGAAGTGACATGTCTTTTTGCAACCTTGCTGAAACAATCCACAACCGTTGGCTCCAACAATCCGGAAATACAATGACATGTCTATATACGACAACCGTGGACAACCTCATCCGTGCTCTTATGCAAATTACTTCGTATCGTATATGGTTCAAGGGTGACGCATCAAGAAAAGGTTTGGACAAAGGTAGGCTTTGGTTGTGATCCACACAACGATCAAGTGATCCTAAACTCATTGCGGAGACTGTTAGGAACTTCTTAGGGCTTTGGATCTACTAACTAGGATAGGCGGCCTAGGGGTGCGGAGATTTTTGGATCCACGAAGCGCAAACTTGGCATGCCACCCGGGTCTAGCCACAATTACCACCGATCGGATTCAATGAACTATTCTATTCCCCGTGATGGTAGAAGGGTGACTCGGGCCCGTATCGAGGAGGTCCTTACCGGACAAGACTCTGGAGTCCAGCATACAACACCCGTGTTGGAATCGGATTGTGATCCGTTTGAGTGGCACATTGCCCGACTCTCCAAAAAATCGACTAAAAAATGCCAAGCATTGCAAGCTCTCATTGGTAAACCATGCAACACTAAAGTTGCACATGGAAGTCATGGAACCCCCGCCCCCACATATTTCGGTATGAAGAAGGATTACAAATCGCCACAGAATGTTGTTGTTGAGTTCAGATTTTGTCCAGACAATATTGGCCATCGTGTAAAGGGGTCCTAAAAATTGTTTGTGGTGAATTGGCGAGCAGTTCTAATGACGTGGCTTGTGAAGCTTGGCACAAATTTAACAATGCAAGAGATATTAGCGTTGGAGGAAGCAAGTTTCAAGTTGCAGCAGCATGGAGCTCTTTCACCGCAAAGACAATTCCAAGTGTCTATGGACATGCCTCTTCCGCACTTGCACTTCCCCGTTTGAGCCAATCCAAATTTTCACCACAGCTTTCGAAACAATTTTGCAATTAATAGAACAATGGGTACTCCCACAATTAAGGAACGCAATAAGTAGTCAAGCACAGCTCTCATGAATAACTATTACGTCTCCAACCTCTTTGCCATGCCGTACCCAAGATGGAGATGCGTTATCACTCTTGACATGGGGAAGGATAGGTCCTATTGCGTCACCTTTACGGACGTCCCGGGATGTTTGTGCCTTTATTTTTTGAAAATGCAATCGGAGTCATTGGGGAAGAAGGGGCAATGGAAGTATTGCAAGCATGTGTATCACATCGTACGTTATCGATGTAAGATGGACTACAAAGAAGACTTACTCATGCATGCTCCAAGCTACAAAGTCATGCGCATTCCAGAACATGCCAATATCGCAGAACAAGCGTGAAAAAGGCATTGAAGTCGTAGTTATGAAAAATATATATGTTATGGATTGCTCATGTGAAGCATCCTAGAGTACATGTTCAATCAACATTTGATTTCATGACTATGGTTGATAGTCATGATTTCACTTAATACATCTAGTTATATTATTTTAAGGAGTAAAATCTCATACTCCACATGCACTACACTAGGTAGAGGTCAATTTTGTTTATAATTAATTAGAAATCGAGATTCCCATTATTGTAGGAAATTCCTAGAAATTTGTGCAGGTGATATCTGCGTAATACATAGGTGATACCCATGTAAATCTAGGGTGGTACTTCTTTCATACCAATGCAATATTCATTTAATACATAGGTGATACCCATTGTGTCCAAATTGCTAGGAGAAAAAAAAAATAGGTATTGTCTAGATTGACCACTTTGTACGGTATTCTACCACAACTTTGTCATCTGCAAAAGAAAAAATCTCCTCCTAAATCAAATATGCCCTCCTACCAAAGTAGAGGTTTTAGAAAAAAAATGGAATATGATGTAGATTATAACCCAAGCACCACAAGAGAAGAAGGTCGAAATAAAGAAAAAATCCTCTGGCACAAGTAACCACGGTTATAGGGGTATTTCTTAGTTTAATAAAATTCTCAAAATATGTGACCAAATTTTTTAATTTTACTGAAATAACCATAAATCTCACATTTTTCCAAAAAAAAAAACAACTTATTTTTCCAATTTCACGATTTTTTTATGCTTGCCGCTCGCCGCTCGCCGCTCACAAGATAGCGTCGTTGCCGTCACGCGCACTAAAAATTTCCTAAAACATCCCTGGGAGCCTTTGCACACCAATCACAATACATGTCACTCACTGAATCAAATTTAGAAATACGACACTGCCGACATCTATGATGTATCTAGCATGAAGTTATGCCATAAAAATCCTAAGGGGCGCTTCACACTATGGACCACGAGGATTGACCAAGAGAAATCATTTATTTTCATCGTCACGGCTCTCGGTCTAGAGCTGTGACCATGAAAAATGAAAAATCATTTTTTGAGGGGCGGTTTACACTACAGACCAAGAACCGTACCAAGGAAAATGGATTAATTCCGTGGTCACACTTCATGGTCACACTTCCATGGTCACACTTCAGAAAAATGTAATTTATAAAGCCCTTGGGCCTCTCACTAAGTGTAAACCGAACTTGGACCGCGAGGAATGACCATGTACTAAAAAGTGGGCGTGCTGATTTTTTTAATGAATGCCTAAAACGGGCAGTATTGCCTAAGATTAGAAAGAAAATAAAACAAGCCAAAAGACAAAAGGGTGGCCGCCATTGTATCTACAGTAACGTTGGGCCCCCTCCAAAAAACCAAAAAACCAAAAAACCAAAAAAAAAAATCAATTTAAAAATAATAAAACGGCATTTCAGGCCCATGGTCTCCTCGTTCAGCAATGAGAGAACCCTTTTTGCCTCTCTCACCGCAAAATCCCGGAGACCCTTCAACATTATCCACTAGGCCTATTTCTAGGCCTTTTGAGGACCTCAAATCCAATGGTCACTTTTCTTTTTTCCTCGTAGAGTAAACCCAAGTCATCCCGGGACGAGTTGATGGAGCCAATCACAGATTTTAGAGGTGCATGGGACGAGTTCTTGGTCCGTAGTGTGAACCGCCCCTAAGTGTCTTGGTCACTTCTCATGGTGTAAAGTGGATTTGGACCGGGACAAGTATGGGCTGATTTTATTAATGTATATCTAAAAAGGGCAGATTTGGAGTTTACCTCGTCATTCACTCTCTCACCCTCCCCTTCTTCTTCCTCCTTGTTTCCACCTTCTCTCTTTTCTTCTTTTCTCTTTTCTTCTCTTCTCTTGAAATTTGAGCAACTAGGGTTGCAATGGAGGGGAGGAGGAGGGACCTTGTGTTGATGCTAGGGTTATATATGTGCTTGTACATGCTTGTTTCACACGTTGTGAGCAAGCACTGATTTTACAAGGAAAGTGGGAGAAATTGGCAATTTTCAGCATGTTTTTGGAGAGTACGGGACAAGGAATAGGGAGCATTTGGAGTTTTCCAAGACAAGGTGGATTTATAGATCAATTATTGTTGGGATCATATTGTGAAGGGCAATTCAAGGTTAAAACCCAAGTTAAATTTGCTACAATTAGATTTCTTTGAGAGAATTTGGGGCCATTTTTGCAAAAACAAGATACACCTTTCAGGAATTTTGTTACTATGGAAACTAGAATTGCAATTCCCTTGACAAGGCTAGGATCTGGCAATGGACAATTGCTCATAGGGGATTTTTATGGGGTTGCTGAATGTGTGGTTTCAAAAATTGTGAGAGAATATTGTAAAGCGGTTAGACAACATTTGCAACAAGTATTTGTTCAAATGCCTAGTGAATTGTAGTTTAGGATTTTAGCTAGAGAATTTGAAGCTCAATATGGCATTTCATACATTGTAGGCGCAATAGTAGGGTCGCATATCACACTATTGGTGCCAATTGTTGGTGGAGAAGATTATTATTGCCGAAAGTTATTCCATTCAACTATTCTTCAAGGAACTGTCGATGTTAAATGCAGGTTTTGGGAATACAAGTTTGGTTGGGCTGATAGTCTTCATGATTGGGCTATTTTTCAAGTTACAAAAATTGGAAGAGCTTGTATGGAGGGGAAACTGCATCCGTACAAGTTGATAGGGGATGGAGCATATCCCATTAGACCGTGGATGTACTATCCGTTCAAAGGAGGAAAAACCGAACTGTTACAAATCCATGGAAATTGGAATTTCATTTAATCTTCAACCCAAATGTGTATAGAGAGGGCATTTGGAATTTTAAAAGGGAGATGGAAAATTACCATGAAGAGGTGTGATGTACCGTTGAGGATGGTATCGGATATTGTCTCAACATGCATTTTGATGCACAATTTGTGCACTACAATGAAGGATGGATTCGACCTGGACTAGATTACAAAAGCCAAGGAACAACTACAAAAAAGAATAGATAGTGGCGATTTAACAAAAGATCAAGAATTGCATTGTGAAAGGGCATCAATTCAGGAAGTGAAGAATAAAATTTTGAATAGAGATGCTTCTATGGCAACAACTGAAGTCAACAATGAAGAGATTGAAGCGTTTCTGTTGAAGAAGAATGAAAGGGCTGAAGACTTGCTTCGTGAAGCTACAACAGTGCACAAAATTTTGGCAGAAAGTCCATTGTCCATAAATACAATATTTCAAATCTAGTGTTTTCTCATAGTAGTTCTCATTCCATGGAAGAATAGCTAAAACCTCTCTAGAAGTGTTGCAAAATTACGGTCCATATTTTTTAACAAACCTGTAGACTGTTGGAACGTGAAATCAAAATGGTAGAATTGCCTACCACTTACTTGAAAAGCCCTTCAATTTTGTCTAGACTCTTCTTTTTCTTCTCGTGTGTTTATGGTGCTATGGGAGGGTTGAATTCTGCCAGTTCTAGAGTTGTAGGTGGTGAAGAAGTCGTTTCAAACGTGTCGTCTCCTTCCATAGCACTTGCCGGAATTTGGTTGTCAATACTTGCACATTTTCCATATGTCCATCTCTTCAAACCAACCACATTCTTGTTTCCGAAATTTCTGAAATTCCGTCTCCGAAATCTCATTCGCCCTCTTGTCATTTTGGTATTTGGTCAAGATGGTTTTGTACTTCTTCTTACAAAATAGCAATGTCTAGTTGAATCCTCGGATTCCCGTAACCATTTGGACTTGTAACTTCACCCATGCATTCATTCCTACAATACATGACAAAGAATTGGAGAATTATGGCAAAAACAAGCTCAAAAGGAGTGAAAAGGCAACTTGAATGAAAATTCTAGCAAAAAAATTAGAACAGTTTTTAGTACAATTAACACTCCGAAAACATCTTGGACATCAAAAAGCTTGTGGTGGAGTGATGGCTATGAAAGGAATCTATTTGCTCTCTAGAGACTGGGGTTCAAATCTCCTCATGTGCGAGAAGATGGTAGGGCCACATAACTCGTAAAGCCCCCGCGGCACCGACCAACGCAGTTTTGGGGGATGGGCCTTGGCTCATGCCAAGGCCTTCTATGGCCTCATCTTACAACCCACATACGCCAACATTTGGTGGCATTCGCCACAAAAATTAAACGTTTTGCAAAAAAAATTAAAAATTTCATACCTTGTTTGTTTGTTGTTCTTGCAAATTCCTTGTCCATCTCGCCTCTTATTGCAATCAAGGTTTCGACTTTGTAATCCTTCCATTTTGTAGGAGTTGCGTCCTCCTAATCCAATTCTTCAAGTTGAATCATGGTTGCCTTCGCCTTTTTCTTCGGTTTTTCCTTCACGGCAACCTTCTCCTTTTTTGGACGACCTCTTTTTTTTGGAGGCGCTTTGAACACCTTTCTTGCACCTTCCTCTTGTTTCACCTCCAAAATCTCTTTTCCTCTTATGAACTCACTATGTGGGATTTAGGTGCCAATCTCTACTTATTCTTTTTCACAATGAGGGAGTCTTCTCAAAAAAGGTGTAGAAGTAGGGAGAAATGCACTAGGATGCGAATCAAGCAAATTCAGCCCATGCTGAAATTGCACTTAAGCAATTCCAGATGGTGCATCGCTTGGAGGCAAAGAAAATGGTGTTGCAAATTTCATCCATTCGGAGTTTAGCGACCATGTGTGCCCTTCGAAATCTCTACACTCTTAGAGAAATGTGTCACAACACAGGAGCGCATGGGCCAGGGCGAATGCTAAGAGAAGGGCATGGTTTGTATGCCAGTCGGCTGGGGTTTCACCACGTGGCTATTCAAAATTGATGATTCTTCCCACGAGCACTTGCCCCCTTCATCCCATGTGGGGGAACAAGGGAGTAAGTTCGCCCTCGGCCCATAAGATGTAGCGTGTATGGTAAGAAGCATAGGATCCAAGAGAATGATTATGTTGTGCCCACTTGAATTTTGTCTCTGGTGATTTCTTGTCAAGTACAGTACATAAAATTAATTAAAAATAATAATATAGTATTTGTATTTTTGAAATTACCCTCTATTTTTTTACTATTTGGTAATGAAGATATTTGTTCTTGCCAAATTTTATTTGAAGAGTGAATTGAGTACTTGGCTGTAGAATGTCAAACCTAACCCTTAACCCCTAAAGGACTGGAGTCACTGGACCTTGTGCTTCACCAAAACCACCCCAAAGTTGCTATTTTGAGCTGATATATTATTAGACTTATTCAAATGTCTTTTTATTATTTTCAACCATTGGATCTTCAGGCTAACTACTACAAAAAAACACCCTAAATTTTTTGTAAACTTTGATCTTACGGATCAAAAGATAAATGCATTTGAAGAGTGAAAAAATATATTTTTCTACTGTGCCCAGATTGGTTCAACATACTTTGACTCAAGATAATGGCATCTTTTTCCATTACACATTGCATAATCTCTATGGATTTATGTTTTACCTTGTGTTAGGTCATCGCACGCCAAAAATCACAAGTAATGGAAGTAAATATTGTAAATATTGTAAATACTTGCAATGTCTAGGGGTATAGAGAGTGGCTCTTTACTTAGGAAAGCAATTTTATTTTTTAGATAGATAAATAATTTTTGGATCTAAAATCCAAACAATAAATCGCAATTTTTTAATGTCATATTCTAATAGTAGAAAAAGTAAAATCCTTAATTTCTATGCATTTTAAAGTGAAAACAATGAAGGTAGCCAAGAACTTTCCTTTACTACTATCCGCCTCAAAAAGTGCAATTGTCAATTCTATAGTAGTACTATTTATCTCCATTGTACCCTGCCTAGCTGCCAAAAGAGCCGAGTTGTTTGTATTTGAAGCACCACAACTTTTTCCCTACAATTCCCAAAAAAATTAAAAAAATTCCCGCAAAGATAACCGGTATTTCTAATAGCAGTGAAAATTTCAAGAAGTTATCTTAAAAAAGGATTTTTAGGAACGTGCCGAAAATCAATTTATCTTCCCGTAGGGACAAATTGTCCTTTAGGGGTTACGTATGGTATGCATTCATTATTGTATCACTCTAAGAGCCATTATAAAAATGTGGCCAATTCTTTTAATTTGAATGTATCATAGTAATCCGGATGACATAAAGTTAAGTGTATAAGTTATTAGAATTTTCCTGAAAGCCTAATTTTAGAGGGTGGCCACCTCTTGTCAGACAAAAGACTTGATGCAACACCTTTTGAGGACCTTGTATTCTTTTCCGATCACAAATGCAGAATGAGATTTAAAAACATAAATATTGAGAGGATGAGAAATCTCACCTTGCGTATTTCATGGGCTATAGGTTTGCATTCCTTGATTAGAGCTACGGTATTACATAGCTCCACCTAGGCTCCTAAACCTAGGTTCTACATGCATATATGCATGATTTTCTACATCCCCATATAGCCTCCTCCATTCATGACTGCACCCTAAATCCGGCGAGATCATCACTAGTTACCCAACCTTTTCGCATCCTAAATTTTTAAAGACCACATTCAGGTCAACTAATAAAACTAAGGATGCAAGATCTAATCCTAGGTCCCCATAAAGTCACCATAATACACTGGATAGGTACCCCAAATCTTAAGGTCTTACGTTAGTAACCGGGACCACATGCACATGGTGTCTTGCCTTGGGAAAGGTTTGGGGGAACTATTGGTCAACCCTTTAGAACTCAGGGTACTAGAGTCAGACCTCGATAAGTGTTACCTCGATAAGTGTTAAAACTCTATATGTGTTATGGAGATTTCCGCTCCCTTAAAATTAAGACTAGTAAGTGTTATGTGTTAAGTGTTACGCAGTGTCGCACTCCCGACTTTGTTAATTTTATCTTGGTAAGTGATAAGTTTCCAAAAAAAGGCGTTTTGTAAGAGCCATCGGTTAGGTGGAGATAATTTTGAGGTAAAGTAATAATTTCTAGTTGCAAAGTGACTCTAGATGTTTATTCTAGAAACAAACTGATAGGTAGATGTATTTTTAAGTTCATAAACTAATACAGGTTTAGGGTTTATAAATTTTAAAGTACACTTATCTTTGAAGCCTAATGTAGGTTCAAGATTGAGGGTGATGCGATTAGAGTTTTTGCCTCCAAATACAACTAGTCGTTTCTAGCCTATGGATGCAGGGATCATTGCATCATTCAAAGCTCAATATAGGAAGTTATTAATTCAACATCAAATAGATTGTATTTCAACTGGCAAGAGTTTTGCGATTGATGTGTACCAAGCTGTGACCATGCTTGAGAAGGCTTGGCATAACGGAGTGATTTCAACAATAATTCAAAATTGTTGGAGACACACATGAATTCTTTCAATTCTTGTAGAAAATGAAGTCCTTCAAGAGCAACAAAGGA
Source organism: Bryoerythrophyllum caledonicum (assembly GCA_963971425.1). Classification (NCBI taxonomy): domain Eukaryota; kingdom Viridiplantae; phylum Streptophyta; class Bryopsida; order Pottiales; family Pottiaceae; genus Bryoerythrophyllum; species Bryoerythrophyllum caledonicum. Next base: position 9,479,323 of record OZ020516.1, on the reverse strand, counting down.
AAGAGGTAGAGGAGGTTGCTGTTGTATTGGAACAACTAAGTTTGATATCCTCTGAGACTGAGACCTCTAACATGAATGTTCAAGAGTATTTAAATTATGAGCTCGAGTTTGATTTGAATAACCCTTATCAGCCCACTGATGAAGAAATTATTGAAATGCTATCATCTCAACAACAAGGTAGTGAACACAAAGATAGTGATCCTGATGAAGCTAATCCTCACGATATAGTAGAAGTTGTAGGCTTTAAAGATGTAGGAAGTGCTTTTCAAACTTTGAAGAAGTTTTTGGAGCAAAGACCTAATGACACCATGTTATCTATTAGGAATATTGCAGCACTAGAAAAGGAAATAGAATCTTGGCATGTAGCAAAAACTCGCCAAAGTACTATTGATTCATTCTTTCGACGGACTTAGATGAATAATGAATCAATATTTTGTAATTTCATCCATTTTTCCTGTAAATGTTATGTATTTACCTTTTTAATTCTTCTAAGTGTTATTTTTTATTAGTGTTACTAATCATCGGCATCACCCTCTATAAGTGTTATGTGTTACTAGTGTCTAAGTGTTAACTAAAAGTATGCTCCCAACCCCTAACACTTATCGAGGTCTGACTGTATGGGGGAACTTTAGCTTGCATGGAGTAGGGCCCAAGAATATTAATTGCAAAGCATTTCATTGGTGCAGAAAAAGGCGATATGAAATTTCCTCAGGCTTTTTTTTTTTTTCCCATTTGTACATCTCATACTGTCTAGCACCATATTCCTCCCTTCAAGAAGCACTTTCAGGAAAACTCTATTACACTGGGTACTTTCAGAAAAACCCAATTATATCAAAATTCTTGTGACAAAACGGAAAAACCCAAACAAAACTGAAAAAGCCAAAACAAAACCAAAAAAAGCCAAAACAAAACCAAAAAAAGCCAAAACAAAACGAAAAAGCCCACGTAGTAAAGCACAAAAAACATAATTCACTCAAGTGCTCATAATTCATTCCATCGCAGCTAAAAATACATAAGCACACATCAAAGTAAGCAGTCTGTAGAAAAATAATAATTTAGAAGGCTAATAATACACCCGTTCCGCTTAAGTTCCCACTGGTTCCCAAAGTTTCCATAAGTTTCGGTACGGTCCCCGTTTCCTACCGAGCCCGGTTTGACCTCACCGACTGGGCCGTTGAAGCCTGGAAGGTAGCAAACGTTCTTTTCCGACCCGCAAAGCAGCAGCGGCAGCCGCCGTTGTTGGTGGAGGTGCCGTGCTCTGTCTCGATTGCACTCACACACACACACACACACTCGCAACTTCCAACAACAAGAAACCAAACTCAACAACACCATCAGCACCGAGTTACCTTACCTCAGCAGCGCATCGTACCTTCCTTGTGTGTGCTTCTCTCTCTCTTTGTAGCTTCCCATTTACGTCTCTCACTTTTTTATTTGCAACTTCTCTTACCTTCTCTTTCACGTCTCCTCTCTCTCTTTTTGATTTTGTCTTTTGCCCTGGCACGCAAAGGTTGCGCCATGGTGAAGAGGGCGAGTAGCATGTGCGGGGATGTGTGCGGCATGTTGGAGTGGGAGATGATCGTCACGCTGGTGGTGGTTTTGGTTTTGTCGTGACGAACTCAAGAAGGTGGGTGGGATGATTAAGTTCTTGGAGGCTGGGGGTGTTCTTCTTTCACTATCTTGGGAGTGAAGATTGCTATTTTGTGGAGCTGTGACGAAATTGGGGCTCCTTCTTTTGCAGTGGAGGAGCTCGGGGAATCGAGTCCGTTGAATGGGTGGAGTGTTTTTGTTGGGAGACGGGAGGAGAATTGAAGTTTGGTACGACCTCTCTTTTTTTCTCTTTGGATTCTCTCTTCCTGCAGCGATCACTTTCTTTTTCCGGAATTGCCTTCTCTTTTCTTCGTCTTTTTTCCCAGAATAGGTTGATTGATTTAACGTTTTTTTGGGAACTGGTTTGAGTTTTGTGCTGTGAAGAGATGATTTATTTAGAAGAGCGAAGGGTTTAATTTGCGTATTTGGTGAAAACCAACGGTCACGAGATCAAGAATATCACGGTCTTGGATTTTTTTATGAATACCACACCGAGGAGGTTTTGCTGACTAGGGCATGCATCTGAGGCTTGATAGCTGTTCAATATACCGGGGCCTTCTTAGTCCATGTGTGCTTGAGGAGAAAAATCTAGTTCAGTCCGTGACTGTAATATCAATTGTCGCTGGTGCGAAGAGTTGTCATATATCCAGATTGTGCTAAAAGGGTTGTCTTTGAACCGACAGCATGAGGGCTCGATGAATTAGAAGAGAGAATGAATTGCTGCATGGGAACCTAACTCAAGTGAGAAGGGAAGGCGATCCAGCTTAAAACGTAGACAATAGATACCACTTCAAGCTATCCCTCAATGGTCTCTTCCACAGATTATGGATATGTGAAGAACCTGGGGGCTGACCCCGCTTGGAAATCTGAACCCATGGTACTAGACATTGACTAAGTGCTTTGAAGCCATGGCATGGATTTCAGTGGCATATCCCATCTTCTTTTGACAGGTGCTAATAATCTGCCTGTTCGTTTGTTTGTTTGCATGTAGAAGCGGGAACACCATTACAATGCATACTTTGTCACTGTGTCGAGCAAGTCTGGGGTTAGTAGTGGCTTCCAAGTGATGTCAACACAGTATCTAAATGGAAGAACTCAGCTTGACCTAGAATCGATTGCTTTGGAAATGCTATGAAGCTGGCCACGATGCGGGGAGAGCAGTAAAACGCCTGTGAGGTGCGTTTCTTTCTTTCTGTTATGTTGCTGTCATGATCTGTTCCGAGGCTTTTCCTCTGCTCGAATCAGATGTTTTGGAAAGACCGAGATTGTGGTAGTTTTGTGTGACGGCAGGATTAGCTGATTAGACACATGACATTAGAGTTGCACGCCTCACGGGCAGTAGAACATGACCCTGCAGATAGGAAATTGGGTGAGGCTGACGCTACTTGGTTCATCTCCAGCAGCCGACGAGAGAGATCATCGACGCCGGGCTTGTACGACGACGACGACGACCGTGACAGTTGTGTTTCCTCGCCATTACCCCGCGCCCACCAATCCATGTCCACTTTGCAGGCGTCGAGCTTGGAGAATGGAGGCTGCGGCGCCCCAGGGGAGGCCGGTGCAGACGAGGACGAGCGGAAGCAGCGCGAGAGCCACAAGAAGCGGAGCAAGAACTGGACGCGGCCCGAGTCGCTGCTGCTGATCCGGCTGCGCACGGAGCTGGAGCCGCGGTTCGGTAAGAGCGGGCGCAAGACGGAGCTGTGGGACGAGATCGCGGACGCGCTGCAGCGCGAGGGCTACACGCGTGACGCGCAGCAGTGCCGCGACAAGTGGGAGAAGCTCACGGCCGGCTACAAGGAGGTCCGCGACGGCCAGAAGGAGAAGGACGACAACCCCTTCTACGACGAGCTCCACTCCCTCCTCTCCGGAAAGTCCATGAAGCGCGAGCAGCAGCAGCAGCAGCAGCCGCAACCCACGAGCTCCACCACCCCCATGGAAGTTGAGAACGACGAGGAGCCAGCTGACGTCGAGCCCGAGCGCAAGAAGACGCGCTACATGCCCGTCACCGATGTGGAAGCCGTGCTGGAGACCGTCATCACCAGACAACAGGACTTCTTCCGAGAGCTCCTGGACGCCATGGAGCGCAAGGAGCAGATGCGGCAGGAGAAGGAGGACAAGTGGCGTGCCGAGGAGCGCGCACAGCGCGGCGTCTTCCACAACGCCATGATCGTGCTCACGCAGAAGCTCGTGGGCGAGCAGATCGGCGCTGCTGCTGGTGCAGTCCCCTTACACACTCAACCACCACCACCTCCTCCTCCACCACCTCCTCCTCTCCTCCTTTCCGAAGCTCCTCATCCTCATAGCCCTGAGGCTCCCAAGCGGCGCTCCAAGAACTGGAAGCGCGCGGAAGTGCTGCAGCTCATCAAGCTGCGCGGCGAAATGGACACGCGGTTCGCGCACTCCACTCGCCGCGCCGCGCTGTGGGACGAGCTCGCGGAGCGCCTGGTGGGCCAGGGCATCAAGCGCGACGGCAAGCAATGCAGGGAGAAATGGGACAAGCTCATGGCGGAGTACAAGGATGTCACCGATGGCAAGCGTGATCAGCGCGAGAGCCCTTATTACTCTGAGCTCACCGCCATCCTTGGCCGCCCCGTTGAAGCAGCTCCTTGATCTGATCCTCCTCATTTCTTCCTGCATGCATATATAACGACCATGAGACCAAACTTTTGCGGCAACAGCTTCCTTTCTAGCTCACCTGGTTGCCGATATCGTCCGAGATTATGCACTGTAATACGATATAATGTGAAGAAGCTGTCGACGTTCTTGTCCTTCCACCTGGAAATACTTGAGGTGCTTCCGCGGCGAGTCATTGACAGGTACCATCTCTTAAACTCTTTCTTGTATTGGTGGAGTATACCTCTCAGATGCAAAAGCTAAGTGCAAGTCCACGCTTTTGGACATCATGAGGCTCTATTGTGTAGATTCAATATTCTATTGCGTAGATTCAATACAGAAGTAACGATAAGAGTAAGAAATTGATCAATTCAGGACGAAGCACCTCAACGCCAATTTAACAAATATGGCCTTGGGTTGCATGTTGGACTATGCTGAGAACTGGTTATTGTTGTGATGCTGAGATTCAAGTCCTACCATGGTTTATGGGTACCCTCAGGGAGAAGAATAGTAGGCTAGGTAGTCATAAAGTTCACCTTTGGAAGGAGGAATCAAGGGTAGCATGTGCTATTCAGGTCCTAGATGAGTTGCACTATCCCAACAAACGCTTGATTTGTGCGGGTGTGTAGGCTTGCATTTCTCTCTCATGATGATGAGAGCTAATAAATTGTTGGCTGTTGGTTTGCTTCAGGTGTTGTGAAGTGTCTTACGATTGGAGATCATTTTTGGAGTTCCTTCCTGTGGGAGGAGTGCCTGGCGTTTGTAGAGCGGAGGGTGGGTGGATATACAGCCTGGGACAGTGAGTGAGGCGGTAGTGGCCATCGTTATAGCAGCAGCAGCAGCAGCAGCAGCAGGTGTGCGTGAGTGGGTTGGAATCACCCCTCATGTTTAGTGTACTTTTACAACCCTGCCTCTTCTTCATCCCCCTCCTATTTTGGGACATTCTTTTGCATACAATGTAAGATACCAATACCGGCATTGTTTTCGGGTGAACGTGGAGTTGGTTTTGTTCTCCTCTTGGTTAAACTTGTGCAGTGCAGTCTACATTCTTCGTTGGTGACTCAGCGTTGTTCATTTGCTTGTTCTTTCATAGCGTTAGTACCGGAGTGAGTACGCCTTGGCATGACGTCTGTAGCATGGGCAATAAGTTTTTTATGTATTATTATTTGTTTATTTATTTGTAATTACTATTTTGAGATTTAGTATGAAGACGATAAGTTATACGTCCTTTAGTTAAATCATAGGGGCTTACTTCTACTTTGACTCGATCTCATGGTAATACGCTTATATTATCCCGTTGATTTTTTTCCTGAAATATGACTTAAAACTTCACATCCATTGTCCAACCAAACCCAAAACATTGCATTAGGAAGTGATTCAGTAGCCTTACCTTCCACATCAATTAAATTCAAGGGAAAATTTCCGGTTCACTCCGGTGCTCTATCTGGCATTGCCCTCAATCCAACTTCTAAATTTGTTTGCATGCATTGGTGGGTAGATTGCATGAGAAGTTCAGGGAGTAGGCTATGTGTAGTGGTTGTAGCAAACATATAGCTAAGGGCCAAACCACACGAGAGGAAAGGCAGTGAGTTGGATGACTCACATTGGTTCAAATTAGCAAGTGGTTGCCACATGAGAGGAAGTAGGGGGAGTGGCAAGAATGACATGGAGCAACTTTGTAGCTTTGGAATTTGCATTGGATGTTGCTTTGGAATCTACATGGCAATGACTTGGCACAATAATTGCCGTTGAAAACTACCAGGCACTACACTAAAAGTTTCATTTATGGCCTTACCAGACGGGAGGAGGAAGTTTCACAACTTCCTCCAACATGGCACTAGTGGCACGAAAAATATTCTTTTCCTCCAACATGGCACTAGTGCCGGTGGACTTCCAGGCACTAGTGCCTGGTAGTTTTCGCATGCAATTATTGTGCCAAGTCATTGCCATGTAGATTCCAAAGCAACATCCAATGCAAATTCCAAAGCTACAAAGTAGGCACATGTCATTCTTGCCACTCCCCCTACTTCCTCTCATGTGGCAACCACTTGCTAATTTGAACCAATGTGAGTCATCCAACTCACTGCCTTTCCTCTCGTGTGGTTTGGCCCTTAGTGTAATGGCACGAATAGTGTACTTACCTTAGTACACTAATTGCAAACAAGTTGACAAATAGTGTACTAATTGCAAACAAGTGTACTTTCTCAAAAGATTATTCGATCAAAATTTACTTTATCAAAGATTACTTTATTGGAGTACACTTTAAGGAAATTTAAATTTTTTTAAAGCTTACTTTTTCAAGATATTACTTTTTCAAGTTTTACTTCTAAAAAAGTTTACTTTTTCAAATTTTACTTTTCCAAACATTTACTTTTTCAGAAGTGAACTTTTTCAAAACTTTACTTTTTCAAAAGAATATTTTTTTCCAAGTTTACTTTTTCAAAAGTGAACTTTTTCAAAGTAAACTTGGAAAAAAGTAAAGTTTTGAAAAAGTAAGGTTTTGAAAAAGTAAAGTATTGAAAAAGTCAATGTTTGGAAAAGTAAAATTTGAAAAAGTAAACTTTTCAAGAAGTAAAACTTAAAAAAGTTCACTCTTGAAAAAGTTCACTCTTGAAAAAGTTCACTTTTGAAAAAGTTCACTTTTGAAAAAGTTCAGTTCTGAAAAAGATCACTTTTGAAAAAGTTTACTTTTGAAAAGGTTTACTTTAGAAAAAGTTTACTTTTCAAACGTTTACTTTTTCAAATGTTTACATTAGGAAAAGCTTATTTTTACAAAAGTTTACCTTTTCAAAAGGTAAGTTGTCTTTTTCCCCCGAATTGATGTTTTTCCCTAGTTCTTGTTTTTTTCAAAAATGTTGTTTTTTCCTAATTGTTGTTTTCGCAAAAATGTTGTTTTTTCCTATTTGTTGTTTTCCCGAATTGTTGTTTTTTCTCAATTGTTGTTTTTTCCAATTTTTTCTTTGTGAGTTTTATTTTTTCTCTTCTTCACCTTTTTGTACACATAATTCTCTTCTACTTTCAATACACTAAACGTGCACGAGTAAAAAAGTTAATATTCCAATCTTTACAAAAGTTCACAAATAGTGTAGTAGTTCACATTTAGTGTACTATTTTGTCACTACACTAATTGCGTAGTTGACAATTAGTGTATGGGTTCGTATTTAGTGTCCACTACACTAAATGAAACTTTTAGTGTAGTGCCTGGAAGTCCACAGGCACTAGTGCTATGTTGGAGGAAAAGAATATTTTTCGTGCCACTAGTGCCATGTTGGAGGAAGTTGTGAAACTTCCTCCCCCTCCCGTGCCACTAGTTGCCATGGCTGCAAGAGTTGGTCAGAGTTATTTATTAACCCTTTAACGACAAAGGGACCAAAAAGTGGTTGATGAGACTGGTTTTTTGGGAGCCACCGTTGAATGAATCCAATGTTGGATTCATTTGCACTTGTCACAGCAGCAATGCGCTTTGCTTATCTCCATTTAATCCATCTTCTCGATCTCCAATTGGTTAAGGCATTAACGAACTACAATGATTTTTGTGAAAAAAGTCAATAGTGAAATGTACCCTCTGTGTAAATGTTGTTCACTTTTATTGCAACTTATTTATTACATTCGTAAATTTTTTAGAGCCTCGTGCAAGGCCTTGTCCTTGAAGGGTTAAGTTAACTCACCTTGTTCGTGTGAGAAAGTGCACTAGGTGAGTTTCCCAAGATGCTTATATTAACCCCTAAGGTACCAAGTGTCAAAAACGGGCTTTTTGAAAGTTCGGTCAGATTCCTATGGTGTCAATTTCCAACATTCTTCTTTGAAATTTTTACTGTAGAAAGACACTACCAAGACCTTAGTGGGAAAATAATTTTTTCCTAAATTGGACATTTGATGAAAAAGTTATAGGGTTTTGAATTTTACATGGGGAGGGCGGGCACCTCGGGCACCTCCAAAAACTTTTGATAGGACACTCTATTGAAAGTGAGATTTCGAGTACTCGCAAGTAATATTATTTCCCATCATACTATCAAAAAAAAGTTCTTGTCTTTAGTGAAAAATAGCATACCAACCCAAGTCAAACATTTTCACACATTGTCACTCATTGTCGGGCAAGGCACCAAAAAAACTTCTTCTTTTCCACATAAAACCTAGGTATCTTTATATTTTTCACTTTTTATATTTTCCACAACAATATGTAATGTAAACCTTCTTATTAACCATTCGGATTATCAATCGAAAACATATCAAGTTCAAAAAAAATTAAAGTGTGAATTAACAAATTTTGAGCCTCCACTCCTTGCACACTTGTTTTGAATATGCTACACCTCGTCTCTACCTCTAAAAATTGGTGTGTAAGGAGCTAACATCATGCTTAACAAGATGGTAATAGATTTAGACCTTGTGTAGTGAAATTTTTTGACACCAACTGAAGTCAAATTCTGCTGATCCACTAAACGCAGGGAAGAAAATGAACCATTTGCTTGACTTCAAACACTATAATCTTTCACTCCATGCGGTCAAAATTTATGAAATTTTGTACATGTATTACTTAATAAGCCTTTATTGAGATCCTATGGTAAGAACTAAAAATCAAATTTTTTGTTACCTTCTTTATTCATTGCACTAGAATCCATTAATTTTGAAGTTTTTTTGGTGTAAAACTGTCACGGTACCTTAGGGGTTAAGACTAATGTACAACCCTCATCTTAACCCTTGAAGGTCTGAGAAGCCACATTTGGGTTGCAACATGATGTTTTATGTGTATTTGACATACAATGTGTAAGAATTGATGTATACAATAAGTAGAAAGTTTGTATATGTGTTGAAGATCCAATGACACATGGAATTTCAAATATAGATCATTTTTGCACCTACTACATGTTTGAGAAGTTGCAAAATGATCATGTTTTCTACATGTAAGGTGTTATATTTAATCAGTGTTGTATTTAATCATGATAAGGTTCAGATATTGAAATGGCCTCGAAATGAGTGACCTGCACATGAAAGAGAAGGAATCAATGTCGGTTCATTACGTCCACTTCTTGACTGATATCCATGACATACATACACAGGCGATACTAGTCTAATACCCGGGTGATACTGTGGCGTTTCTGTCGTGAAATGGACAGGACTACAACGTCGTCAAACTGTGGAGACTGTTCTACGCACCGAACTTCCTGATAGTTGCACCTACGAGTTGAAAGGTGCTTTCAAAGAGCATTAAACTACCTTGGTAACCTTTAAAAGACCTTGCCGTGATCTGGTTGGATTGATACCCATTTTGATGTTGGAGATACAATGAAAATTGAAGATCTCATGATACATGTAAATATCAATCTCAAGGCGGCGCGGTTGGCTACCTGATCTGTCTATTGACAGGATATATACACAGATCACGCCTTCACAAGGGAAAACCATTTAAGTAAACAGATACTCCATTGAATTGAAGAGAACCACTTGAAGGGAGGGCCAACATTGTTTGCACAAAACATTTAACGAAAGCAAAAGAGTAACTCACAACATGGTCCTACAAGACGCCATCGTTATTTATGTATCCAACGAGGCAACCTCGGATACTGATGCACATAGACAAAACCTAACATCCAAATTTCCTATCACCACTACTGCATCGACTGTGGACCTTCTACGTAAAATTCATATGCTAAAGAGTTACACTTTGATGTTCGGAGGCACCATCCTGACAGCCCAAACTTGAGCCTAAAACGTGCCAGGAAATGCTCGACATGGAGTATGAGTCCTCCATTTGGCAGGTTGCCGCTGTTCACCCTATCTAAAAATACTAAGAAATCCACTCTTTTTTTTGGGGTCCTAAACTGAAGCAAAATCCAAAATCTGTACAAGGGCGTTTGTACGAGAACTGCATCCGTGAAGCAACGACCGTGCACTGGCTCTATCTAAAATGAGAGCTAGTGATACATTTGCTCGATCTCGATAGATCAGATCGACAGAAACTCAGTTCATACATCTCGCCACTCGAAAGGACGAGAGAAGGGAAAGAAAGGAACGGAAGGGGGTGATGATGTACTCTCCTCCGAGGAAGAGTAGGACGCCTCCAGGTCGTTGACGAACTGGAGAGCATCGTCAACCTCGGAGGGCTGAACGTGGAAGAGCCCGTCGAGGTCGAAGAGCCAGTCATCGCTGGATTCGGACCAGTCGCTGACGAACCTTCCCTCCAGCTCGGCAGAAGATGAGGAAGACGCGGGGCTTGCAGAGTATGGACTCACGGATTCGGAGTAGTTGCCAGTTTCTCTAAAACCGAACTGTTCAACTGTTGCACTTGCTACAGCCGCAGAACTGATCCTCGCACTCATCGTGAGGTCTACACTCTCCTTGTGGAGCTTCCGAAAACCATTGTTGTAGTACCCGGTTAACACAGTACTTTGGGGGTGATCACTGTCGCCCCCAGTTGTGGCCGGAACAAAGGAATGGTAATCGGTCGCCTCGGGAGAGCTCTGACTCACGGAGAGGTGAGGTCGGTTGCGCGGCGTGGAAGTGGTCACGCCGTTGTCGGTGGTGTCGCATGCTGCTACTTGGTCGTCTTGATCATCGTATTGCCGGGCGAAGTTGAGATTCGCCTGGTGGCCATGGAGTTCGAAAGCCATGGCGTCGTAGGCCCTCGCGGCGTCCACGGCGTTGTCAAACGTGCCCAGCCAGATCCGGGTGCGGTTGGGGTCACGTGGCATCCGGATTTCCGCCACCCACTTCCCCCAGTGGCGCTGCCGCACGCCGCGGAACTTCTGCTGCCCTGGACGCTTCATTGGCATGCACCGGGGGCTCAGATACGGCATGGGTGGGGAGGCACTGAAAGCTCCTGGGCAGGAGACCTTCGCTTGAAGCTCCTGAAGCCGGTGAAGGTCCTCGCGTGACATCCCTGGAGGAGCTGCCAACACATGTGCAGGACCTGCTGGAAACAGGACATTCGCAGGTGCCTCTACCAGCTGCACGAACCGCTGGTCGCCTTGGTAAAAGGAGCCATGTGAGACGTTTGACAGCCTGGGACTCAGTAACGGGAGGGAGGCATAATTGTTGCCTGGATTCGACTCTCCTTCGCTCCAAATTCCATCAGTCCCCGCACTTGTAGTGCGCAGACGGCTGAAAGATGTGCCGATGAACTCCCCGGTGGAGAAATCGAATCCAGGCAACATGCCGGACACTGGACGTTGGTGATCACCCTCAGACATATGTACACAAACGGGGACCAAAAAAAAAAAAAAAGTACCAAACCGAACCGGACGAACACCACAAACTGAGAGTCTAAAGTGCTTGTATGTACGAGGTGCGAACCTGAGGGAAGCCTACAACAAGAGGACGACGTGCCTAGCCTACGGAGTGGGTGCACAGAACCAAAAACCGACCCGGGCTTCACCCCCACATCACAAAATGCCAACTCACAAAGAGGAGACAGACAACGAAACAAGAACGTGAACGAGACTGACTCACGAGGGTGATCACCAAGTGCCACACATCCTCACCCAGGCGCCACCACCGGGCACTACGTCATTCTCCACCGTGAACCGGGCTACCCTGCGTGCAAACTACACGCGAACTGGCGTGCAGCAGCTCCTAACCCCCAATAAGTGCCTAGCCTAAACAGTGTGTGAGTGGAGGCGCTTGCGTACATGGCTGGGCTCGCCTCCCGAATCGTGGCCGAGTCGAAAGCATCAACCCGGCAACATGAGACGGACCAGCAGTACAGCAAGTGCTCCACTATGCTAACCCAGCCCCTACAATATGCGACGTACGTCGTCACCAGCACCAGTGAGAGCAGCGGGTGGATCGCGAGCGAGAGTTCGAGGAGGAGATGAGACAGAAGTTTGAGAGCGCTGAGGGGGACTCTTATGGTGGTCGGGACCGGACCACGCCGAGAACAGTAACTTCGTAGTCTCCTCCTCCGGCAGACTTGCTGGGACGGAATATCCTCACCCTTGACTTACGTGCGTGCATGGATGGCCCATGCCGACTAGTGGCGCGGCCAATGCGGGAGCGAGGTGCTCGCTGTGCGCGCAACAGTGGGACGAGAACTATATGGTAGATTAATTTGAAGGTACAGTAGCATGGATGGGTGGTACCAGTCGACAATTGCATGCAAATTTGCAAATAGTGTAGAAACTCGAACTACTTTGATCCACACTACAATAAGCAATGGTGTAGAATTAACCTCAGATGCGAGAAATTGTTGCATTACATCTTGAGTACTACACAAGAATCGCATGAGCTGGAAGCAAAAAGAGAAGAATGGAGGGCATTTGGTTTAACCCTTAAGCGTCAAAAGGTGTGACTAGTGGCCACAGTATTCTACATGTAAGCTCTCGTATTTGAACATGATAAGGTTGAGATATTGAAAAGACCTCCAAATGAAAGATGTTAGTCGAAGAAATTTCAATCGAAAGGTGATTTGTACAGAGTAAAATACTTCCCTGTTTATACGGTTCTTGATTGGCATTTAAGGGTGAAGGATTAACCCTGAAAAGCCCGTGACAATTTCACACCAAAATCACTTCAAAATTGTTGATTCTAGTGCAATGAGTAAGGAAGGAAATAAAACCTTATACTTATCCTTTTGACCGTAGGATCTCCATTAAGACTTATTATTTATCATACTCACAAACTTCCATACACTTTGACCGCACGGATTGAAAGATTATAGTGTTTGAAGTCAAGAAAATGATTCATTTTCTTCCTTGGGTGGAGTGTCTTATCATGGACAATCTAGTGTAAGAGTTTTTTTTTTAAAATGTATTTTTCGAATTATGGAAACCTGCCCAAAATCCAAAACGTACGCCCCACGTACACTTGGGCTCTTAGGGATTAAGTAATCTATCATGGGAGGAATTTATATGGAGGACCGCAAACACACGGTTTTCATGCGGCATGTGTGAACGGGCCATGCATGGAGAAGGTAGGCTGGTTGTAGAGGAAGTGATGAGAGAATGGAATGATGAGAATGGGTGGATGGATGAGGCCCTGTTGGGGGCACTGCAGCGTGGCTGGGGCCGAGCCGTGACTTGCTCGCGTGTGCGAAGAGAGGGTGATGCTATCAGCTTCGAGTGATGCTTTCAGCTTCGGGTGGGGCGCCCTGCGCGCCGCTTTCACGTTGGTGTGTCTGTTTGTCTGCACGAGGGCCCTGCTTTTTCTCACTGTTGCTGTTCCTGTTGCTGCGCCAGTGTGCTGCTGCTGCTTTTGGGACGGAGGGATGAATGCTTTGCTTCGGGGGATGCACCATTTCAGACCACTCTGGGGACGCATGATTGTGGAGCGCACTTGGAATTTGGGGCGCCTGATTCCGTCATATCCTCTTTATCCTCCACTTTGGGTGGGATTGACATCGGATGCCCTGTTACCACCAACTGCAGGAATCACATGCAACCTTAACCCTTAAACCCTTAATCGTCGGGGTGACCATAATCTGGTCGATGTACGAACTTAAAACACGTCCCAGGGATGAGAAATAATATTTTTCATCTAATTTTGTGTGTAGATGTTGTCAATGAGTGTCTGCACCACATGCACTCTAGAAACCCTTCATAGGGGAATGCAATATTTGTCAATAGCAAAGGGCGTAATAAAAACGGGTGCAACGGCTTTGCAAGCTAAATGCTCAAAGGAGATGTTTGGTATTTGGACAACACTTTTTTTAGTAGACCGTGTGTTGGAATGAGGAATGGGTTGAAGTTAAGAACACTTTATTTGGGTCACGGGCGTGCTGCCTTGTTAGAGGAGGGCACGTCCTCATGGCGGGATCATTCACATTGATCGATTACATCAGCACATCATTACCAGCTTAGAACTCACTCTTTGTATATATGCACAACCCAAGTGGTGAGTTCCGAAGAACATTGGAAAATGTCGTCAGTTTTGGATGTATAAGCAATCGACATTGCAAGACGCACTACTCCACAAACTTGCACATCTAGGACATTGGCTGATCATGTGAAGCAGATCTCATCACAAGCACATGAAACGATTATGCCAAGCAAATTCTAGAACAAATGCAAACATGAAACATGAGCTGGAGACCACAATGATCAGAGATGAAACAACATGGTTATCTCCTAGAGCAACAAAGTGCAAACCCATGTGTTTGTGCAAGCACAAACATGAAACAACGCATTCAGATTGCGGATACGGCCTAGAACAACACAATGGGGACCCATATGATCATGCAAGCACGCACATGAAACCACACGTTCAGGTTATAGCTTTCACCCTGAACAACAAAGTGACAACCCATATGATCATGCAAGCACGCACATGAAACCACACATTCATGTTACAAGTTTCACCTCGAACAACAAAGTGACGACCCATGTGATCATGCAAGCACAAACATGAAACAACATACTTCAACTAGCAAGCTCCGGATTCAGAAAGTGTAGTGTACTTACCTCAATGCAACTCTCAATCCCTCGGCAAGCACAACGTCTTGCAGAAGTACGTCAAGTACTTTAGTGTGTCCGCGGAGAGCGTATACGGCACGCACTTACGCTCGACATAGAACATCAAGTCTATCGGCGGCAACTGCTCCTTGAGAATTCTTCCTCAGCCCCCGTTCATGTATTGCGTCCGCGTCTGCGAGTGCTCCATTATCGTTGTCGCCATTACGTCTATAGCAGCTTTGTCCAAGGCTGATATCACATCCTTCAAGCCCAACATCTGGCCATAGAAGGGCAAGCTTGCAATTTCAACAAAGCGGAGAGGCACGGATAATTGCAATCCTCATCGCCCTCAGATTTGCCCTCCTTGATTGCGGATGATTTCAAAATTTTGGAACAACTCAGAACTATCAGAGCTCGGATCCGCCACAACATCATGCATCTCCGCCCATTCCTGAATCATTGGATGGCGGGTTATGGGCTGCTCCACGTTTGCACATTCATGCACAGTCCCACCTAGTCGCCATTTCTAACCTTTCTAGTACATACACTCATTTGCAAAGCTATTCTTCTTCAATTCCTATTGTTTCCTGCTTATGGTATGAGCTCTCTCTATTTATTTCATAGTATATTTTGTATTGATGCATTTCGCTAATCGGTATCACCTTTTGTGAAACTGTTTTCCTCTTTTTGAATCAGTTGCCCAAGTATCAAAATGTTGTGCCTTGACTCAAATCATCAATTTCTCCTCTTGAATCCATTTTTTAAGTACTTGAGTAGCACTTTGTCCTTGCAATCTACCCCTTCCGTAATGCTAGCACAACCCTTGTTCTATTTCTACATTTTCCATACGTCTATAGATCTTTTCAACAACACCAACGGTTATAGGTCCATCCATCTCATTTCATACATGGGTTGAGGTCTAATGCTTAAGGGTTAGCGACGAGGCCATGCACGAGGCCCCAATTTTTTTTACTATTTGATAGATTCTGCGCAACAACATCTACACAACAAGTGCACTCCATTGTTCTCTTTTATCACAAAAATCATTATAGTTTGTTGTTACCTCAACCAATTGGACATAAAAAAGATGGGTTGGATGGAGGAAAGCATAGCAGACAACTACTCTTACTAGTGCAAATTAGTCCAACAATTCACTTTGCCATGGCTCTCCAAAAGCTCGTCTCATTGACCAAATTTTGGTCCTTTTGTCGTTAAAGGGTTAACCCTTTAACCCCTAAAGGCCCAAGAGTCTCCTCGGGGGGTGTTAAAGGTTTGGGCAGGTTCCTATGGTGTCAATTTATAACATTCCTTTTTGAAATTTCTATTATAGATGGACATTGCTTAAAGCTTCATGTGAGTCCAATTTTTTCCTAAATCCAACATTATATGAAAAAATTATAGGGTTTTGAATATCAAATGGGGAGACCAGGTTTGTCGAGTAACTCCAAAAACTTTTGTTAGAAAAATCTATTGAATGTGAGATTTTCAATACTAGTAAAAAATATTATTACCTTTCATATTGTCAAGAAAAATATCTTGTCGTAAGTGGAAAATAGCATAATAATCTAAGTCAAACATTTTCACACATTGTCACACTTTGTCGGGCAAGGTACCAAAAAAACTTCTTCTTTACTACATAAAACTTAGAGGTCTTCATATTTCTTACACTTTATATTTTCTACTACAAGATCTGGTGTAAACCTTCTTATTGACGGTTTGGATTATCATTCTAAAACATATTTTAATTAATTGAAAAAAAATGTAACGTGAATTGACAATTTTAGAACCTCCACTCTTTGCGCATTTGATTTGAATACGTAACACCCCTTCTTTACCTCTAAAAAAATAGTGTACAAGGAAACAACATCATGATTAACATGATGGTGATGTTTTTAGACCTTGTGTAGCGCAAAAATTTGACACCATGTGTAGTCAAAGTCTGCTGATCCACTTAAAGCAGGGAAGAAAAAGAACAGTTTTCTCTACTTCAAACACTATAATCTTTCAATCCTCTTTTCGAGGACGTTATTGAATAAGTTTTAATCCTTCAGTCGGATGTAGAAATAAAAGGTTTTGATTACATCATTACTCATTGCACTAGAACGAGCAGTTTCAAAGTGTTTTTGGTGTGAAAATGCCTTGGGCCTTTACAGGTTAAAAAAGGTTATCACGCGTGGTTAACAATCAATAATATAGCATCCAATGCTATTGCTATCCCTCTCTATTATGACATGTTTGAGAAGCCCTCAGTTCTAGGTGTTACATCAATAACTTAGTCACATAGATAACTTGTCACATGTGCAATGTTTGAAACAAAACATCACTATGTTATGGAGCATCATTATGCAGAGGATAGAGTGTAAATTCAAACTTCCTTATTCACTCAGGAATTTCTGCACCATCATTGTGAGTTATGTTGCGTTTTGCTTACGTCTATTTTGTAGGAGTGACCCTGTAGACTGCCCACTCAACTGGGATGAAATCCAGCACATCTGATATATATATATATATAGTTCTGGTGGTAACATTAGGTTCATGAAATGAAAAAGAAATTAAATTTTAATGTTTAAATTTTTAACACAAATGAAAGTTCCTTTCTTTGCTGTAACAACAATTGACAATACATGGTTATGCCCCTTTAAGGTAGTTATGCCTAAAACCGCCAAATTGCCAAGTTAAGCAATGTGTATGTATGGAAAGCCCAAACAATATTACATTTATTTTCTAGTGGTAGCCAATAGACTTACAAATTCAACCCAAGCGATTTTATATTTTTCCGATTAAATGTGAATTAGTTATGATTTTTCAAAGATCCATGTGAAGAATGTTGGGTCACGGTCAGTAGGTGGGGGCCATGACCCTCCCACGAATGGCCTAAAACCGCATGCATAACAACTAAAAACCGGCAATGAGTCAACCATAAACTAAATCTAGAAATATTCCATTTTCTCCACTCTTGCATGTACAATAAGTCTAGAAGATCCCATTTTCCTAGTACCACCAACTGTGCATCCAATTCATGCCACCCTATCCTTTTCTCCCACCATTAAAAATAGAGAGTTGGTTACATGTGCAAATAGTGGCGGTTTTTGGTGAAAAAGTAGCTGGCGGCCATGGGACATTGGCGGTTTTAGGCATAACTACCTTACACCCAAAGGTTTGTGCCACTTCCATGCAAGGCAGTACCTCCACTAAGTACAAAATACCATGAATACGTTCACACTTGAAAAACCAAAAAGAAGATTTTTTGAAATGAGTAGGTAGGAAATGGTGGTGGCAGGGAGCGAGAGGTTTGCACAAGGAAACCAGAGATAGTAACTATGAATGAAAAGAAAGAGTCGTGGGTTGTTAAGAAGCCGTTTGTTCACACACAAAATTGTCGTTTTTGATTAAGAACAAAGGTTGTTGTTGATCATTGAAGGAGTTTCCGATTGTTGCAGGTAATCTGTGAAGTCTACATCGCTTGGGCACTCCATTCCAGCATCCGTAATGAGAAGTAAGTATTGCTCTCTCTTGCTCACATGTTTTGCTTTCCATATTTTGGTTTCAATTCAATTGTAGATCTGTGAGTTTTTGAGTGCATTTTAAATGGATATGAGGTTTTCTCTGAAAGAAAGGTAGGGTTTCATGGCAAGTGTAGATCTGTGATGTATTTCATTCCAATCTGAAGTTTTTTTTGCTTCGTATGAAAGCTAGGGTTGCATTTCAAGCGTTTGATTGCATTTTATCTGGATTGAAGATCTTTTATTTTGAACTCACTAAATTTCTAATAATGACTACCGTGTGCTTGAACTATATGTTAGTGCAAATGTTTCTTCCGCAAATTCATCTAGACCGGATATGTCCAGTTAAGGCATCTTCCTTATGACCGAATATAGAGTTTACTTTTGTGCAAGTGGTGCATTCTCACAAACCATCAATAGTACACTAACTTGTTGCTTCCTTATGCTAGAGGTTGTTTGAGGCAGGAGGAACAATAATCTGCAGCTCGGTTGATTGTACCAGCACGTCAAAAGTTGCCTCTGGCCCTCTTTGTATCAACGTCATACATGCGTAGAAGTTAATTTTGGTAGATCCAATCAGTCTGTAAGGTACCCCTCTTGGTCCAAGAAAAATAATACAAGAGCGCCGGGAAGCATCAAAAGCAGAGTCGGGTGGTATACTTCAAATTGAGTCCATCTTCGTGGAAGCCATATCCTTGAAAGGCGCCACAGAACCAGACGCCTCGCTTGCCTTGAATGGTTCCGAACTCCTTTGCAGCCTTGGCAGCAACAGGGGAAGGGATAGGATGGTTGGTCCTCCACACATTCACGATATCTCTTGGCTCCTCTGGCAGGTTGATACTGAGAAATAATGTTTTAATCACTATTTCTGACAATCCTTGGGCACCATTATTTCAGGAGTGGACATATCCTTTTGGTGTTGTGTCATTGAGCTTAGTAAGTAGGTATCTGAAAATCAGCAGGTTCTACAAGGTCATATTTCTACAGCTCATTGCAAGAGATTCTTCTTGGTTGCAAAAGTGCGAGCTCCAAATGGTGATGGCCGTTTGGTAACTTGTACTAGTAGTTGGTAAGTTGTAACTCAGATTTTGGTATTTGAGTTAAGTTGGAATTTCGGTACCAATATTACAGGCTTAACTCAATATTTCGGCACAGTTTTTGGCACAGTTTTTATGCTTAACTGAGTATCTAAGTTTTTAGTATCTAAGTACTGAATTCCGATACCTTGAGTTGGTAAGTTGTAACTCAAATTTTGCCTTAAGTCATATTTAACATGTATCAAGTTAAGGCTTGAATTCAAGGCTTGAATTTTGCATATGAGTGTTAGAGTTGTTGTATTGCAAGTGAATATTAGTTCAATTTTTTGGTAGATAGCAAACTTACGCTCGCATGAACACTGTTGTCTAGAAATGAAGTACTCGATTGCAGATATCAAAAGAAAAATATGTTGATGTTTCTTATTTGATCTGAGATTTACTCTAAGAAATTTTGTTTTATTACAACTACATAATCTAAAAGCCAGTTTTTGTCATCTAGGATTTGTACAATTTGTCCTTTGCAGATGACATGGATGAACTTTGAGGCTTCCTTCACTCATCAATTAGACTCCTCAAAATTTCCCAGGAAGCTTAAATGTTCAAGTTTCAAAATTCATGAGTTTAGTCTAAGTGATCTCCACTGATTTTATTAGGTGTACTAATTGGGCTCGTTGAAGTCAAACATTTTTTAGTTCTCTTAGAAGTCTACTAGCCATCTATTTTCTAAATCTGCCAATTATGTAGTAGATATCTTTAACAGGCTTGATGCACATCATGATGTCATACTCAATCCTCTTTGGAACTGGGCTTCCATCATTTGGATGGCTTTTCTAACTTTTGTGCACAATGCTTGAGGTTCACAATCAAGTCTAACTGCTGAATTTTCTTGGTCCTAGAGGTGAATGCCAACTACTTGTGTTGCCTCCACATTATCATCGATTCATAGGACATGCAAGCCGACATTCACCTTCTGTGAAAGTCAACATTCTAATCCTAATTGCTATGTGCCATGTGTTTGAGTTTTTTTGTAAAGTCATTCAAAGTTTCAACTACTCCTATTTGAAGTATGGAAGAGCTTGGTGGTCTATAATTGAAAGCTAGAAGTTGTTTTAGCTCGTTTTAAAAAGGAAGAAGAGGTCATGTAGTCCCATGACTCTTTTCCCACTTTGAGGTTGATAGTTTTTAGTGCACAAATATGAAAGAGAAAATATTTGGGTAACTATATGCAAGCAATGTTCAAGCTTTTTGCTAGAATTAATGATAAGATATGTATGGATAGCAAAAATATCAGCATACCAAAGACCTTTAGCTGCTTTATTGTGTTGAATCAGATCATGTACGTGGTTAAGATGTTTTCAAATTCTAAGGGTGATGATCGTGCGTTCTAAGTCTTCAAAATGTTTGTTTATCAACTAACTCACAGGTTTATAAGCCTACAATAGGTTCCACAATTAGTGATGAGATATGTATATCTAACTTGTGCAAAATTTTTTAAGTACTAACCATGATTGCCAAACAAAAATTCAAAGCATTTTTTACGGTGTTAACAGCTGCTAAAACAGATTTGAGAGTGTATCACATGGAATTGGGGCACATTTGATGTGAATTGTGTATCAAACTGCAATTTATTTATGTCAATCTCAATCTAGAACATCATTGCCTAATCCATGCCCGCTAGAAACTCCCATTCACTAGTTCAAACCAAGGTTTTTTCTAGATTCTCTAATGATATAATAAAGGTCTCAGTTTGTCACTTGAAGTGTACATAATTTGTCACCTTGATCATTCATAATTTATGCACACCCACATATAAGACACGTGTGCATCAAGGGAGGGAAACCACTCTCTTCACCAGAGCGATCATCTTTTGAAAGTAAAAAAATCATCAAGTTCTTAAGGTTTTCACCTCAGCTGATTTTCCACCTTGAATACATTACTTAGGTCCCTAGTTGCAATGCTCACCTTGGTGAGTTTGACTAGTTTGGCATCTCTTTCTATGTCTTTATTCACTAGTTGAAACCGTGGTTTCTTCAAGTTGCATGGTTTGGTTGGTGAAGTGGGGCCGCACCAATCTTCAAAATCAAGAATGTTGAAACATAAGAGCAGACCAGTGCCATCTTAATTTGTGTGCTTGTTTGAGTGCTTCTGTAATTCTAACTAATGAGAACTATATTATCTTGTAGGCCAAATTTGGAGTGTGGAGATTCTTCAAAAAGTACTTTCAAGGTACTGCGGAGATTTTTGAGCAACACATACTTTTCAGCTATTGGAGTGTGGATTCTTCTGCAACAAGTACTTTAGAGCTAAACAACAACTTTTGAGCTAGTGCTATGCCTAATCCAATTCATCCTCATCGTGTTGTAGTGTTTCTTCAGTCACTTATTCTCCTTCTCCTGAATATTGTGAAAGTCATGTTTCGTCCTCCAGAGGTTCTCCCATCTGATGAAGGAGAGGTTGATGTTGATGTCTTTCAAGTTCATAAAACTTTAGAGAGAATACAGGTGATTGTTGCGTCTCTCTTGCATGATTTTAGAATTGTTCATGTCGTCAGTCTTTTAGATAGAGAATTGGGATGGTGGGTGCTTCTGCACTCTACTTGTGGTTCTCTCGCTTTGTCCTTCAGAAATATGATGACAATCGGTGGCTAGAGAATTTTAGAATGACAAAAGTTTCTATTTTGAATCTAACCAACTTCCAACGTCCTCATACACAACGTCAAAATACACATTATAGAATGGCCATTCCTCCTATTGTTCAAGTTGCTTGTTGTTTGTTCAAATAAACTCAAGGGGCTAGTTTACAAATATGTTTAAATTTTTTTGGAATTAGAACTAGTGCAACGTCTCGGATAATTAGAGATGTAGTAAGGGCTATAAATGATGAATTGAGGCATGAAATCTAGTGGCCTACAGGTAATAAACTACAAGTGTCAATGGGTCAATTTTGTGAGTTTTGTGGATTGCGTGGTGTTGTGGGCGCCATAGATGGCACCCACTTTCATATTGAAAACCTATCCAAAATCCAGAGGACTACTTTTATTTTAAAAGTGGGGGGTTTACCATGCAATGTCAGGTTGTTGTTGATCGGATTAGAAAGTTTTTAGGCATTTCTGTTGGTATGCCTAGGAGTACAAACAAATCTAGGCAATTATGCCGATCTATGTTATACTATAATGCAACAAGAGCTACATTATTTGATTTAGCTGATTCTATAGAAGGCTTTGCTTCATATATGATAGGGAATAAAAGGTTTCCTCTACTGCCTTGGCTGATGACACTATATCATCAAGGTCGAAGTGGTCGTCAATCAATTCAAGAAACTTTGTTCAATCAGAGACTTTCCCGTGCAAGGAGTGTGGTGGAAAATGCGTTTGGCAATTTAAAACAATGTTTCCAAGAGCTGCTTGGAACATCCAATCTCCACATAACGCTTTTGCCAGACGTGGTGGTCCCTTGTTGCATCTTGCACAACTTATTCTTAGGTTAGAACACGGCTGAAGTAGATTGGCTACTTGCCGTGCTTCAAAGGGAGGGCATGGTGCCTATGGTCAATGATGAACCTCTCATGGAGAGACCTCGAGAAGAATTTGGAGATGAAGAAAATATTCAAGCAAATGAAAAGTGAGCTCGATTGGCTCCATTTGTTGTCCAATAGCGTGACTAAAAAGGTACTTTACTTGACATTTTCCATATGCTCAACTATGACAATTGTACACTCTTTTAAATTTTACTTATGTTATTATATTTCAGGGATAGATTGTACGTGCATTTGTTTTCTGCCTTTGTTTTGACTCCACAAAGCAATTACCACTCGGTTTTCAATTAAAGTGGTTTTACCTCTTACTTTAAGATTCTATTATCAGAAGCAAAGCTCAAGTCCATGCTCGCTCAAGTTGAGGAGGAGAAGATCTGGTTACAACAAAGGTGGGAGAAGAGAAACTCGTCCTCTTAGGTACTCTTTGTGTAGGTCGTTTAGAATTTTGTCTTGTGGCTTTACAGTAGCCATGGATTAGAGTCTAAGCTCTGCATCAATAGAGAAGTTTTGAGCATTTATGTTTTACGTTTTTCTGACAAGTCTGCCTTTATTCTCTACAGTTCATTGCATGCATTCACGGTCGCCATTCTATATAATTAAATGCTGTAAGTCAACTAGTCCTTAAGTCCCTATCCTGGATTTATTCTTTTACTAGTTTGTGCTTGTATTGGCCATGAGCTCAACATAGCCGTGGGTGTGAGATAAGGATGATGAATTCATAGAATAAATCTTGGAGTACATAGCGTGTCACTTGGATAAGGCAAAAGAAAGGAGACGTTTTTACACTGCATAGTTCAATGTTTTTTAAATCCGATTGCTGAGAAAAGTTTCTGTGGAGTATATTGTATGTTTGTCGTAGTCTAGTGGTTCGTTATTCTCAAAATTAACCGAAATTAACCTTAAGCAAGCCCATCTTACCAGATCGTTTCCAAGGATTTTTATCGTGCATTAAACTCTTTAAATCTTAACAACAATTCACACATAATACCTCGGCACATCCCGGAAGATGGCTTCCCCGGTACCTTAATAACCGGTAACAAGTAACCACATGTGTTTCAGTTAAGCTCTATTGAGCGTTAGAGTAGATTTCCGGTAAGGTTTTACAGTGCTCGGAAAGTCACTGCTCTCTGTTCTTGCAGTCCAGAGGCCACAATATCCACAATCTAACCCTACACCTTGAAAGAGTTATAAAGGTTGCAGTCGGTTTACCGGTCTTCACAATCTACCGGGAATTTGTCCCGGTAAATCGGTCACGCAAGCCCGAGTTCCAACTACAACCACACCCAATGAATCAAAGCAAGAAGATACAAGATTCACAACAAGTTAGTACTAAACAAATCATATGAGCAAAACAACCTTCCATGGAGATCGTCGGAACTCATCCACTGCAAGGGTAATAATCCCGGAATTCACCGGACTCAGGCTTAGCCGGGATGTATCCCGCTGTACCGAGAGAAGGGTGATGTCACCCCCTACTCCCCACCAATCCGAATACTTCCGACTTAAGGGAGACTATCATAAATAGCCGTGGGCTTCCCAGATCCCATCCGATAAAGTAACTCTTTCCGGTCCCACCGGTAAAAAGTCTAGAGTATAAGTCCCGGACCTCACTCTACCTATCTAACCCGGATATCCTAGCCCCTCGGGATGTTTCTACTCACACTCAGGGCCGCTTTACACTATGGTGGAGAAGTTCACCGGTCAAGAATTCAAGGGAAATGGAGCAATATGATTGGAGAATAAATTGTTCTTCACCGGATTGGGTTTACACTACGGCCAAGACTTGACCGGTGGAGAACTTCAAGCATGGATGATAAAATGACATGGCCGCCTATGTGGCAAAACTTTTCTTCTCCGGTGGGCTTGTTTCTTGTCCGGCCTCAAACCCCCGGACAAGAAACCAACCCACCGGAGAAGAGCAACTTCTTCATGCATTACTTTATTCTTTTTTTGTCTTGTCCAACATCCACCGCTCGCCTCAAATAACCATGTCTTGGCCGAGACTTCTTGACCGGCCAGTGGAGTTCTCCACCATAGTGTAAAACCCCCCTCAATCACTTAACACACAATAAGTCACAACCTTGCACACCTAGCAAAGACACACTAGGAGGACTCAACTCTCTCCCGGTCCACTCACACAAGCTCAACAAAGACTCTAGACACAAGCATTGAAGGCAAGACATGAGGAGATCAACAAAGAGAAGAGTACTTAATACAAGAGCCCAAGGCCCTTAAGTACACAATGGCTACTAGCTACCCTCCAAAACTGTATCCCCAAAAGGTTGAAATGGCATCTAAAAAGTGCACTAAAGTCAATAGCTACGCTCCAAAACTAGACCCCAAAAAGGACAAAACGGCATATAGGGAGTGCACTAAAGTCAATAGCTACCCTCTAAAAGTACATCCACTATAGGACAAAACAACATCTACATCCTAAAATCAAGGGTAGCCTAGTCACCGGCGGATTACCGGTAGACCGGTAAACTGGAAGATTCCTGGTCCCGGGACCGGTGAATCTTTCCCCAACAAAAGTAAGTAGCCGGAGAAACCACTCAAGTGGTAGTGACCGGGTGTGCAATGGGGCCCCATCGACATCAGTACTCTCATCCTAGTGTTTAATTCTAGCAACTTAAAACAACATCCCACCAACCGGTGAGGTAAATCAACACATAACATATAACAAAGACTCAACCGGAAGACTCTTTCGGTTGAGACGTAAAGAGATTGTCACCACGTCTGGAAGTACCAACATGGTCAAGAGAATCCCCCGGGAGGTCGGATGTCTCAACTGGAAGGTCTACCGGTGGAGTGGCGGTATCCAGCGGAAGGTTGGGTGTATCTATAGATACATGTGGAGTCTCTTTAAGCTCAATTAGTATAGCCACAGAAGACTCCACCAAGGACTCCGGGGTTGAGGAAGGGAGGTCTACCGGTGTCGGGTAGAGAAGTCTTTGCCTTGGGAAAATACTGGATTTCTTGCTGCAGTTAGTTTTGGCTTAAGACATGAAAGACAAGGATAATATAAGAAGTATTAATCCTTGAACACATCATGTATACATACTTGTACCTATACCCTTTTTGTACGTATACGTAGAGTATTTTATACATACATGTAGAGTACTTTAATACTTGTATTTGTCATGTATAAATACATTAGAACATACTATACGAATACATGATTTATACGTACAAGTATAATACTTTTTTACATACATGTACAAAGTATAAATACGATCTACCGTATACAAAACCGTATAAGTTTTGTACATACCTTCAAAATCCCGAATCTCCCTCTAAAATAATAGTCAAACTTCAAATAACCACCAAATTAGCATAAATACTTCAAATCAAGAGTGCATTAGCTTTTTGGAAAGCTATCAAAGTGCTTAACAGAGGGAAAGAAAGATTAAAGCTTTACAAGGTACAATCAAGAGTCCATAGCTCGTCAAAGGTCGTACTCCCAAAACCAGCATCAGCTGCACCTCCCTTTGCTTCACAGAGCACTCTGACTTCATACAAGCTTTGCCAAAGCCGAGTGATAGCTTCCTAGAAAGTTGATAACACCACCTAAGCTCTCTACAAAATTCGTCT
Organism: Bryoerythrophyllum caledonicum; assembly: GCA_963971425.1. Lineage (NCBI taxonomy): Eukaryota > Viridiplantae > Streptophyta > Bryopsida > Pottiales > Pottiaceae > Bryoerythrophyllum > Bryoerythrophyllum caledonicum. The sequence goes on along the minus strand of OZ020516.1, from coordinate 9,453,073 downwards.
TCAAAATCTATACCAAACATTTTCTATGCTTAGTTGAAGTTGGTGCCTACTTCCACTCTTGAATTTAGTCGGCAGCTCAACACCCTCTCACTTTCAAAGCCATAACTTTGTCTCAAACAATCTAAATAAAAAGTTACAAAGCTCTATAGAAAACTAACACAATAACACTTGACTTGCTCAAATTTTATAAACAAAAACACCATAAACAAGTTTCTACAAGCTTTTGAAGTCTCGGTCTTCTAGATTTCTTTACAGCAGACACTGTCCCACTCAAACATTCATAGAAAATACACACAAAGCTCAAATAGAGCGTGCTATATCATTATGAAACCACAACAACAAGATGTACAATCTCCCAAAATCTCATAGTAAAATTCGTAGTACCCACTGAGCTCTTGCTCTCCAAAAATTGCCCATCGAAAAACTCAACTCTCGTGGAGGAGAGAGGGGAACCCGACCCCTTTGCCTCCCCCCAAAATCAACACCAGCCCATACCTACGCCTCATGGGCCTCAACTAGTCATTGGCTAACTCCCTTAAGCTTACTTCAGCCTTATCTATCCCTTATCTTAGCCATAAGGCATCAAAAGTCTACCAAATGGTAAACTATTTCTACCTTTCATCTACCAAACTTCTAACATACAAGGTGAAGTTTGGAAACATTAAAAAGTAAACAAATAAAATCAAATATATGTCAAAGAGTTTGAAAAGAATTTCAAGAGGAACTTCACTCCATCTGCAAGAACTTGAGGATGCGTTGAAGGATAAAAGCAACAAAGTCAGCACGAGCAGCCTTGGTCAATGGATTAACTGGACCTTCAAGCCAACGTTGATGACCGCGACTTCCTTTGACAGGCCTAAGACAACAAGAGTATTGATTGTCATTTAGGCCTTCAAAAATCCCTCCAAACGTCACATCTCGAGTACCAGGTTCAACACACCCAACCTGCAATAGAATCACCAGGGCACGAGCATCTTGTTGAAGATTGCCGTGCCATCGCTGCTCCACACGAGGTTGCTTTGGCGGCCGAGAAGGCCCAGCTTCTTCTTGTGGACGCTCAAGCAGTGGTGGAGGACTAAGCGGCAGAAGAGTACAAACCGGCAGTTGAGATAAAGAAAAATCCAGCTCAAGCTCTCGTTGAAGCTCTTCATCCTGAGACTAAGAAAAAACTCTCCAATTCGACATGTCCAAAAAAAATTCAAAACAACTACATAAAACTGATGAAGCTCTAAATGAACTTTCTTCTTATAACACAAATACTTTGTAGAAGGCGTCACCTTGAAGCTTTCCCAAAGATGTGATCTCTTTTTCTCCAATCAAATCCACTCAAATAAAATATAAAATAAAAATATAAAACAATGGATAGGGATATAAATCCCTTCAGCATGCTCTGATAATCGCCAAGCCGCGGAAGTCCAACTGGTAAAGTGCTTCAAGCGCCATAGCACTGGTCCGGGTTCGAAACCCTTTGGACCCGTATGAGCATGCGAATGGCCACGTGGCTTGGCACTACTAGTGAAAACTAGGTAGGAAACTACCAGTTGGCGCCACCTACCCCCCCTGAGCATATGAGAAGATGCAGAGACTCCAAGTTTCGTGGTTAAAACCACGGTCCTTTATCTTCCCCTTTCATTCCTCTGATCTCCCCCCCTCCCTTTTGTCTATACTTTTATTTTTCTTAGTTTTATTTCTATTTGCTCTGAACACTACTCTTAATCCATTTCACACTGTATTTACATATTAAACCATTTCCTTACACGACACCGGTTCCTTCCTAGTAGAAGTTACTGGGAGGCTTCTTTTTCTCTCATAGACCTTCAAGCCCCAGTCTTTAGAGGATGGGGAATCCACCCGACTCACCGGTAGAGCCATGTTGTCTAGGGTGGACAATGTCGTACCACGAATTTTTAAATTTTTTTAGTTAGATAGTTAGGGATGATTAAAAGGGATAAATTAGTTTAGTTTGGCGGATTAGTTATGCCAGAATTAGCTGTTAGATAGAAATTGGGTTGGGGGAATAAAGGACTACTCTAGGATCCTTAAGAAGGATAAAATAGACCCTAGGGCCCGAGTCTAACTTAGAGCCTCACCCCCGATTTCCAAGCTGGAGGTAACCGATCAACCTCAACCGGAGGCAACTGGGTACCCCAACTCAGAGTAAAAGGCTCCACAAAGATCAGTCAAGCAGGAAGTCAATAGTTCGGTGCGGAACCCCGGTGCGGAAACCCGAGGAAGAGGAGGTATGTGGAACCCACCATGCGGATTTGGGTATGAAAGCTCCTATCACGGAGAACAAGACAGGAATCCGCAGGACCAAGACGACGAGGAACGCGTAGAACCTCGGCAGGAGCAGGAGCTCTAAGGAGCGAAACCAGCAACCAAAGAACAAGAAGCCGTGGGTGGAGACCCAAGCCCGTGTGCGGAAGACTCAAGGCGGCCGGTGCGGAAATCCACAGCCCTTGTGTAGAAACCCACAGCGAGGAAGCGGAAGGCGAGGCGAGGAGACCTCTGCGCGAAGACCCGAGCGGAGGAAGGCGGTACGAAACCTGGAGCGGAGGCTCGGAGCAGCAGCAGCTGGGGGCGGAAAGCGAAGAGCGAGGGGACGGACAACCCCAAGGTGACCTTATGCGGAAACCCTTGTGCGGACCTTGTGCGGACCTTGCGCGGACCTTGCGCGGAAACCATGTGCGGACCTTATGCGGAAACCCTGGGCGGACCCTAGCATGATCACCACGACGAGCAAGACCAGCAGGATCACCGCCACGAGTAAATCCAGCAGGATCACCACAACGAGTAAGACCAGCAGGATCTCCACGACGAGCAAGACCAATAGGATCACCACGACGAGCAGGATCACCACGGCGATCAAGACAACAAGACCAGCACCAGCAGGATCACCGTGACGGCCAACACCAGCAGGATCACCAAGACAACAAGACCAGCACCAGTAGGATCACCGTGGCGACCAGCACTAGGAGGATCACGACAACGATTAAGACAATAAGACCAACACCGGCAAGATCACCACGACAGTCAAGACCAACTGAACCAACAAGGAGGGCGAAGCCCACCAAGCTGGTGGAGCTTATGAGAGGACCTCATCGGGAGAGTGCGGACCTCACCAACTGAAGTTGGTACGGACCTCGCAGGATGTGCGAGCGAAAGCATGGCTCTTTCGGTGGTGAGAGATATCTCCCCTCTTGTCCCGATGGATCCTCTTGAGCTCACGGAGCTCCAAGAGGACCTTTTCCGCATGGGATGTCTCTCTGTCCTCGAGTTTTGCTGGGGGTTTTGTATCGAGTCCACGGTGCAGGAGCTGCGTCAGGACCCCTTGCCAGAACCGGAGGGAGATAGTATCCGCGCTTGCCCCAAACGGTGGACCATGGGGAGGTGGCAGGAGGTGTACGGATTTCCATGCCAGGGCGCGGAATGGACGAGTTTGAAGGAGGAATATGCCAAGGGGAGGTTCGGGGCCAAGGACGCCAAGAACGGCTATGCATTGCAAGATTGCGTGGACCCCCGTGCCAAACGGGTCTTCTCATTCCTTGTGCCCATCTTGTACCCTGAGAGACCCAATCGGGTCACCGTTACTTTGGCTAACACGTTGTATGGAGCCTACCTGGGGGAGAGGACGGTGAACTGGGCCATCATCGTGAAGGAGGTAGTGCTGAGGTTGGCCAAGAGTGTGGAGAGCACCAGACGTTCTTCCATCTGCCCATTCCTTATCCATCTCTATCACCACTTCAAGGAGACCACCTCGGATGAGGATGTGGTGTATGGAACCCAGCTCATGTTGAGGAAGTTCGAGGGGACGGAGTCGGAGTACGAGCGAGGATCGGAGGGAGGGAGCAGCGCATCCCAATCAGAGGAGGAGGCACCACCACCCCCAAGCGACAGAGGCAGCACCAAAGTGGAGCTCCGTCCACACGGACCCGCGTAGCTATTCGAGCAGCTTCCACCGGTTCAGCTCTACTTGGAGGTAAGACTTACAAGGCCTCCGAGTTGGTAGAGGCTCTCCGGGGATATGTGGACGACGTGGAGTAGACGTTGGGGCATGTGAGTGGCTTGGTGGGCAATCCCCCTAGCCATGGATTGGTGGCAGCAGTCAAGGAGAAGATGGGAGGTGCTAGTGACCTCCGCATCATGGAGCAGAAGGTGGACCGGCTCAACCTTGACATGGCCAAGGTGAAGAGTAGGGCGTTGGAGGCAGTGAAGGGTTGGAAGGAGGCATGTCTCCAAGCCAATGCCTTAGCATCAACATTACAGCAGGTGGAGGAGGCCTTGCACTTTCCAGCAGATGCAGTGTTGAAGGCCAAGATGTTCGATGCCAAGTTGGAGAGAGATGGCCATATCTCCAGCAAAAGGATAATCGCTTTCATGGTGGAGCAGAGGGTGAAGCTAGAGACAGTTTATGCTAATATGAGGATGTTGGTGAGTAACCTCAACCACATCCTGCCCAAGATCGTGGAGAAAGCTGATGGCGCCGACGAGGATGACAATTCTGGTTCGGAGGCTGATTCAGAGAGGCAAGACTCGGGTGACCAAGGCCTTCCAAAGGGAAAGGGTGTGATTGATCTGGATAGCCCGGTTCTGCCCCCACGGACTCCACTTGTGGGAGTCACTGCTTGCCATTCCCCTTCAGATGTCACCACACAGGTACAGAGCGTGAGGAAGGAGCGCAAGGGTGCCACGATGGAGCCTCCGCGCACGGCTCTTCCTTGCCAGTTTTTCCTTGGAGACCCCGGTCGCACCACATCGACCGTTGCCCCTTCGCAGGGTATGTATCCCTTAGAGAAGACCACTAGTGAGAGTTCAGCTTACTTGCACCTTCCAGTACAGACTGATGGCAAGTTGGGACACACCTCCGTTCAGGAGGTCTTCATTGGGACTCCGAGCTAGGTACGGGTCCTTCCGGCCCGGTCTGAGCCCCACCAGGGCACTACTTCCGTGCTACTCACTCCGGGTGGCCTGGATGCCTCGTTGACATCGATGGAGGCCGTGCCTTGGTCATCCATGGCCGGATCGGCACCCTCTTCATCTGCAGATTTGTTATCTCTTCTTGGGATGCTCGCAACGGCCGCGGCTCTCCCGACTTTGAGCAAGAGCGCGGAGAAGCGGAAGAGGAGGGAAGAGAAGAGAAGACTTGAGGAGTTGACCCGAAAGTAGGGTCAGAATCTTAGTTTGTAGGTTATTGTTCACTCTTGGACTTGGCCCCAAGTTGAATGTGGATTTGACTTGATTTTGCCTTGGAATTTGTGTTTAGATGTCTTTGACTTTGCACGTAGAGTTGGTGGGACGGTGGCTGCGCCGTCAAGGGTAGTTAATGCTGCTAGGTTTAGTAGAAGGCATCCTTTGCGTTTGGACGCTTGTGTGTGTTTGTTGCAGTATAAGTGAGGAGCCTCGGGGCACCTCTCTTCACTGCTTGTTGTGTGTATTTTGCTTTCAGTTTAATTCTAAACCTACACTCTCTGAAAACCTTCTATGGTTGGGAGAGCTCAGATTCTATATGACTGTGAGTACCATTTCAAGTAGTCCACTCCTCAAGTCCATACTAACTGTTGAAGTCGTTGTTTCCTTGTTCCATCAAGTAGATTAGTCCGGGTGGATGGGAATAACAGGTGAGACGGATAGATGGTTAGTTGGGCGTGATTCTAACTCTGACCCCTTATGATTATTTCCTTCTTCCATCAAGTAGGATAGTCCGGGTGGATGGGAATAACAAGTGAGATCACAAGTGTTTAGGGGAGGACGAGGGGGAAGTGACGGATGGGTAGGGTCCTAGCGAGTCTTGAGTGACCTTCCGGCATCAGATTGGGGTCAGTTGTGAGGGCTCGGCTCGATCCCTGAAACATCTTACCTCCAGCCGCACCGGATGTGGAGGGAGATTGGGAGGAGGACGGATAGTGGGCGGGTAGGCCCCTTACTCACTTACATTATGCACCTCGTAGTTTCAGAAACACGGGTCTAACACTCCTTCGGGGGAATCTCAGTGATACCATATCCATCCAAGTGAGTGAATAGAGTTAGAAGGAGAGAATGGGAGGAAGAGTAGCTGTTACTTGTGTCCAACACTAAAATCTCTTTGAGTCCATGAACCCTAGTTCATGGTTGAAAACCTTCTCTGGATTCTAATGTACCTGGATGTCTATAGTATACATAGTGTAAAGTCATGCCCGTCCAAACCCAATGAGGACCGCAGCGAGGAACTCCAGTGAGGACCGCAGTAAGGAACCTCAATGAGGACCGTAGTGAGGACCGCAATGAGGAACCCCGGTGAGGACCGCAGTTAGGAACCCCAGTGAGGACCGCAGTGAGGAACCCCAGTGAGGACCGCAGTGAGGACCCTAGTGAGGACCGCAATGAGGACCGCAGTGAGGACCACAGTGAGGACCGCAATGAGAATACCTTCCTCCCTTTGATAACAAGGAATGAAGATCTGGTGTAACTAAGCCTAACCTTGTAGTTTATCTTCTTTTCTCTGTTTTGTGATGTAATTATTGTGGTATGTAGAGTTTTGTATAGTTATAGACTTGTTGTTAGTCGTTGTAGTTCACAAGGATTCTCTGTGGGAACAAATACCTTAGGATTTCTTTTGTGTTAAGATGTGAATACTTGCCAACGCATATTACGACAAATAAAATCCTCAAAGTGCTTGTACTTCCACCAATCTCCCTATTAACTTGTCACAAACTCCGGTCCGGCCCGGAAACACAAGTCTACCAATCAGCCAGTAAACAACTCCGGAAGACTTTGCTAATATGTGGATATAGGTGTCTCACACATCTAGCAACATACTAACAACACAAGATCATATATAATCGTAACCAGGAGAGGACTTTCGAGACAAGGACTTAGAAAGAGGTTCTTCCTAGTTGACCGGGAAGACCGGGAAAAAGATAGGAATTGTGGGCAAGACCTAAAATGATAGGAGGAGGGAAACAACTCAAAATAACAACTTGCCACAAGGCTAGACAATCGACAACAACTATACATGTAAACAACACAATAAGGTCTAGATGGAGTTCTCCGGGGGACTTTTTCTCTAGACCGGGGAGGATATTACTGGGGAGTCACCCCGGTAGACAAGAGAGGAAAAGACTCACAAACAAGAATTTCGCACAAACAAAAGAAACCCAACATGGACGAAAGTCACCTTTGTTGTTGCACCCGCAACCTCCTTCCTTTGTCTCTTTTATCTTCTCGCTTTGGCCACTAATCTCCTCTTCTTCCACAAAACCCTAGAATTATCGACCACCTTCTTCAAATGTAGAACGCGCCCACCTCCTCTTCAAAGCCTAGCTTGCGCTACCTCCTCTTCAAACCTCTTGCGTTACCTCCTCTTGAAACCCTAGTTGTAACTCCTTGTTGCACCACCTCTTAGACTACTTCTTCAAACCCCAACTCCAAACAAAGACTAAATAGAGAAAGAGGGAGAACTGATGAGAGAGAGAGATAACTAGAGAGGGAGATAGAGGAGAAAATTTGAGGGGGGGGAGAAATTTAGGGGGAGAGAGAAGAGCTCTAGAGTGGGGAGAAAAAGAGTTCTGGACAGAAGGGGAGCATTTCGGGGAGAGGGGGTCGGCCAAGACGGCTGGAGATACCCAGGCTGATGCCCGGATGATACCCGGGCACCCCGGGTATCAGCCCATATCCGGGTTGGTACCCGGGATAGTTCATACCCGGGTTGATACCATGGTATGTATTTTTTAATTTAATTTTTAATTTTAATATTTTTTTTGAATCTTTTTTTTTTTTTTTTTTTTTTTTTTTTTTTTTGTCTCTTCTTTTCTTTTCACTACGACTACTACTAATTCAAACAAGAATTAGCATGTAGAAGAACTCAACTACTTCTAACTACCTCCTAAACTTAACTAGTTAATTTAGATTTAAGTGGTGATTTTAGGCTTACGTCCCGGGATATCTCCCGGGACTCTTTTGAAATTGTTTCCCGGGACTTAAATTAGTGATTTTAAGACCCGGTTTTATCACCACTACAAACCTAATTAACTACTTAAGCATTTTCCTATTTTCTCTATTCGCTATCTAATTTAATTTCACACAATATTAACTACTTTTCTAGTTAACTAATACTAAAAACCCTATTTTAACTAATTTTTTTGATAGGGGCGACCAAGTGGGAGTTTTAGACTCTCACAATGTTGTCTCAGGCTTTGGACAAGATTAGGTTCAAGTCATTGACCGACAAGAGCAGGCTTGATATTTAGTCTCAAATGTTCTTCTACTTTGTGCCTAAAAATGTGAATAACACGTTGAGCATCATTGACAGCAAAAGCAGGCTTGATATTTAGTCTCAAATGTTCTTCTACTTTGTGCCTAAAAATGTGAATAATACGTTGAGCATCATTGACAGCAAAAGCAACGTAAGCGTTTGGAATAGTACTTGGTTGATCCGCTGTCATAAGATTCTAATAAGTGATGTTTGGATTACTGCTCGGATTCACCTGAAGGGTGCTTCTGTTTTGGTTCATTGTAGGTGACACATCATGTCCATTTGCTATTTGAATATGCAGTGGCGTTATGGGGTGACCCTGAGGCTATGTCATTTATGCTTATTTGCACTGTAAATATTCAAAAGTACATTCTTGGAGTATCAATCATCAACAATCAGTCTTGTGGTACTCAAAAGATGTCTTGTGGCTGTATAGTGATGGATGTAAGAGAACTGCGCAATTTGTTTTGATTGGCAAGCCTTCTCCCTGATCTATTTTACTAATCGTTTTACGGTTTTCAGAGGTAGGCTTTGCAATAGATGTTTCCAAATGAGGAGCAACAAATTGACAGTTTGCTGAAGTGATAATTTTTTGCATAGTTTCTAGGAGATCTAGCAGAATTTGATGAAGTGATCAATATTGAGTTCTCGTGGCAGTCGACGATGGAGGGCAATGGCAGCCATGTTGTGATATCTCTTTTTCCGACGTTAGGGCACATTGGATCCTTCATTCGGTTTGTATGGAGGCTGATGTGCCACGGCGTAGCTGTCACGTTCCTGTGCCCCAACCACGAGCTCGCCAGGGTGAGCCCGCTCGTTGACAACGACCGCTTTGACACATGCGAGAGCGTGAAGCTAGTCACGTTCAAGGTGCCCTTGTGCGGCAACGACCTCAACTTTGCGGCGTTTGACAACCTCAAGCAATTTATGTACGAGAGCATGACCAAGTTTGATGGAATTGTTGCGGACCTCATGATCCAGCCTCGCGTCATCGAGTACCTGAATCGATGCGAGGGTGGCGCGCTGGTTTGCATCGTCTCCGACATGTTCTAAAGATTCACCCAAGTAAGGTTAGATCAGTTACATCTTTTCACCGAAAACTAGGTATGTCTAAGACAAACTGGGAAGACATCAAGACCAAAAAAACTATGTCCTTGTGCGTACCCCAATTTCAAACAGGTTTGGAGAAGTTGGATTTCATTGATTGAGGATATATGTTTGATTGCCCAAGGCATGGCGGAGAAGTTGGGCATAGTAAGGTACTGTCTCTTTGCATCACATGTGCACTTTCTATTGTTGATATTCCACCTGCCCAAGTTCAATAAGGAAGGTGTGATTCCTAGCCAAAGAGACGCCACTCCTTTGGTGATACCCAACTTCCCCCGATTCCTTCGAGCGACTTGCCGTCGTCGTAGCTCAACGACACTAGCAGGCCCGACACTCAGTAATTCCTCTTAAACAAGTTGCGGCAGCTCTGCAAAGCCGCCCGTGTGTTGGTGAACAACGTCGGCAAAGTAGACCATTAAAGGCCTTACACGCTATATCAACGATAATTCACCTACTGATAAGGAATTCAAGAGACTTCAAACTGTAAATATCCTCAAAAATCTAGCATCATTTTCTTTTGTGTATTTGTCCAACCACCAAGGATCTCAAGAGTAGGCTCATTGATAGAAGGGTTATGCAGAGGGGAGTTTTGTTGCCACAGATGCTGCAGGAGAAGTTGGCAGACGAGAAGTGCTTCAAAGTTTGCATGGCTGAACAAACAGCCAGACGTGTTTGTACTCTACATTTGCTTGGACACAATGGCCATGGTATCAAACTCCCAAATTAGCGAGATGGCCATTGCGCTAGAGAGCAATAACCACTGTCATAAAATTGGGAAGTGGAGCAAGGTCAAGCACAAGCTCAACAAGAAGAGCCGTATGATAAAGGTTGGCCCAATTTCCTAGTATTTCAGTGTGTCAATTAGAATACCAAGAGAGATGAGAATCTACAAAAAACCTTTTATGAGAATTTACAATGAATATCTTTGTATATATTGATCTATCTCACATACTGTCTAGTATTTTTTTGTATTTTTCTATGTTTTTCCTTTTTTTTGGCTTTGCTCATGGTGTCTTTCTCCGCTTTTAATACTTGAGTTTTGTTCAAAAAGATTGTAGCCGCTCTGTCTCACATGATTTCTTTTATTCTATCATCTTTCCAAGTACCTTCATAATTTTCTCACCACTTTCTGTCACTCCATGAGCTATTCTAGATTGCTCCGCAAGTTTTTTTCTTCTAATTCTAATTGCCCATGGTCTTCCTTAATTCTACAGCAACGCTTGTGGCAGTCGAGGAGAGAATATGGATCTCTTCAAGTCGACGCCCTAGGTGCAAGATATATGGCACTATACATGTGGGAGTGTTCCGGATTGTTGATACAACTGCAGCTCCATTGGAAGCATGTAGAGGTGGTTGGCCTTCTCCTTCGACATTGACCGTTGTAAATGTATGTGTAGGAGGCCTTGGAAAGCTACCCACTTGTGGAATAATTGACGGTCTTCGGCTTGGGGCAGAAGATACTATAGCAGATGTGGATGATGTCAAGTTGATTGGTAACCTTGGAGGATGCGAGCCTTCATCAATATTCCCTTCAGCAGGTCCTACAGCAATATGTGCTCCATCTGCATCTTGCACAACATTCAAAGAGTTTTCTTACAACGTTGGGTGGTTATAATTATCGTCGTTTGGATGCATGGTATCTCAGGCATGTGGTGGATTCATGGTTGGCCTATCTTTCAACCACTCTGACATCCTACGGTAAGCCATGACGTAAAAGAATTTTGGTAGCTTGTGCTCTTTCTTCTCTGCAGCTGTTGTATTACTAAAGCACTCTTCACTATTTCTACGTGGTCTCTGGTGAAAATCCCATATCTTCTTAAAGTTTGATAGTAACGTACTCCACTTGTACTTGCAGGCATTGTGATCTCAATGGACGCCTCCTTCTCCCTTACTAGCGTTAAGAATCATGGCGATTTTCCCTCACTTCCCTATTTTTAGACACATCAGCTTTCTAGGGTCCGTTGTTGTCATCTCATCTATATGTTCTTGATGCTTGGCCTCAATGAGAGAGAGAATCTCTATTTTGGACCAATTTGGATCTCTATCTTTCCTGGTTCACAGTCCTGCCTCATTTGGCACCAATCACCAAGTCCACGTGACTGGTGCTACCAACTACGACATTTTGGTGGGTCAGGAGGGGCTTTATCTCCTCGTTTTCGGGGTGGATAGCTGGACGGAAGAGGCCTAGACTAGGCCTGGTTGGTCTTCTAGAGATGGCAAAAAGGAACTCATTTTGATTGTCTTTGCAACTAGCACGGTGACTTCCATGGCGGACGCTATGTTTGGGTGCAGTGAATTAGCATCCAATTTGCCATGTGGTTCTATTATTTTGGACAAGACATATGCTTTTATGTTGGGGGTAGTGGAATCACGTGAGCATAGACCAGTGGGGATCCCTGCACGTCATTGCAAGGATCCACTTTTTCTTTGGGGGACCCGGTTGGAGCTCAAACGTCAGAGTGGAAAGATTGTGGATACTATTGATGCTCCACAACTTTCAGTGGACTCTTCCACTCCGTTGTTGGCTTGTACTATTCAATGGCGACCATTGGTTGAGGGTATTATCCCCGTGAAACTTCTTGCCAGTATCGGTATGGGGCTCGCGGCTGTATTAAAGGCCAACCTCAACGTATGGCGGTTCATTCATGTGTAGTAGCTTACAGACAACCGTGCCGCTCACCATCACATTCAATATCTTGTGGCGTTGTATCCGGAGCATTTATTACCTTTTGTGATACAAGGTTGTTTGGGGAAGTTGCCACGTGATGCGACGTTGATCAGTGAGGATGATCTTCACCGATTTAGGGTTAGGTCACGTGGACTTGGTGGTTGCCGGATGGCCTTGCCAAGGCCATTCACAGGCAAGGAGTGGACGTGGTCTAGATGATCCACGATCGGGTTTCTTTGCGGATTTGCTTAGGCTCATCCTGTGGTGGACTACCCACCAATCGACGCCACTCGGGTACATTTATAGAATTTGAGTTTGGTTTGTGGCTTCCGTTTTCCCGTTTAGCGTCATTCGCATGACCATTTACGCATACTAAGGGCACACTATGATGGTCAGGAGGTATCAGTGTGACATTTCAGAAAGCTTGAGGAAGCGGAACTATTTTTTTGTCTATAGAGGCACCCAAGTGAGGAGCTTTGTGCTCTACGTGTCTTTGCAGCCTTGGCCAAGGACTTTGGTCTGAAGGATGCCCGGGATATTTTTTCTCGGTTTTACCATCACGACACACAATTTTTTGTAGATCTCGTGAGTCTAAGAGCATGAATGCCTTCTCTGCTATCAAGTAGCATTCAATGGCCATTCTGATACGCGGTGAGTCTTCTACGCTGGAGAAAGATACCACAAAGTTTGATATTTGGCCTTTGGATTTGGGGCCACATCTTATCGGTGCCAAGGCACGGAGGGTATGAGCATTCATACGTTCATATTATAGTTGTTTTGAGTTTAGCCTCGATGATTTAGAGGGCTAGAGAGGCAAATTGATACACATCCAGTTGGAGGACGACCACCCAATCTTTTGAGGATCGTACAAGCTTAGTCTCTTAGAGAAGGTTGGGGTTTAGAGACGTTGTGAAGAGTTGTTGGTCGCCATCTTGATTGAGCTCTCCAATGGCAAGTACGCTTGTGTCCTTCTCATGCCATCCAAGAAGAATATCTTTGGCAACTCGTCGGAGAAGCAGATGTGGGAATTATAGGCCGGTCAATCGCAAGACCAAGCGAGACCGGTACCCCATGCCCAGGCCAAAGGAGTTGTTTGATGCGGTAGGCCATGCTAGAGTAATTAGTACTCTAGATTTGCGGTCTGGTTACCACCATTTACCATTGATAGTGGAAAACCGGATGAAGATTGGATTCTGGGGAGTCGACCAGGATGGAAGAGATCAACTTTATCATTGAAAGTTTATCTCTTATGGCCTCAAGAACGCACCCGCTAAGTTTCAGAAATCATAAACCAAGTGTCGACCGGTTTACCGTTTCACCGATGCTACATTCATGATATTATTTTTAGTAGCTGCCCACAAGAGCATGTGAGACATCTTCAAGCGATGTTTGAGAGGTTACAAGAGTAGGGATTGCGCTTGCACCATAGCACTTGTGCAAGTTCTAACATGACCAGTTGCCATATTTGGGACATATGACTATTTAAGAGTATGACTTTGAGGTTTTACATGGGGCCGACATCACGAACTTGGATGCGGACGGTCTATCTTGCAATCCAAGTCCTTTTGAGGAGGAGCTAATTGGTGCTAGGTGGCATGGGGACTGCGACAAAGAATCAATCCAAGGGTGGCATGCAACAGCTTACCTTACGTTGATGTGTGGCTCCGCATCAATGTTGTCTGATGTGGTAACGGATGAGGAATCAAATAGGGTCCAAGTTGTCAGCGATGTGTGGGAAAACGGTCCAGTCTTGCATAAGCTACAACATAGGATACATCCTCCGAGCTTTTTCTGCTATGGAACGTGATTGAGTTGGGCAACAAATAGTAAGGTTCTGTTAAGAGAACGACCTTCTATTTTGGATGTGGCCAGAAGGTATTAGGCGCATAGTTCCCAGGCCAGATCACAGGGCTTCGTTGGTACGGCAAGTACCCGAAGATCTAAAACATTTTGGTGTGCAACGGGCTCATTCAATGTTGTGCAACTAATATCGGTGGACGGGCATGTATCAGCACATGGCCACATATGTTTCTTGGCGTGAAGTACATAATCGGGTTAGATCTAGCTTCAACACCTTCTCACCGCACTAGCAGCCGACTATAAGAAACCCGTGATTTTTGTGATGTTAGCTATGATCAAGTGTGTTTTTCAAAACATGTTTTTGCGAACGGGCCGAGCCTTGGGCTCTCGGATTCTGGTGGATGTTGCACCAAACATGGAAAAATTGGCGGAAAAATGCAGAGATGTTAGCATAAACGTATTTGTTTTGCGGGACGTCCTAGTGAACATAGTCATGTTTTAGACAACGTCCTCAGAAAGGTGACAATGCCACGTCGGCAGGGGGGTTTCAGCTTCTCTGTGAGTAACTTCGAGATTGTTACTGCAACCTCTTGTAAAACACTGCCCAACGGTTAAAACACAGTGGAGATGGGCTGACCCCTACAAAAATAAAAACGTGGATGTCGTTACTGACATCACAAAAAACGTAGATGTCCTTACTGACATCACAAAAAACATGTTTGAGCCACGTAGGCAAGGTAGAAATTGGATTCTTTTTAAAATGTTTGTGCCACGTAGGCAAGGTTGAAATCAGCTGCCACGTAGGCAAAGAGGATGTTGGAACAGACGTCTGGATGGACGTCTACTGTGACATTTGAATGTTTATGCTAACACCATGACAAATCCAAAAATCCCATATGGATTGTCACCACTTGTGCATCCCATTGTATATATATGTAAGGCCTTCTCTCCTATCTCATCACACTTGAATCAAGAGTGATTCACTTTCATCCATCTATTTGGATGAATTTGAATTACCCTTGAAACTTAAAGTGATACGGAACTTTTTGATGACATGGCGCTTCTTTTTGGTGACATGGCACTGGCTTTTGCTGACTTGGTGCTTGCTTTTGGTGACCTCCATCTCAACGAACGTCACAGAAAATGTCATAATGAACGTCACAGAAAACATACCGTGTTAGAAATGACGTCCCAATTTTCACTGTCCACAATTAATTATTGCATTAAACTATGCTGATTGGACATGCCACGTCATATTTTAAAAAGTGACACGTCATATTTTAAAGGTGCCACGTCATAAAATGGCGGGTCCACGTATGCAAGCCTAGTCACAATCGTATGCCACGTCATGCGCCACATCATGGGCCACATTACCAAGGGCCCGGATGAAAAAGTTGGGGATGTGGCAGTGCCCGTCCATGTGGCGATGACGTGGACGCGACGTGGCAGCCACATGGCAGGTTTTTAACACCTTCAACCCCCAAGTTTTTGTGACGTTTTAAAAAACGTGGGCCTGTTTTTTGAGATTTTGGCATGTTTTTCGCATGTCAATTATAACGGATTTTTTTGGACGTCAACGTTGACGTGCCGGATGCTGCACAAAACATAATTGCACGTTAGTTGTCCTGTTACAAAAAACACGGGTTTCTTATAGTGGCCTTTGCCCATTATGGGACTAGGCTACCGGTGGCTTTTGAACTTTGCTTGTCTACTTGTTGTGACTCCATGCGGAGCTAAGTATGTCTTGGTGATGGTGGAGCATTTCAACAAGTGGATTGAGCTTGTAACTCTTTTGCAAAATTCTTCAGAGATGGCGGCCATGGCATTTCTCGACCGGGTGTTGGCTCCTTTTAGAGCCCCAACTAAGGTTTTGACAAACTAGGGGCGTGAACTCCTAGGGGCTTTCAAAACTTTGTGTACTAAGGTTTTGATTGACTACCGTACCACTTCTTAGGATCATCCGAAAGCGGACGGTTTGGCGGAGCGTGTGGTTCAGACCGTGAAGTAGGGCCTATGAAAGTATGGATTACTTCAAGGTGGCCACTTTGATTGAGATATGATGATACCATGGATCTCCATGGGATACCGATTTAGCCAACAGGCTTCACTCGCTGTTTTTAGTCCGTATCAACTGTTGTAATGGCGGGAGCCAATTTTACTGAGTTCCGTTCCGAAAAAATTGGCTCCAATAGTGAATTTGGTCGATCTAGAGATGTAGGCCCAGTGTCTATGGGATCAAGCAAAGTTCTTGAAGCAGGCCATGCCTATGGCCATGAAGAACTCACCCATTGCTCATCACCGTGACATTTTACGGTACGCTCATATTTGTAGTAGTGCCTACCAACCTCACGTACGACGTTTTTCCACGGGAGATTACGTTTATCTGCAGCGTGAGGCGCCTACAACGTTGGACGGCCAGGCATGGCGCACTATTATTCGTGTGAAGGATGTGTTGTCCAATGGTATTTTATTATTGGAAGGCAAGGATGGCCGGGAGTGTTGGGAGCACTCTCAGAATTGTGCTTTCTGTCATTTATCTATTGATGGCTCCATTCATCTGGAGTTGGCCGTTGTGCCAAACGGTCTTCCGTGTTTCGTGTGGTGAGAAGAAGGGCGAAACTACCATGTTGTTTTGTGATCATTGCCAGTGTAGTTGGCATATGGCTTGCTAGACGCCGCCTCTTTCTACTCTACCATCCGGGGATTGGACTTGCCCTCGTTGTCGGAGGTCTTCAAGCCACATTTCACCCGTTGAAACAGCTTGAATTGCTCATGGACTTGTCACTGTGTGGTGCGTTGCTATCCAGTTGAAGTTCAGTAGATTAGTTTGTTACTAGCTTGATAAACTGTTTTTTTATCCGCTAGGGGGCACTTGAGGGTGTATTACGTATACTTGTTTTAGTGTATGTTTTTTTGTTTATTTGATGTTGGTTAGGACTCTCAATCTGTTGTGATAATTGATCTTTCTTTACACGACAGCTTTCAGAGGACGTAGCGTCAAAGGCCTCTCTGTATCGTAGTTTTAGTGTAGATTAGTTTGTTACTCATCTACAAGTCTAGAGACTTACGACAACGCAGTGCATTCATCCATGGATGATTTTCATCATTTAGGGTTGTGTGTGTGTGTGCGTATAACGCCACACAAGCCCTTGACTTGACGTCTTTGTCAAATCAAGCTTTGTGAGTGAGTTAGAGAATGTATAGTGATTACTTTTGCTTGTAAGAGATTGTTTATCATTAGTAAAAGCTTTGCATTCTCTTATACTACTTGCACTCGTGGATTCTCCTTTTGTGGAGTGCGAGACGCTTGTCTATTCTTGTGATTTACTAATAATTCCTTAGGGGTGTACTACGTATACTTGTTTTAGTGTACGTTTTTCATTTATTTGATGTTGGCTAGGACTCTTAATATGTTGTGGTTATTAATCTCTCTTTACACCACATGTACATTGGTAAGATTACTCATAATTGACCCCAAGTGAAAAACATCTCAATCTATGAGAGTTTTTATGAAAGTCTGGTTTTTGAAGGTTGGCCACCTTGTGTGAGCCAAAAAGACCCACTGCAACACCTTTTGAGGACCTTGTCTACTTTTCTAATTTTAAGAGTGGGGTGAGGTTTAAAAATGGAAATATTGAGTATTTCATGGACCATAGGTTGGCATCCCTTGAATAGTACTACAATGTTACATAGCTCCACCTAGGCTCTTAAACCTAAGCTCCACATGCACATGTGCATGATTTCTACATCTTCATATAGCCTCCTTTATTCATGACTGCATTCTAAATCCGGCCAAACCATCACCTAGTCACGAAACCTTTTGCATCCTAAATTTTTTGAGACCACATTCAGGCCAACTGATAAACTAAGGATGCAAGATCTAATCCGAGGTGGCCAATGGCCATACTGGGTACTTTTAGGAAAACTCTATCATAGCTAAACTTTTCCAAGCTGAAATGTCAGACAGCAAAAGAGAGGAACACTTGGTCAATCATGGGAATTCATAGGATACACACAAGCCGATTATGAAATTTTTATCTTACACACATGCATTTACAGGAAACAATATTCTCCACCTTACACAAACATCCAGCAATCCATACACATCAATTTTTTTGCGGAAACAGAAGCTCTACAGAATGTCTTTACTAATAAACAGAAACTTGGCCCAGAAATGTGGACCCAAGATACAAAATCTCTTCTGTACATGATGTGCAGAGAGGACATCACAAATTGTCAAGTTGGCTACCACGGTGCTGCATGAAAAGAGGCCTCCAAAGCCTATTTAACTGCCTAGCTATTATTCTCCAAAGAAAACTGCTTCCAACCGCCCTTACATTAGTTAATTTGTTTGTCCTCTGACTCTCTGGTATAAAATGGTACAAGATACATAAGTGACTCCCTTTCGTAATGTTCTTATTTCGAGGGACTTGGCCTTCACGTGTAGTAGTGGATGCCTGTTTTTACACCTTAGTTGTGTTATCAGGGATTGCCCCCCCACAAAAGAGGAGTCAAAAATTCTGACCTCTCTGGTTCTTGCCTCTCTTGTCGACCTGAACATACACGCTGTGCAAATCTGCACCCTGTGGCCTTGCACCCCTTTCGTTGGGGTGCCCTTGGTCATCTCTAAGCCAACCATGAACATAAACCTATTAGAGGAAGAAAAAGAAAAGAAAAGAAAGTGGCTATAGCACGACACTGATTATGAAGTTTAGTGTAACCAAATGATTTGAAAGTTACACCATATGATTTGAAAGTGCTATAGTTTTTACTTTAATGAGAGCACAACTATTACAATACTCAAACAATATGATCATAGCAAATATAGTTGGTAGAAATATTCATTGAGAGTAAAAACGTATGGCATTTGTAAATCATATAATGTGGATACACTAAACATTTAAATTAGTGTTATTAATCACTAAACATTTGATCTTTTATAACGTATGACAAATAACACTTGTTGGGAATGACTTGGCAAAATGACTTCCTTTTTTTATCAAAAGGAAGTCAACTTGAGACATAAAGAAGTTGTTTGTATCACCTTATTGGTTATATTAGCCAACCTTTGTTATTTTGGCGACTAGGAATTAGTTTAACTGTGTCTAGTTTTCATTGCTTGGAAGTCTTACCTTCTCGTGGGGGTGTCTTCCATGATGGGGCGCATTGGAGGAGAACATGAGCTGTCCTCGGAGCCTTGCGACCTCAGCGACTGCTGCTCAATGCCTTCGGAGTTGCCCTTCTTGTGCACAAAGCTGAACAGATTGCCCATCTTCAGCCTTTTCTTTGCACCCTTGTGCCACTTGTGTACTGCGTCCCCAACACGAGTGGGCAGCACCGCTGGTTTGAAGTTTGTGCCCATCTGATGTCACCATGCCGTTGGTTATTTTCCCCATCCATGTTTTGAAATTTTCACTTTGTTATCATGGTGGAGTTTTTAGTAAATCAATAAATGAATAATTAAGTGATTTGGTAAAAATTCAACTACAATGTAGCTCATTGTCAACCATTACATATGTAATTTATTTTCAGTTGTGTTTAGTTGTATCTCTATTCTCAATTAGCACTTGATTTGTGTGCTTTTGTGGGCTGGCATTGCTCTCTGTAAATTTTGAGTTTACTGTCGGGAATTGTGACATTTACAAAGTTTACAACAGGCTTCACAACTTGTTGTAAACTTCTATTATGGAGCTTCTAAACTTCATACTTTTTTAATGTTTCAACAACATTTGACTGCTTTCATCATTTCATGGGAAACGGTGGAAGCAGTCTATGATGTCCATCTGTCCTGATTTTCCTAAGGAAAAAGAATTCATACCTGAGAAACAAGAGCATAGAGTGGCAACGTGCACGCACTCACAAAGATTTGCACTCCCAGTCTGTTTCAGCCAAGCAATGAGCAAAGCCTTGAGTACCGCCAAAAGAAAGAGTACACAACCAGAAGATATGTCCTCACATCTCATTCTTGCATACAATATATTGTCTGCTCAAAAAAATGCGACAATACCTGGGCACCTGGCAAAACATACCCGACTAGAAGACGGATCCACAGCATTAGTTTGTTGGGCTCCAGAAGACAGGTATGAAACCCAAATGCCCACTGCAGTACGAACAACATCAGCAAAGATTGATTTTGTTGAAATAAAATAATATTACTAATAAAATGCTTCACGAAAAATCACTTGACAATTCAACTCAAAGTGTGCTATTAAATATCTTTGCTCCATTTTCAACGAACTGGTCGGATGTCTTACCATATGCCAAAGAAATGTGGCCAACTCAAAAGCATTCTGCAATCACCAAGACAATTTTTTTTAATTCTTCACTCACAAAAAAATCATAATACATCAACATACGCTCAGGAAGGATCACTTTATTGACCCCAGTCGAGCGTTGCACCAAACCTCAGCATTGGGTGGGTCCATTTTTCTGGCCCCGCCCGTTTCAGGGTCCTAGAGGCTTTATTTGGTTTTTTTTTTTTTCAAAATGGGACCTACGGCCCCTAATTACCCTTTGCGATGCTACCATGGATCAAATAGCCCCCCCCTCCAATAGAAAAATAGGGGCCGGTTTTGTCCCTACCCTCCCCCACCCTTCCAAGCCTGAAGCTTGGTGCAACGCTCGACCGGGGTATTTAGGCAAATCCCGCTCAGGAATGGCTCCAGTATCGAGGCCATTTGTGGATATTCAGAGAGCCATTTCTTGTCTTATGCATCTTCAACTACATTTGGCGGTTAATATCAATTGATTCTCTATAGTATATTAGAAATTAACTTTTGTTTTAGTGCCATGCTTGGATCGATGTGCTTAACCCTTAAACGACAAATCTTTCTATAGAAATTTAATAGAATCTTTGAATTTTAACACCCATATTTAGCTACCATTTACATTCTAATTATATCACATGATTTTTATTATACATTCAAAGAATTTTGAAAAAGAAAAATCATTTAAATGAATATCCATCATTAGAAAATCATGGTCAAAGTGAGTTGAAAAATGAAAAAACCAAGCCCCTCGGGCTGGCTCTGACATTAAGGGTTAACGACCAATGGGTAGAAGGGTAGTTTCTAATACATTTAATCCTCATGCACATCTTATCTTTTGCACTGTACAGGTACAAGATATAGTTTACAACATGCAATGCAGGCATAACAATTTCCATTATTTTCGTAGAGGGTTTAGGGTTTAGTGGGCATACCTGGAACATGACCAAGTGCAGTACAGAGAGGAGCAGCTCCGGGCGACCGAACCAGAACAACTGATCTCTGGGTTGCATCAATTGCCCCACAAACGCGCCGGGCACAGCCACATTCTCGATTGCTAATGTGGCCACCACATGTTGGAGCTTTGCACCAATCACCAACACTAGCTGCTCATCCACCCACAGAAAAACCCATTCAATCCCTAAAATTCATGAGATAACAAGTGATCATTTGCAACTACAGGAAGAAAAAATATGTCGTTTTGCTGTGAGTTTGAATTAATAAGGTATTCTTAAAGGTTAGGAGTTAGACCACAACAACCGGGACTTTGGTTGTGAGTTGCAAATACATGGGAGATTTGACTACTTAAGGACCATGACAGCTACCATGGATGTTGACACAGCCTTGGGTATTGTGTAAACAAGTATACCTTTAATGCCTAATCAAACTCGCTTAACGGATATATCTCTAATACGAGAGGAGTTTTACTATTCAATAACAATTGTAGCTACACGAGGGTCTTATCTCTAATGCACAAAGTGAGATCACAGAAAAAGTGTAAGAGATCACAGAAAAAGTGCTTACTATGACTGGAACGAATGATGTCCAGAAATATAAGTAAACACCTGCACAACTTTCACAAAATGATACCATTAGTTCCCAGCTAGTTCTGGATCCTGGACAAAATCAAATTTAAAAATCATGATTTCCATGCCTGGATTCATGGAATGAGCTGCTAGTTCTGTTGCGAAACCATGACATGATTTTATCAAATTTCTGCTAGTAACGAAACTTCAAAAGTAGCAGAATCTACTTTTCGTTTGGGACATGCAAGGGTGGGAATTCTTAGAATGCAATAAAAAATAATTCGTTAGTTCCGATGTGCGCAGGATTCTAGATATGAACAAGATTTTCAGTTTGTTGTGAAGTTACGTCTCATACCGTTAACGTTGAAGAGAATGAACAAAAGAACAAAGATCCACAATTTGAGGCTGCAGCACACAACAAAACAGAACACTTTCAGTATTCTTTTTACAAAGCAAACTTCAAAAAGAAAAAGTTGTCAGTTAGCTTCTGAAATTATGCACGATTACATCACCAATAGCAAGCTCTTGAACTCTCTTACCTAATTCCCACAATTTTTTGAAATTCATCCTCCATACAACGGATCATGTAAGCATCAAAGTCATAGTCGTGCCGAAGGTGATGGTTCTGCCAAAAGCCCAGAAGAGAAAGAATAAGACAAAGTGTGCTTGAACAACAAGCCATCCAACACCACAAGATAGATGGTGTGAGATGACCAGATCGAGTATGCCAAATAGCGGCACTCTGTATATACTCATTGGTCGTCTCATACCATCTTCTTAATGAAAATAATGCAGCAGAAACTGATAACTCGATAGCATTGCAGTCAGACAATTTAGTCTTACTGCTGTGAAGCCTTGGCGGAGAGTGATGTAGTCAGCTTTAGGGATGTAAAGCTGTTGAAATAAGCAGATCTGCCACACATAATCATACCAACACTAAGTACACATTTAGATTGATGTCACTCTTCTTACAACATGCTACACCATAATTTAAATTACCAGGTAGGATTGGTCACTAGAACTCATGCTGACATATTGGTGGCTACCATCACTAGTTCCGGTTCTAGATTTTCCACAATGTTGAGCTCTCAGTTCCAATTTCAAACTAGACTGTAGACCCGGGCCATTGCAACCTTGTCAAGGCATGAAGTATAGTTCTTCTTTGAGGAATTTCAAAATGGGTGCACTCCACCAACTCACCACCCACACAAAGACTGCATTGTGGCTGCAGCAACAAGAGTTGTGATATTCTTGAAATGTTGATGTTCGCGTGTAAGTAATGCTGTTTGCAATATCTGCATCAACATCAACGAATCCACTGAGCAAAGTACAGCTAGTTTACAATTGTTTAAATCACTAACAACGAATTGGTCAACAATAGAGTTATAGAGTCAAATTCGGATAATGGCAATGCCTTGATGAGATATGGAGGTAGTCGTCGAATCCACAACCAAACTCACAACCACTTTGAAGATATATATCTATAACATCTCATGATGTTGTTACCTTAAAACGTAATATCTCATGACTTTCGTACCTTAAAACATAATATCTCGTGACGTTGTTACCTTAAAACACGGTCATAGCTAGCCTGGTAAGTTGAAAGGGCTTAGGTAAAACGGAACAAGAGCTTACTTTCCAAGTACTGCTCTCCAAGAGCAGCTTGCTGCGCTTCTCTCTCCCATTTCCTCCAACTGTGCACCTGCCAAACACCAAAGGCTGGACATCTAAGCATAACACACACCGCATGGACAGGGCACTTCAAGAATCAGGATTGAAGTTTAGCAGGATTCAGTTGCAGAGGATTATACCCTCCAGAGCGCCAGAGCCATGGTCAGAAAGGAGTAGATCACATGGACAACCGCGAGCAGGAATATAAATATGTGCAGCTGATGAAGTCCAGTGGCTGTGACAGCTTGCTCATAGCCCTATGCACACAAAGTCCCGAAACAACTAACAAAAATCAATTTAATATAATTACAGATTTTATACCAATGTCGAGGATGTATATCTCACATGACACTAGTAGCAAACCTATTGTTTTCTCTTCCTGTACAGAAAATTAGAAGTAACAAGGATGCTAGCTTATAGTGTGACTACAAGCATGTTTCGCCGAACAAACAACTCCCTCCTCTTCCTACCATTTTCTAAAGGATGTGCTGCCTAGATTCAAACTTATTAAATCGCATTAAACCTGATGAGCTTGCAGAGCAAAAAAACCTGGTGATATCTGGAAAAAATTGGATTTAATGGAATTTGATGTCATACCGCTTTACAGTTGGGGAGAGTCCCAACAGCGACTGTAACAGGGACTGTCACGTTGACCCGCTTTGTAATATCACAGGGTGTGAAGGTATTATACCATGTGGATGGCACACAAATTTTTAACACCGGCTTTTGCAACAGCGTCATGGCCAGTGATACAAATCCCACCAACATCAGTTCTGCCAACAGAACCAAAACAAACAAGTTCCATAATGTCTGTCATACTTCTTACTGATCACCTACACCAGCTCTGAACCAAAATGATTCAGGTGATATCACAACGTCGGTGATATCACGCAGCCACAATTCTAACGAGAATTTACTACAGCTTTAAATCGGCCTCCTAAACTTTATGCAGAAATAATTTTTTTTTGTTGAGACAGATTAGAAAATTAGTTACACTGATTAGATGCATGAAGGCAAGAAGCAGTCACAAGTCCGAATATTTCTAGAGCTCCAATGAACAGGAATCGGTCAACATTGGTTCTAGTGCCCCAAATTACAGCTGTGTGCCAACACAGTCAACATGACGCAGCTTCTATAAATTATAATCAATCACCCAGTGGGTCTACTTACCATCTTTTATCTTCGTTAAGGACGCATGATGCGCCTTCCGCTTGGTCTTTACTAGGTGCTGCAAAAGGTAAACTCATCCTGGATGTGTCAGAATGCAAAACGATTGAAATCACTCTAGGAATTCAAAATCAGGAGTGAGAAGAAAACTAAGCATGAATCCTAACTGAAGCTCACTCAGTAGTACATTTCCCTAAGTTCGAGCATACATTCATAGGCGGATGCCAGCACCGACACTGATTGGAAATTTACATGCAATCCTTGACTGCCACCCACTTGCTTGAAAATGAATAGCCACATCAATGATACATCCACATTACATAAGGGGAACGGTGTAGTAGCATGTCGTTTTAAGAAGTATTTTAGAAGTAAGTGAGTTAATTTGGTCACAAAAGACAGGGAAAATGAAGTGATTACTACTCTTGTCTCATATTGTGTGAGAGAAGAGCGAGTCTTTTTACATGATGAGCGACAGGACCACTAGTACGTAGTGATCAAATGTCACTTATGATAATTTAGGGTAGTGATCCTAGGCACACTGAAGTGTCGACAACACAGACAGGAGAAGAGCAGAGGCGTTTCAATCTTCACAACTAACCTGGCTGAGCCAATGCAGGAAGCGCTCGAAGAAGAGCGAGATGACCACAAAGCAACTGATAATCAGCACCACAGCCCACGTCGAAGTGAACTCCAGAGACCTCTCAGATCCAGGAACCGCATCACCAGCCATAATGAAGCTCACTCGACACCAACACCGCAAGACTTAAACAAGAAGAAGAATTCGAAGAAGAACTACAACTCCGGTCTAGAAGAGGACCGGCACCACTAATCTAGCTCACAAGATTCTGGTATCAGTGTCCACAAGACTGACACACTACACGACAGTTACACACATCAAATCCACCCCACACACACCCCCACAAGTTTCTGGTATCACTGTCCACACTACAAGACTCACACAGCACTACTATTGCCAAACCTGTCCCTACAGCTGAAAAGAAGCAAATCTGTTGAGAAGGAGGAGGTTGAGATTCTACGGAAAATAAATAACTTTTCCATTCAAGTTGATAACACCTGGGGAACTGTATTGGCACGAGAATGGAATGCGTGTTGAGAGTGAGACTGTTTTTAGAAAGTAACCTGTAAATTCTTGATGATAAGCTTGGGGAATTGGCACAAGAATGAGATGCGCGTTGAATTAAAACCTATGGTTGTGACTTTGTCATTGATTGCAGGGCCATATTGGTATCTCAAGTGACTTCGTCCTGAGTGCTTAGTTGTCGGGGAAAAATAATAGAGTGGTTCTACTTTTTCAATGGTTGTGGTAGGGAGGCTGATTCCTCGCTTTGAATCCCTGCTTTGAATGTATGGTTTGGATTCTAAATAGTCAAAGGGGCAATTTTTAATTGGTTGGTGGGACAAGTACAGTAGTCAACCTTCGAGAGACTTCTTGATCATGAGAAAGTGCCGCTTGCCAACAGCTGAAAGTGTCAAAAGAAGTGGTATAGTATGTCAAGCCCTATGATTGTTGACATTGAGAAGCTAATTAGCCTCGTGGAAATGTTCCACACATGACCAAGTGGCCAAACCTCTAGGCATTTTTTTAAGATGAAAGGTGAATATTAATTAAGTTAATATTTTGAGCACATTTCGAAACAAACTCGATCCTACAAAATTATTCCACAGAACAAGGCCTAGCATTGACGTTAGCTTGTGAGCGGTGAGATGAGAGCAGTGAACTTAATTTAACCCTTAAACGTTGGGGCCACCAAAATCTCGTTGCTGGAAGAATGTAAAATGCTCCCACATGATGATAAAACATTGTTTTCATCCAAGTTTTTGTGAAGGTGTTGTCAATGAGTGTATGTAGCGCTTGCTACATGGGATAACGTGCCCAAACAACCCAAAAATGGACATTAGGCCTTAATCTCTACTGGATGGAGCAACCAAAAAGTAGCTTTTTGGACGACGATCGATGTAAACAATTATTTTTCATCCAATTATTTTTTTGAGAATTCATTGAAAGTGTAAGCATTAGATGATGATGAACTTGCCTCATTAGGTGATCATGTTTTATCAAAAGAAGAGAAATTTCTTTGTGACATGTTTCTCAATGTAGTGAATTTTAGAAACTTATAGCTTTAGCTCTAAATATGAATTTGAGTAATTAAAGTGATCATTATTGAATTTGAGTCCAACTAATGAAATGAGCGTAATATCAAATCTAGTTTCCATTCCAATTAATTTTTTTGAAAAATACATAAAATTGAATAAATTAATGCAATTTGAACTTTTGGCTTAAAATCATGGTTGACTCATATTCTAATTTTAGCTACACACGGAAGTTTCATTCACACCACAGGCTTTGGCACTATATTGTATACCTTTGGTGAAATTTTCAGTATTTTTAAGCATTTAGGGTTTAGGTTTTCAAAATTTCCGGATTTAGGGTTTTAGGATTTAGGGTTTCAGGATCTAGGGTTTTGGTCCAGAACAATCATGAGGAGCATCAGTGGAAATCAATCACAACGAAGTGCCAAGGAAGCTGACATTATCGAGGTTTATTGGGGAAGCAAGCGAGACAACGCAGCATTGTGTCATTTGCAGTTCCATGTTTTTGGATTCTTCATATTTCTTTGGTTGCTCAAGCAAATTCGTTGATAGGACATGAATCAAGGGATTCTGCATGAGTTGGGGGTGATGTAAGGGTAGGTAGGTATTCTCGTCAAGTAGGGTTTACGGTTTATGCTTCTTCATGGCCCATTAGTTGCCATTACTTTAGAGAGAGTTCCTCATTCCAATGGATCCAAATCAGAGGATTTTGTACGAGTTGAAGGTGATGTAAAGATTCAAGGTACGTGCTCTTGTAAATTGGGGCTCTGATTAGGGTTAAGGGTTCGAGTTTCAGCATATTCCGTGAGTCCATGAAAAATTCTCTCATATCACTAGATTCAAGTTGCAGGATTTTGTATGAATTTAGGGTTCAGGGTTTTAGGGTTTCGTATTTGAGTTTCCGCATAGACCACTAGATTCTGTGAGTCCATGAAGAGTTCTCCCATTTCACTAGATCCAATGATCTCAGGATTTTGTATGAATTTTGTATGAGTTGGGGTGATGTAATTAGGGTTCAGGATACTCATGACTGTGAATTAGGGTTCTGATCAGGGTTTGGGTTTTGTTCTCCGTCTCTCTAGTGGTCGAGTTCATCGAGAACGTTTGGTTTATCCTCTCAAGAAAAGATTAACTATATATCCTCAACTTTTAGGGTTTTCAGGGTTTAGGGTTTCGGTTCTCTTTTACAGTTTCTGATCTTAGAGTTGCGGATGTTGCAGCAGCTCTTTGCCTGGATGATGATTCACGCTGGGTGAGAAACGAAATGGGACTCGTCTCATGCCATGTCCTCGCTTAGGAACTGCAACCTCTGATAGACATGGCATTGGCACATGGAGCGCCTCTGTCACTTGTTCCTCGGAGAGACTACTTCCAGAGGATTGGTTTATTACGGAACCGGAGAAGTTTGTGTAGTGTTCACAGAGCAAAAACTTTAGGAAATGTGCTAATGTCATGTCGTGGCTTTAAGCATGTCGTGTTATCGTTCGGAGGAGGCGTTGGTCCCATGCATGGAACTGAAGATGGTACATATCCAAATGGTTAGTTGGTTGCTGTGCTTGGGTCAAATTGTTTAAATGCCTTTTCTGGAGCTCTGGATGACGTTTTATCATCTGTATATTAGAGTAATTGTGAAGCTGTCCCCTCTTTGATTCATTACAACACTATTCTTCACTCCGTATTGTTATTTGATCAAGAGAAAGAGCATGGTGGTCTGTCAATAAGTATGGACGAGCTTGGTGGTCTGTCAATGGTTTTTAGTCCTCTTTGACAGTGAAAACAGAGTTTGCATGATGAGTATTAACCGCCTTTCTCTGATTTTAGGTTCGTTGGGAAGTATTTAGAGGTGATTTTAATTCCGAATGAAAAAATAGTAGTTATCTTTTCCAAACTTAGGGTAACTCTACATGTAACCTTATTTGCAGTGTTCATTTGAACAGATACATACTTGGGCGAAGTCACTAGCAGCGAGAAAGTGGAGGATCCCCCGCAGTACGTTCCGCCACCACCCATTTCGGAAGAAGGTGGATATTTGCCAAACAATTCCATGTTCCTATTGTGTGTCGATTGATGTGTGCAGACAGCGCTTCACTTGAGTTTATATTTAATAGTAGCTTCCTTGAAGCAGAGATATGTTCAAACAGCTCTCACTTGTGTTCGTTGAGTTCATGTTGAATGACTTCCCTGGAAACGACAGAGATTTGCACACGAGAGAAAGTGGAGTCTTTGCTGTACACCTTGGAAAGAATATTACCAGGTCCGCTGGACGGTGACAAAGTGCAAACTCTCTGTTCAATGCTGTGCACTACGGTGGAGTGTCAAAATCCTGTCACCTGTTTCCGTGGGAGCGACAAGTCAGTTCCCCTAAACTCTTTACCTTTCTTTCTGTTGGAATTTTGATTTGGCAAGCGTCATAACATTCTAGAATCAGTGCAAGGGCAGCCTGTGATTAATTCCCTTTTTTTACTGGGGCTTGTTCATTCACTGACAAACATCTACTTCTTCACTTGGATGATGACTTGTTTCATTTTGTTAGCTTCTTTTAGTTTGGTTCAAGATTATTTAGGAATCGTCCTCAAAGATTTGTAAATGGAAGGCTGTCCTAGCACTGGTTCTAGAATGTTATAGATTGCTTCAACCCTGTTTGGGCCTGATAATGCTAACTGCTATTCACCATAAATTGATACAGTAATAATGCTTTCGTAGGTGTTCCGAGTGGCTGAGGGCTCTCATGCAAGTTCAAGGATCAATCAACCTGCACGAGCTTTACTATGAAAATGACGTAGAGGATCCTGGTATGGTGTGTCATTTATTGATCAGGGAATGGTTGCGTTCTTATCTTGTTGAGGAGTACGCCATAGTTTACTCGCATGAAATTCTACTTAACTCTACTTAATTCTACTTAGCTTTGGAAAGTAACAGGCGTTTTAATATCTTGGCTGAGAAATTTGGATCAAGAATATGTCATTAATATTCTTCTACCTCTGTATATGCTATGATGCAGATCAGCGTAGGATTTATGCAGTTTGGACATTGAGTTTTTTGGAGCACGGTTCAGGGCCAAACCAAATGTCTGGAGAAACTATGTTCGAAATGGAGAAATCGGGTCTGGTATGTATTCTGTGGAGATTTGATATCTTCTATATTTCAATATGGTTATATTTGTTATACTGGCTTCTTCTGCAACGCTTTCTAGATGCAAATTCTAAGTGCAATTCCAAGTCTTTGACATTATTTCTGTATTTTAAGTAGGCACTATTGTGTAAATGTAGTGGGTCATTGATTAGATGAATGGAGAGAAATTATGAACAGTTCAAAAAGAGATAGCACAATTGGCAGAACCGCCAATAAAGGCTTAAATTCTCTTGTCCATTATCTGATTAATCTATCAACTTTAAGTGATGTATGCTGATTTCTTGGATTTTCTCTGTGTTGACCCAGGTTTCACGTTTAAGCTCGACATGGTATGTGCTACATGAAGGCGGACCAGCATTCACAAAAGCCAAAGATTCTCTTTATCATCTCCTTCAAAGGACCCTCTGAGCTTCTTCCTGAACTGTGGAAGGAATTTCTCACAGAGATCCTAGCAAAAAAGATACCAAGACACAAGGGCCAGGGAAATTCTGTCCAAGAAATTTTAGTGTGAAGATGTACTCTAGTAAAAAGAAGTAAATGTGATTCCTTTGGATCAATTTGTCTAAATGGTTCAATAAGAAATTGATCAATTTTAATTGTTTTTGCTGAAGCACTTATCACCTTGACACCATTCCGCTCGGTAAATGACAATTGTAAGCGTAGAACACCATGGAAAATTGCTATTAAATTCAGTTTATTGTGGTATATTCTGCGCAAATGGTGTCAATGGATGCATACTTATGACGAAGTCGGTGTTTCTTAAATTCCACACATAATGATTCACTATCTCTCAATCATACTACTAAAATCATAATCTATGTAGTGAACCACGCAACGATCAACCACGCAGTCAACTATGCAGTGAACTACAGAAACGTTGCAGTCGACCGTGCAGTTAATTGCACAGTCAACCGTGCAGTGAATTATGTTACCTTTTTTTTTATAGTTTGTAATATAAAAACTACATTAAGTGGTTGGACTAGTGCGTTGCAAAGCAAGCACCAATTGCTAGTGTACACTAAATTAGTAGAGTACAACATGGACTAATAAAACACAGATAATATTTTCAAAGAATTGGTCTGGAAGTTGGACGAAGTAAGTAGTGCCAACTGGCATACCCGAAATTCATATCTACTGGTACTATCAATTTAATGGTTATCAATGACAGCATCAAGATCACACTCTTTCCATCAGACAGAGTCCTTCATGACCTGGCTGTGGTAAGACCTTAGGCAATAAAACCCCCATTTTGACGCTGCAATGAACAACGAGATGTTTTCATTATCGCTGAGTCTTTTGTTGTCGTTGCTCAAATCAACTGGTTTGGTAGCTCTATAGTGTTCTTAAACGTACGTTCCGTACAGTCATGATGTGGACAAATGCGAACTTCGATGCAACAGAAAATATCGGATGATCGAAGGATATTACTATCCCTGATGATCAATCAGGGGTGATGGAAAGATTGTAGGATCTTACGATCTCTTTGGTGGTGGATGAATAAGGACTTTGGGTGCAACCAAATATTTCGGAAGATCGTAGGATCTTACTATCCGTGAGGATTGATTGGGAGTTATCGAATGATCGTAGGATCTTATGATTTCTTTGGTTGCTCACCGAATGAGGACCCTAGATGTAGTAGAAAATCTCGGAAGATTATAGAATCTTACTATCCCTCGGAATTGATCAGGAGTTATCGAAAGATTGTAGGATCTTAGGACCGCTTTGGTGATACTGAGGAGTGATCGCCGAACCCGGGAATTAGTGGTGAGCATAAAATCATGGTTCATCGTAGGATCTTACGATCTAGTGATCATCAGGCCTGATTTGTAGATCGTAGTATTTTACAAATTTTTCTTCCTTAGGAGGAACGAAGAGCAAGGCTGACCAAAGGAGTATAGGATCCTTCTATCTGTGGTAGCCTTCGATGTCTTCAAGTTGTGGACCGAACAATGAGTTCACTAATCCTGCGAGCAATAACCCTGATGATGACGCCAATGACAGGTGTAACCAATTTGAACTGGGCATGAGTGCTTTCCTTTGCTACCCTGGCCATGGCGTTGTTGGACATGCAATTGTCATTGAAGCCATTCCTACTGGGTATAGGCTCGGCGTCCACATTGATCACACCTTCACGGAGTTGATTCTTCTTTGACTTGTTGAGATACATGCAATGGCGCAAAGTCTTCTTATTCATTCAATGCAAGAGGACATCTCCGTCTTGGCTGAATCGATTGGTAGAACAATTCTCTGGGAGACAACAAGCCTTGTTATGACTTTGGACATAGGCAAAACTTCTCGGTCTACAAACACTGCTTTTGTACCTCAGGCGGAATGGATGGATAACGTTGTGAATCGCATTATTGGTGATGGGGATCTTATGGCCTCTAGTCGCGTTAATTGCGCCCGTCTGGATGAGCCATTCAAAAACAATACTTTTGGGGAGGGTAACATTGGCGTCACAATATTCGACGTTTTCCTCGGAGATCCTAGAGACATCATGAGTCACCGGAGGTGGCCCATTGCCAACTGTACATTCGAAGGATGACATAGTCTTAGCGATACGCTTGGCCATTTCAATGGTCTTCCTGAAGCTGCGGACGCAAATGCGCACTTTGGTGGCCGCCCAAAACAACCATACCGGTTTGTTCGTCGCAAGAAGCAGACTGAGGAGACGCTAAACGCGTTTGCTCAGAAGACTCTGCCGGAAGAAATTCAAGCATTGAGTTTACAATCATGTTGTTCTGACAAATGCATCCGCTTAATCAGGCCTTGTAATACCCTCTTCTTATGGCAGAAATTCTGGTTAGAGGACTTTGATGAACGCCAAAAATTATGCAAGGATTGTGGGTGGACAATTACGTTATTTGGGCAACAATCTGAAACGAAAGTATGTCACTTGCCTAGGTCAGGATATCTACGCTACAGCGTGGTACAAAATCTATGGCAAACCAAAATCAATATTTCACGAATATATGGACCAGTACAAGAAGGGCATCGTTTCTTCTACGCACGGGAACGAAGACGTCAAACGACCCCGCCTTGGAATCGTACAAGTACTTGGTACGATTACGGCTATCATCAATGAGACTACTGATCACATGCCTAATCAGATGAGGATGACAGTACCAAACGAGATGGACATTCTAAAGTTTCTGCCATCATAGTTGGAAGAAGATCCAGGGTGACGCCACAGAGGTATTATTCTACATAGTACACCATATGAACCACTTTCATGTATTCACGTGTACTTTGAGCACTTCATGGTTATGTTTATGTGCTAAAAAAACCTCTATCTTTGCGTTGTACACCTAGTTCATGGTAGGATCTTACGATCTCCAAGGGGATAGTAGAATCTTACAATCTTCCCGTTATGTGGTTATCCTCAATCTGATATAGGTTTAGTACTCAATGGGCACTCACCTGAGGCACTCAATGTTTGGACTCATTTGCAAACCAATCTTCAATACGAGTTGTCCGCGGTTTTACAATCTACTCTAGTAGAATGAAGAGGAAGCACTTCAACAATGTTGCGGTTAAACCCGTTGGGAGTTCATTTGCAAAGTGTACCCTCTGTGACACTCTATTGTAGTAGATTGATAGATCAATCAAGGATTCCACCGAATATAATTCATTCGTGAAGCAGAAACAAGCCCACTGCAACCTCCAAGCTTTGTGTAGGCTTGTGTACCATACCTACAGAGAGGAGTCTAAGCGGCAGAAGGGCAATATTCTTTGTATTATCCAGGATAAAATGGATACAACTAAGATCGCAATGCCTCGTATGCAAGTTTCTACCAAACTCACGTCACCTCTGGGTCAGTTTCCAGTTAACGTCACCAGTATGGTCACGCACGGGCATGGAGATGGTGCCTATACTCACTACTCCATTGACTTGTGGCCAGTAGACTCTAATTACACTATTTTCTCCCTAGCGAGATTGCTTCGACGTCTCATTGAACCATCCATTTGTGAATCAGGTAGAATTTTTCCTCATGAGCCGGCCAATTCTTTTTTTCAAGCTATGCTCAGAGGGAAGTCTAGATGTATTCACCTCTTACCTCCGGTAACAAATAACTCAACTGTACCCGTCCCCTTTCTACAAAATTTATATTTGCAGTTGGACAATTATGCAAAGGGCAGTAAGAACCAGTTTCTCATGGCCTTCTTATTGATGTTGACTTATTGAAGGGTGTTCAAAGAAATACAAGTTGGTTTCTTATTAGTGGGGCACACGCATGAGGATATTGATGCTTACTTTAGCCACTTATCCAAGACATTGAAGAGTCATAATACTTGTATTATTGCAGATTTGATGATGTCTTTCATGCAATCGCAAGACTTGAATTCTATGCCCGAGTTTGTTCAAGAGATTGCTGATTTCAAATCTTTTGTCCAAGGTTATATTTATGATGGAGCTGACAGTCTTGTTGGCTTTGAAGAGATGCACCTCTTTAAATTCTATGTAGATGAAGAAGGGTGGCGCATCATGCGATTTAAGGAACTTGCAGTTCATGCGCACTGGCTATCTAGAGACAAGCCTATTATTTGTCTTTGAAGGAGGATGCTGACGAAAAACCGATGATACCTCCCGGCCTCCCAAATCCAATACCTTTCAGGCAGTTGTGGGACAATGAGGTTCCTTCTCCATAGGCAATCCAGACAAGGCAAGAGAAAAGGCTTCCAAAGCTCTTGATAAGAGGTTGTTCATCAAGTGTGGAATTTGAGATTGTATAGAATTCTCGGAATACGGGATGCTTGAAAGTTCGGGCTTTCAAAAGGATTTCCTACCTTATATCAAATATTGGAATGGAATACTTGCAAAACTAGAGAAACCTCTTCCTCCCACTCTTGCGGCCTTGATAGAGGGCTTTTGGCCAATTCATAATTGAAGAGCGAGAGATCCAACTCTATTATGCCTCATTACCAATGGAGATGTCACACCTAAAGATGACGAACTTGAACTTTACTGCGGCCCAAGGAAAGGGAGACTGAAGGACGCATTGAATCCATGGCGAGATGTCGGAGCGGGATCATGGGTCCTACTTCGTCCTTCACACCCCTAAATATATCCCGTCTAGTTAGAAAGAGCATGTTCAGCAGTCAATTGTGAAAGAGAACATGCGGAATATGGACACTTCATAATCCAATTTTGGGGAGCCAAGAAATCAATTCAAAAACCACAAGAAGAAGTATGAGGATTGTTGGGCAACAACGTTGGTTCCAGAAAAACGACGTCCACTTCAAGTTCATGTTAATGCCGTCGTATTTGCCTCCGCGTTAGGTAGAACAAACTCCAAGACTTGGACGATTCCAAAGACGGACCAAATTGCAGCATTGGCTAACCTTGAAGCTGCAAACGCGGCAGACCCTTGACCGTAATAGGGTTCTTCAGCGACATTGTAGGATCTTGCGACATTGACATCCTCAAAACCCAGCTATGACTTTCTACAACACGACTTACAATTTTGTAGAAGTTTTCCACCAAGATAGCATAGTTTTCTCATCGCTCGTCTTTTTCTTCAACTCTTCCAACGAAATAGTAGGATCCTACGATCCCGTTGCACCTCGGTGCCTATGATAAATTATTACATCTATTGTAATTATAATGCATTCAATTCAGCGTTGTTACTAGTTGTCGACAATGTATGAGTTCTCTTCAGATACTTTTGATCCTACCTTTAACTGCTAGTATGCTACGTTAATTTCTTGCCATTTGATGCAATTTATATTGTACTCTTGTCTGGTAATTTTTAAAAACTCTTCCAGCGAGGCAGCTGGATCCTACGATCCTGCTTCTTCTAGCCGCCAATGTAAGATGCTTACATGTTTGATAACTTTAATACATAAACCTAGGCCATGTCATAGTTTCTTCACAATGTACTAGCCCTCTTCAAATACTTATGTTTCTACTGGAACCGCTT